>JAZEWU010000002.1:22670700-22703448 GCA_036362915.1 Geotria australis
ACCTTCTTGCTGTGAGGCGGAAGCGCTACCCACTACGCCACCGTGCCGCCCCATTTACAATTAAGCTGGTGAAAATCCATTCATATAATAATAATATCAATTTATATAATGTATAGCTCTTTAAGAAGAGACTCCAAAATACAGAGGATATAAACTTGCATCTACAAGTTAAATAGCTAATCATAGAGAGCTGCCCATTTACCGATCCAGCAGTGAAGTGCAAAAGCACGTACTGTACAGAGAAATGTAAACGGGAGACAGCCGATCACATGAGTTGCATTTTAAAGGAAAACCGGCAGCTCCAGTTAAGGAGAGTTATTGGAGGTCTTAAAGCCACAGCAATTTCAGAGCAGGAGGTTCCATCAAGGCTGAAATACAAGCAACAGACAACCAGCTAAGTAAAGTGCAAGGTCAAACAGTGTCGATACTCTCCAGCAGAGGCCAGCCTTGCAATCTAAATGAGTTTATATGTACAGTAATCAGGATGGACGACACTGGTAAGAATGCTCAAATTGTATTTAGAAAGTTACCAGTATAAATTAGGCAGAAGACCTTTACCAGCTGTTATCAGATTCTGATTAGTCAAAAAACAAGCCGATAAATAATCAGGTAGCCTAGCTCTTAGATTCACTAAAAATGTGAAACAAACAAGGTTGAGCCTCCATTGTGCTACACTTGAGGAAATTCACGCAGGCATGAGCTGTGGGTCAGGCAACCCCAAAGTCACGAACGTAATGACAGTGTCTATGGTGGACAGAGTAACGGACAAATGCTTGAGGGCTCAGTGACCTTTGAAATACTGTCGCTACTAAATCTTTATGACTAAGCAATTCTAAACGGTTCTCACTGTAAGTCCACAATGCACTCAACTCGGGTCACATTCCCTTACACATTATATTAAACGTAGGCCGGGCCACACAGTTTGGATACACATGCTTGAGAAAGTACAAATAAAAATGCTGTTTTGTTGTGTATAGATGAGTGCTAACTCAAATGTCGCTCAAAATCATGTTCAGCCTTTTGTAAACCCACTGCTAAATGAAGGACTCCCAGTTCCGTCAGTCATTAGGCTTTCTGATCATATTTAATCACAATTCTGAATGCCAGTTAGTGACAGGTTCATATGATTTGTCAACATGTTATTTGTCCAGGTTTCAAATTTAGAAAATGACTCAAAAAACAACACCATCTTCCATTCTCACAGGAAAATTGGTTTTATATTTATAATGTTCTAAACAGGTGCCAATTTTTATAATGGGGAACATGATTTCGTAGCATTTGCACATTTCACATGGAGAAAACAAATCAGCACCTGCCAAGTGCATAACTCCAGCAAACAGAAGATGAAATTACATAATTCTACACAATTCAACACAAATCCTGCACCTCCAGAAGACATCAAAATAATAAATCTCAAGTATGCAAAAAAAACTGTGCCGAGTAACATTCGCGTCAACAATGATAATAGCTTTTCAAAACTGTTCTTTCGGGATAGCCTTGTCGAGGGCGCCTCCTCTTCTTTGCGACGTTTCGCGTGCCACGTTAGAGGCATCTTCAGGCGAGTTCCTGAAGATGCCTCCAACATGGGTGACGAAACGTCGCAAAGAGAGACACGGCGCAAGGCAGGGCTATACCCCTGATGGGGCACCAGTCCATCACAAGGCACCGGGGGCAATTTAGTCCACAGGCCAATTAACCTACATGAGTACAATGATAACATATCATCCTCAAAGCTTCCAGCTTTAAAAAGTTAAAAAAGGACCGAAAAAAGCAAACAACGCTCTGTAAAGCTGAGTAAGTAGGAGCTGTGCATTAAATTTTGCATGATCCATAGCCCAAAACAGGCAGGTTTCATAAACAGGTCTAGGAAATAATCAATCATTTGCATACATGCGCCATTACAATCCAACGAAAAACACAAGGTATGTTGTATCTGCCACACATGGCAAGCAAACAGTGAACCCTGCAAAATTACAGGCTTCAAGACTAAACATTTAACCGTTTTGAAATCTGGCAAGGCAGCATTTTCTTACTTTATTTTGCACAGATTTTTAGATGGCGATATGAATTACAAATAAGCAAATACTAATTTATAATTTCAGTTTGCATACTGTATTCACATTCTATCGATAGTTGTGTTTGTAAACTGAAGGACCCCCCTCCACAGTCCGTCTTTTAGTGCTTCACTAGCGATTCGCATACCAGCATGCGAATCGGCTAGGGCTGATGACAGGCATGGAGTAGCCTTTTTGCTCACAGCTCATTTTTTTTCGGATGAGTTGGCACCCATTGAAGATTGATCAGATATTGATAGCTGACCAAGTACCCTGACTACTAAAACACAATTAATGTAATCATTAAATTATAATCTTGACTTGGGTTTGAGACAACACATTGAGGAACAGACACGACACATTCCTGTAAGATATGTAATTTAAGCCACATCGCTAAGTGCACCTCATGGTGGGTAATCACAAAAAGCTGTAAGGATTCACGTGGACTAGACTTGACACAATGTGCACTTACTTAATATAAGCATGTAACGATTCAACCTCAAGAAAAGTTGATGTATTGTAGTGATTGGGGTCTCGATTCAATGCAAGACTTAATTACATTTTTAGTCTAGTTTTGTACGGTCCATCTTGCTTAATCTGTTCGTCACAGGGTACATCAGCATACAGTTTGCAAAAGGGGAACGTAGCCATTTGCGTTAGCCAGTGCCAACATTTGCCAGATGATGCGTCCTATATATTGGGATGTTATCGGCCAATAAATGAGTGCTATAGTTATGGTAGGAAACCGGAGGACCTGAAGAAAACCCATGCAGAACAGAGGAAAAACACAATAACTACATACAGCAAGGCACCTGAGGCAGTAATCAAACAGCCTTGGGCAAGACCTTCTTTCTGTGAGGCACGGATGTTACCACTGTGCCACTCTGCCACCCAAACTACCACATTGTGGAGACGCCAACAGTGGTTGACTAAATTCATAGGTTCGTCCCCACCATAGGAAACTTGATGTTCCACCACTGGTTTAGGGCTGTAAACGGGAGATAAGAACCGCCTCATTGCTCATTTGAGCAGGAAATCACTCTTTACTTTCACTTTTTCAATTTGTGTAATCATAAACAATACATTCATAGCAGCAGAGTTCAATCCACGTTCCATCACAATTCGAATATGTTTTAATCCATGAATCACTGCATGCCTAACATTCACTGGATGTTATGCGTATGTTTCTCACCAGAATGGATCTAAAGGTCACAAAGGATACTCGTGTAACATTCTAGCAATTGTTAGTTAAACAGTGTACCGTTTGGTGGGTTATTTAATGCTGTATTGTAAGAGAATGTAAAACATGCATAGCCAAATAGTCCCAATGCTCTTCTATGTGGGTGGTCAACCCTCATCTAATAGAGTCTCCTCCGTGGAATTCCCAACGCCTCTCAGCAGCCAGTATTACTGATCGGCACTCCCACTCCAGGGTGGTGAGGTGTCTCTCAGAAAAAAAAAGTCCAGCCCGAGGGGGTTTGATGCCCACCTTGGGCGCCTTTCTGTGCGGCGTGTGTGTTATCTCCCTGTTCTGCATGGGTTTCCTTCTAGTTTCCTCCCACAAATACAAAAACGCTCATTAATTAATTGGTCGATAACATCATAATATACAGGATATAGTGTCTGGTGGGTTGGCGGCGGCTGACTGTGTGGTTTCACTCCCGCCCCCACCTGCGGTTTCCTTGCGCCTCAGATTTTAATATTCAGTCAAATTTTAGTGTACCATGAATATTTTAAAATCGTATAATCACTGCTGTTGAAGCAGCCTTTGAATTGTGTGCCTATTTTCAGGCACCTAAGCCAACGTCACATGGCCATTAAATGGACACTGAGCAGTGACGTCACTACTCTGTTAATCATTTGCTCATTATAGTTTAGTGAATACAAGTGTGTGTCAATCTCTCTACAGGGCAGCCACGACTGACTTGCCATTAAGTCAACTACATAATGAGAATTTATTTTCATATTTACTGCTTTCCTAACCTAATGATATTAATTGAAAAAAGTTTAAATTAGTGAATGTACCTGCTCATTGCCCCTGACCATGTCTATATTGACACGCACAGATGCTTGATTGATTAACTAGATTAGAACTTGTTGGGACTAGTTTATTTCAAGACGGACCTGTGTTACAATGTCAGTTACAGATATAGGAAAATCGCAGCGACATAATCTGAGCGTTAAAACATGAACAAAACTCCCAAGCAATAAAATAAAAAAGCAAAGCAATTAACATCAAACCATATAAAACATGGTATAAAGAAAATGAAGTAGACAAAACGATGGACTGGCGTCCCATCCTGGGTATGGCCCTGCCTTGCACTCTGGCTGTCGGAGTGGGCTCCAACTCACCGTGCCCCTGTATAGGATTAGGCGGTTGCTGATAATGGATGGAAGTAGCCAAAACTTGGGGATTCGAATCAATTGCACTCACTCTCCAAACAGAGCATCTGGTTAACCATACGAGACCAACTGAGAGACAGTATTACTAAATGCAAAGGAGATGCCAAATTGCTCCCGGTACGAGGGGTGTCAAGGACGAATTAACTTTCTCCAAATTGGTTCGCCATTCTTGACTTCTGATAACATTCGCTTGTTGCACATCTGGGATTGAAAATATTTAATTTCTGTACATGCAGCTCAGATACACTTCCAAGGAGATCATTAGCCATAGCGTTGAAAATAAACTTAAACCAATGCAACTTATTCCATTAAGATAGAAAACGGTAATAAGATTTAGTGTCGCAGTTAAGGCAATGAACAGCGCAGCTTTTGTCGAGCATAAAGCACAGTGCCAAACAGAAAACAGGGTCAAGACTCTTCAGGGCCACGCTAAGACGATCTTAAAATCACACCACCATAATCGATATTCAATGTGGACACGACAAGCTGTTGGCAAATGCACATTGATAAACATTATTATTTTCCTCCTGCTGCCAGAGGTGGCACACCCAGGTCAGTCAAGAGACAAGAGGGACGGTCCTACTGTCTACACAATATATCGGTCTCAATGCAAGTCTCTGGTTATATAGGTAAAGTGAGTGGGTCTCTCCGAGACAAATGTGATCATATTTCTGTGTGTATACGGGTCTACAAAATGGTGTGGGGCATATGGAGGATCAAGCGCTGAGGAGATACAAACAAAAGGAGAGAAGGCCAAAACTAGTTATGGGTCCTTATTTACACGTCTTTAAAGAAGAGACTGGTCGGTTACGAAAACATGGGTCTGATCCACACGCAACTGCATTCTAATGTCACGACACTACATTAGTGCATAATTGTGCATTATAGTTTAATGAATTTGTTTTAATAGGGCCCAGCTTGTGCTAAAATGGGATGAATGCAATTGCTTTGTACAAGAGGTTTATATTAGCTGTGGCTGGTGTGCTTGAAATAATTTTACTTTTCAATGTAGCTAACATTATATGTACCTCACAATAGCCGCCTTGAATCCAAAATGCATGTGTTTCACATTTTTTTATAAAAAATAGGACCATTTCATACATAACACGTACATCTGTGTTGACCAATGAGTCTATGAAGTGAAATGTTTAGTCTTAATATGCTTCACAGTAAGAAAAAAAATACTTCAGTAACATCAACCATGAGCAATTCAAACTAACGAGTCTGTGGGCAAAGGGGCAATGAAAATCAAATCACAGCAGCAGCCAAATTATACATGAAAACAAGGCCCGCTATCTTATGTAATTATTTGAATAAGGTAAACCAACTATACAGTAAACTGCTTGAATTTATAACAGTAACTAACACTAACTAATTCTATCCCTTAAAATAACGCCACAAATTGCATATAAAGCAATTATGTTTAAACTGTAGATTACTGTTGACCTCGGTAATGATAATGAGGGCTTCGTTGACACAGCTGGTTTCTGGCACTGACATTTACACAAGTCAAACGTTTGAAATCACCAGATAAACGTATTGCTTCGAAAAATAATATATGCAACGCTAAAATCGGCACAGATCACTTCTTGTCCTACTTCTCACAGTCCCCCTCTGACCATCATTCACTGCCAAAACCAAACACCAATCTCATTTGGTAAATTATTAGCCACATAAACACATTCATCAAAGGCAAACATGATCAAAACTGCACAATCCATGCTACTCTCGATTTGTTGTTTGCTAACAAAGGCAGCTAAGAGATATCCTTCCGTCAGGCTTCCTGGAGCCACGGAGAGGCCAGCCGGGCTGCAGTTATTAGATTTACCACTTCGTTATTGCACTATATACCCAGCCATGCTCAGGCCGTTTATAGCCCACATCTGAAGACACGTGTGACTGCCATTTTGCTTGTGGAATGGTACAAAAGACACTGAGAGCTTTTGATAAACGTTTCATTCTAATTTATATTCAAGATAACCGCACAGATGGCATCCCATGGCTTAATGACACTACAAATATAATTCTCAGAGCATTTTAAAGTGACTACATCGACACGTGCTTCTTCTTCTTTGCGATTCTTCGAAGCACGATGGTCAAGCTTCTGGACATCGTTGTCTTTCAGCTCGGCCTCGAAGTGTAAAAAAATACGAGACATGTGCATCAATAGGCTTGGAGGGGAAGACTGTGGCCGGAAACAAACAAGAGATTTTCCTCCAAGGAAAATAGGTTGATTTGGGAGGGGGGGGAGATGAAGGTATGTGTGTACATTGTAGGTGAGAAAAAATATCTGTTAAGGTGAACAAGCATTGGCAGAGAAGAAAAAGTGTTAAGCCTGTTAGAGTGGGAGTGAGCGAGTAGTGCTGACAATTTGAGAGAGGGAACTCCACAGACCAGCAGCAGCAGAGGAAGAATGGCTTCCCATTGAGCACAGGGTGACCTGGTGTTCTGACAGAATGCCTTGCCGAGTGTCACAATGATGCGAGTGAGGTATGGGTTACTTCACAATGAATACCATAATCCAGCATTTTTTAGGCAAAGGTTTGCGAAACTCCCAAACCCACTGATATATGAAGTGCCCGGGAGGTTTCGGTAAATAAAACTGGTTTGAGCTCATGTCTGTGGACCGATAGGTGTTACACGCTCATCCGGTTTCCTCCCACATACCTGCTTAAATCGAACTGGACAATCAGTCCAATTCTTGAAGCACACTGAGGCTTTCGTGAATACATAAAATGCATTACATTTAAAATGCACAAATTTAACTAAAACTATTTAAAACATTACAATTTTGTACCCAATGTATTGTTCATCAAACCCAATGACAGTCGAAAGCCGTCACACCCCACCTATTTGTGCTGCAATTTATAGATTTACAAACAGCGCTTTGGTCTATCGTTGGCAACCCACCAAACGTGGACAGCGCTGCTAAGGCGTTAACTTAAAGAAGGAATCAAAAGATATGGACAAAGGTTGGAACAAGTATGGGCTGTCCAACAAGACTGCCACAATCACATCACTGCACTGTAGTAATAAAATACATGGGAGTGGCGTTGCACCGATGTTACTAGGGTGCAACAATGACGCACTTGATGCTAATTTGCAAGGCATTTATCTCATTAAGAAAATTTCCAAAATCGTGGCGGACAGCTCGACACCCATTGTCTAGCTTTGTATCAAGAAATGTAAAGCTACATTTTTTTTTGGGTCGTCTTCATTGCAAAAAGCCCAAGGCGTGAGGATAAAATAATACGACTCGTCTAAAATTAAGATCATTGCGTTATATATACCCATCCATGTGCGCGGTTTCAAGTAACGGCCCCACTGACCGGGCACGACAGCTGGGTCCGGTGTCGGGTGACAGGAGTGGGAGACCCGGTCTCCTCCTTGCCCAGGCCGGGTGCCCTGCATCTGTCGGCCTCCTCCACATGGCTCAAGATGACTTCTTGTTCCCAATAAGAGGGAGAATTGGGTTTAAGGCTATGGTTAAGCTAAGGTTTAAAACAAGAGGCTGGGGATGAGTTTTGTTTTTGGGTTAGGTGTCGTGGTCGTCATGTCAAAATGCTGGTCACTGTTAGAGAAATGTGGGATTTCCACCATTGAATCCAGGCTACTGACACAGACAAGTCTTGAGTTGGAAAACTACAAGTTTGAGGGCTCATGTGCCAGGAGCCAAGGAACACAGATAGGAAACAAGAACCCTTAGAGCACATTCAAGTGTTTATTTATGATCGTGTTTAGTTATGATAGTTATGATAGTTATGATTTGGATAACTGGATAGCGGCCTCACTACAGTCATTTTGTATGGAGCCGACTGTTCAATACTATGGTATTTTTTACATAACATTATTAACGAATCGAATTTATATAAAACAATACTTTATTATCATCTTATTATCAGAAATACACCACTCGCATTAGTTATAATCCAAGCAAAAAACTAGAATGCTCTAGCAATACAATTGCAAAGCAAGAGTGATACAAACATTACAAATGAGTCTCCATGGTTTAATACATTTTCATTGAGGTAATTTGATTCCCGAAGCAATGTGTTTTTTGCACATAGAACCTGGTGATGACTAATAGAAAGACAATCGTGACTAAGTTATGTAAATTATGTTGTTGTGAAAGGGCTATGAAGCTGAAATCTGGCACATACATACTTTAATTATGTCTATCCTCATGACTACAGAATAGAAAATTATATTTCTTTTAATTTAGGCGGCCAAAAATTACAGCTCAGAAGTCAGGTTGTTTTACTCAGAGCGATGGTAAACTTCTAAATAAAATCAACTCTCATGCTAAACACTTAGAAATATGACCTCCATCAGAAAATAAATGTGTCCACCATGTGGTATGATTTTAAGAGCACTCGTAAAATGACAGACTCTATAGCAGTATCAGCACGAATGTATTTACAATAAATTAATCACTGCATCCCAAATGAATGACAGCTCCCATGTAACTTTAAAAAATAGGTCATTAATACAAGGCATCAATCGACAAAAACATCCCGCTTCAACATCACTGAACGGCGACTTCAGTCTGGACTAAGTGATAAGCTAACAAATTGTACTGATGTAGGTTTTCACGACTCAATTCATGATGGTTGCTCTTCAGAGCTGTTCTGTCGGGATAGCCGTGTCGATGACGCTTCCAAAGTAGGAGGCGAAATGTCGCAAAGGAGAGAGCTCAACGCTTTCCTAAAAGAACAGCTCTGAAGAGCAATCATCAAGCTAACAAAATTCTATAAACAAAAGCATTGCTCCTTAGACTAATGACAGAAACCATTAGAGCGGCTTGATGTTGATGGCGCTCAGGTGGCAATGCTTGTCCGAAAGGAACAATCTCCGGCCAATGGATAATACTCATTAACATCAGCATCAACTTAATTGTGATAAAAAAACATCTTCTGTTTCACAAAAAGACCTCCGTGGTCCAACAAAGATTTAGCGGTTCAAGTAATAACACAGAATCAAGAGTACACTGGAAAGGGCATTTCTTTCCAGCAATGACAGAACGTAAAGTGTGACAGGCACGGCTAAAAAGGAAGTTACAAAATGAGGGACAATTACACAAAACAGACACAAATGGGAAATGACAGGCAGGCAGATGCATTTATAAGTTACCTGTTACAATGTGACACAGGAAACGAGAGTTGGGATAAACAGAATGCACAAGACAGATCCATATTCCCATACAATTCCAGAATAGACAAGATGTACAGTTTGACAGGTATACAAGGCGAGACGAGGACAGAAACAAAGACACGACTGTATGGCAAAACAAAGCCAAAAATACAAAGCTACACAAAGACAGAGACATGACCATACAGATAAGGAATCAAGCGATAAAAATGGGTACAGGGAGACAATAATTCAATAAGAGCCATAAGTGGCAAAAGTACATACAGTACTGCACAGTAAAGTACTATAAAGTGGCAGTAACAAAACGGTCCATACAAACATAGGCCACCAGAGTGACACATATAAGAGGGCCATTTACACAGGGATGGACAGAGCTATGCAGACAGGGTGATGTGAACATACTTTGACCATATGACCATGAACGGACCCAACCTGCTCATCTCAGAAGCCACCTAAGGTTTCAACCTGGTTCATGCAGTACTTGGATAGAAGATTGCTTGAGAATACAAGGTGTTGATGACTTAGGCTGTAAGCTGTCTAAAACATGGCAGTACATGAATCAATTTCTTAATCCACCTGTTTTGAGTGTACTTAGTTATAATAATAAGTTTACTTTCTGAGTGCGACAGCTTCCTCCCAAAACGCCAAACACTCATTCATGCATGCATGGCATTGGTCAAGCATGCCAGAGGTTGAGTCTGCTGATAGTCCTGAGACTCAGTGAGGACTAACCTGAAAAAGGGCAACAAGCACTGGGTCAAGCAGCGATAGACTGGCCCATACAAGAACCAACTGGCTCATTCAGGGTCACGCATAACACGCACATCGCTTAAGAGCAACAGCGATAGACAAGGCGACACAGATCCAGACATGGCGTTACATTAACGCACACGGTTTCTATAAGGAAACATCTTAGCTTAATGGGAAATGTGTGCATTTTACGTTGACGTGCTGTTTGCAAATACGAATTGTTTCTGTAATGGAAACCACTGGTGTCATGTGATTTACTGGTTTAACAGCGTGTTACGAATTGAAATTATCTGTAATTCAACAGAATGTCACTCAAACATGTTGGTACATCCAAAAGCATTTTACTCAAGACGGAAAAGGACGCAGCTCTACATTTACCCGAAGTGAGACACTCACGCATACACACAGCCATACAGATGCCACCTCTCATTCCCATAGACAGGCATGCCCACGCACAGCGTAGCCAGACGCTTCAGACACGGCCACACAATGAGAAACATGGGCCACACACACACTGTCATGGTCGTACCAAAACTCATGCATGGCCACACACAGACACCCACATGACCGTACACAAACATGGCCACACAAACACAGACGTGGCCAGGCATGAGGACAGACAGGGCTTCTCGATAAAGCCATACAAGGACAGAGCAGACTGACAGGGCCACTGAGACACTTATAAATTAACACGAGAGACAGAACCCAGTAAGGAGCCGCGCCCGGGGGGAGCCGAGCCGCGGCCGCCCTCACTGTACTCGGTACAGTGCGGCTCCCCGGGCCCGCGGCGCCTCCAGACAAAAGGCGAGAGGCAGCGAGGAGCTCTCACACTGCCCCCTCACGCTCTCACGCACACGGCGGGCGGGCCCCAATGCGAGGGTGAGGCGCGACGCGACGCGGCGCGGCGACAAGAGGACACTCAAAAATCTCGGCTCCACTATTTAAAAATAAAATAAAAAAATACGCGCCGCCATCGCCATTTTGACTCCAAAATGGCGGAGACGGGAGACGCTTCCCTCCTCCTCTCCTGCTGTCCGCGCACCATTGCCACCACGACATCAACACCATCACCATCGCCTGGTGCTGATGTCGATGACATCAACCACCACCACCACCCCCGCCAGCCCCACTCGTTACCTGCAGCTCCGCGCGTTCCATATCCCAGCTCGCCCGCTCCATCTCGAAGCGCGCCCATTCGTGCTGGATGTAGTGCAGGATGCCCGGCATCGAGTAGTGAGGCCGCCCGGCCTCACTGCCCCCCTCGCCGCCCTGCTGCTGCGCCATCTGGAGCTGCTGCAGTTGGATCTGCTGCTGCTGTCCGGATCCCCCCGACTGCTGCTGCTGGATCTGCTTGAGGCCGGGCGAGCCGCCCTGCAAGGCTGGGTGCTCGTCCATTCCGACCGCGGTGCTTGTCCAAGCTGTTGCGACTGTTTATTCCTCTCGCTGCTGTTGTACCTCCTCGTGCTGCTGGCGCCGGCTGCGGACGGGCGAGGCTATGCGAGGAGCAGCAGCGGCACGAGCCGGGTCGCTGCCGCTGCCATCGCCCCCGCGCACAATGGCGAGCCTTGCCCGCCCCGCGTCCCTGCCCCGCTCCCCTCCTCCTCTTCCCAGTCCCCTCCTCCTCCCGCTGCTCCTCGTCGTCAGCGCGGCATCTACACCGCGAGCGACGGGAAAACAAGGAGCCGTCAGAGTTGTCGAGGGCGAAGGCTGGCGATTGACGGATGGTGGAGGCGGTGCCGTGGCCGCGGATGCTGCAGGAGAAAGAGGCGGGAGACGGGGCCGCTCCTCGGGGGCGGGTTACTCCATCCGCTGAGCCTTATAGGGGGGTGGTGCACTTAGCGCCCCCATTGGCCGCCTTCCCCCTCTACTGGCTTCACGCGTTAGGATTTTTCATTGGGTTTGCCCACCTATTTACTCCCCCGCCTCCGAATGGAGCTCTTGGTACAGCCCGACGACTGACGTCTTCGAAGCTGGTTTGTATTTTGTAGAGCGGATAAGCCACTAGTACGTCACGTGGGTGAAGAGGCGACGAAGCACCACTCCCGTATAGACTGGGGAATTGTAAACCAAAGCGGGGGACGTCACTCAGCCCCCGGTGACTGCAGCTCCGCCCACTGGGAGGAGCTCGGTGCGCACCACGTGACCTCTCGCGCTGTCACACCAGCCCGTGTCAATTGGTTAGATTAGATAGGTGTTTATTATTACAGCAGAAATATACCCAGTGAGCTTGCAAGCTCGTTACAGGATTCCTGCGACACAACACACAGGAATTGACAAAAAATATAAGAATAACAAATTAACCAAACAAAAAAAATACCATTTATACACAGCATTGCACGCAAGTAACCAAATGAATAAAAAACATACAGTTAGACATTGCGATGGGAAAAAATATATAGGTATATTATTGCACATTTGTCTGGCGGGTTGGCGCCGGCTGACCGCGTAGCTTCCTCCCCCCACCTCTTTGCAGGTTTCGGCGACGCCTTGGAACCTCTGGGTGAAAGGCGTTATATAAATATACATCATTATTATCAGTGTTTCACTTCAGCAGGAATATCCATCTCTCCTGATTTTGTCATGAATTCTTAATAAACACGTTAATCGAGTTTAGGGCACAATATTGTTGAATTATTATAGATATGCGTATCTTGTACTCGAGTGGAAGTGCCTTACGCCGACAATCTCATCGCTCGGTCATGTGTGCATAGAGGTGTTTATGTACAGGTACTGAAGGTGTTTATGTAAAGGCTTAATTTCAGCCAGGTCTGTCATTGAACAATATTTCTACATCGAGCACACCGCTGACAGTACACTTGGCCAGACGTCTTGAAAGAAGAGTAATAATAATAGCATTTATAGAGCGCTTTTCACCCATGGGTCACAAAGAAGTGGGATTACCCACATTTTGCGCTAACACATTCTGCTGCCAATCGAGTAACTGTCGTGTACCAATTAATATGGATGGGTGGACAGAGATTCGGGATTTAAGATATATGCCCCTTGTTGAACTGCCGAGCCAGGAAATGGAACCGACAACCTCTGGAATGCAAGTGTGTTATTACACCGTGACAGAATATTTAACGTTGTGGAAAAATACAACAATACTGCAGAATATGTTTATCTTGAAAGTTGGGGAGCATAGACGTGGCAGCATAGAAGAACACGACAGCAATTATTTATTTTCTGTACTGTCCTCTGCTGACAACCACAGAGCACAGCCCTACAACCAGTACTGCATCCAGTACGTACATAACTATTTAACTAAAATAATGTACAGTATAGGCACAGCTCTATTATGTCTCCACATATAAGTAAGTGATTCTTTAATCAATCATCCTATTTACTTTCCAGAGCAATATTATCCAGTAGCATTTACCTATTTGAGTCAACTCTGAACACGTTTCCATTTTCTGGGTCTCATCAGCTGTCAGGTAGGTTAGACAAATTATACTCAGCGCTTTGTGACCCTCGGGTGAAAGGCGCTATATAAATGCTATTATTATTATACTCGATTACCAGATGATATTGGTGTATCCACTTTCTCAACCAACAGTTAGGTGGCGCTCATCTCCATTGGTCCTGAGCCAGTGGTGGAAATTTCACTTCCCTGCTGTGTAAACAATCGATGTTGACTTCCCACAAAGAGGTACTTACGTTATTGACCCCAGAGAGATGACCGGGATCTTGAACTTGCAACCTTCTGTTTGTGATACGGGTGCTATGCCAACATGTACGAGACCATACGAACGTTATTGGCAGAGAATTGTAAAGTGTTCAGGAGAGCGTGTTGGTGAAATGCTTAGAAATTGAGAATGAAAGTGAAAGCAAGGCAGAGTGAATTTGTAATAGGAGGGATTGGGGGGTCAAGTTAAAAGGGATAAATGAATGAATGAATGCGAAAGTGGGTGGCATCTTGTTTTGAGACAAATAATTCATTAGGATGTCTCACAGAGCAGTGCAACTCTTTGTGTTAGAGAACAGCCCATGGAAACATGTATCAGAGCTATGTCTAACATTCCTTCCAATGACCTTGTCCACACGGTTCACATAGTGCGAGAGAAGACTTAGAGTGAATCAAGCCGTGAAAACCTACATCAGTACAGTGAATATTAATGTTTATTTAAAATTATTGTTTAAAAATATAACCTGCCATCAATTACCATATAATAATGTACCGTTTGTAGTCCTAACTTATAGCAATGCGTCCCACGAGATTGGTAGTCTCGAACCAGATCAAGATACTAATAGCGGCTGTCAATGATATAAGCACTCGTACGCTGACTTGTTTGAATGTATCTATTTTACAATGTTGGAAATACTTTTTTCACAGATTTGTAGACTGTTTGGAAAAAAAACCTGCCTAAGCAAATGGCATGAACTGACTTCTGATGGCTGATCTAAACAGCAGTCTGGCCATCAATTAGGTTCACCACACTGACGAGTTTGATTGCTCTAAGTCCGTTATTCTAAAGCGGTGGGTCGCGAGCGACACCTTGCGGTCCGTGGGCCAAGTGGGCCTTGACGTGCAAAAGGTTGAGAATTCCTGCTCTAACGCATCTGGAACACATAACCAGACATGTACAGTGGAGTGGCTGCACGGGTTAAGCCTAACGTAACTTAAATAAACGTACTGTACGATACATGAAACATATCAATGAAGCGTTTCCATGCTGACACTGTTGTACTAGGATGTGTACATGCGTACTGTAATGCGATGTTTAATAAATATCAACCGGCGTCGGTTTGACCGGTAAATGCTGTATAGTACAGAATTGTGCAGTGGATAAGCCAATGGCCATGGCATCCATGTGCAATATTATATCCAGATTTTGACACTAGAGGGCAGAAACATAATTCATTCAAAGATGGTCACTAAAGGGCGGTACTGTACTCGGACGCAGTGAATAGCGCTGCCGCCTCACAGCAAGAAAACCCTGCTTCGATTCCCGGCTGGGGCGTCTGTCTGTGTGGCGTTTTTTCCACTTGAAAATTATCATTGTTTTGCCATCTTCGAGACACGAAATAAGCCATGTTCACCTTTGCCACAGATAGCCGAACCCCCATTCCCTGGTTATGTGGTATAAGACTGATTGCATGCAAGTATATTATAATACAGGGGTTCTCAACCTTTTTGCGCCACTGGCCCGCTTGGGTATGGTCTCCACAGACCACTAGGTGGTGCTCGCGGCTCACCGGTTGAGAATGGCGGTTACAATGTACAAGCATAGAAAAATACCATATCTAATTGTGTTTGGAATTGTGTATAGTCATATGGAACAAATAAGCAGTTATATAAATTTAAGGTTTGCATGACCACATAGCAACGTCGATGTACAGTTATATTTCACCATTGTATGAAAGTAAGTTATAGATTTAAAAAGGGACAAACTATAATATAAGTGCTTCATTTGGCCAGCACCCACCCATTTAGGGCAATGGGATAGTCATACGAGCCAGCCAGCTGTCATTCAGTGGCTTCAGGCGACACCCTTAACGCTGGGAGCCAACATCCATCATGACCTGAGTGTCATATTCAACATTAAAATATCCGGAGCTATTGCAATTAATTAAAACAGTGCCTTAACAAAGAAAGGGGGTTGAGAGGGCAGTCAATACCATTCATATTATAAGACGACTCTATATATATGTGCGTAGAACAGATTGATTGGACAGCCACAATGCATCAGTAATAACAGATGAAGGGGCGATATGTTTGCACAACAGCTGGCAGGGTATGCAGGCAGAACCTGCGAGATTAATGGAGGGTAATTGGGCAGACTCGTGGTTGCGCTGTATAATAAGGAACATCGTCATGGTTAGTGTCAACAGCTTGCATGTTTTGGATCACAACACAAAAAATATATTACCAATTGTGTTCTTTGCCTAATGTGTCCTTTTAACTGTGTACAGTATGCATTATATAGTACTGTAATCTCAGGAAATTGTATCAAATTATCACCTAACATATTGTTTGCTCCCATTGTGAAAAAATTACATTTTGGAACTTGTCAATTTAAAAGATCACACATTAGATTTACCTTTTAAGCATACTTTATAGATGGTCAAGCAAGCCCCATTAATTACATGGTGTGAAAATGCATGAATTCGTACCGAGCAAAACTACTTCAGTGACCTGCTGATGGTCTATAAATAAGCGTGCTGTATTTGACCAACATGTCATGGAGAGGCCTTCATCTCGAAGTTAATTTACAAATTATCTCTACATTCTTATGGTATCCTTTCATATATGCCGATGCATATGTTGCTTATAATAAAAAACGGGAATGAGCAAAATAAAAGTATATATATATCATATGTTCTTGCAGTTTTTATTTTTGTGCGCGTGTATAGTGGTTGTTGACTCTCCTGAGACCATTAAACTCACTCCACGTGATAACCTGTTTTGACTAGGCTGGCCACTCAAGTGTGAAACACACATGCTTAATAGTGCTGGCTAGGCACATACCTTCTGTACCTGGTTAACCGTGTGTGCAAAGCGCACTATGAATGCTCTAGTCTACACTCTACACAGTGCATGCCTGCTGCATCCTGCAGTGTGCCTACACCATTCATGCAACATGCACTTACACAGCGCTTTGCTTGAGTGTGCAAAGTGCAATAAAATATGAATGGCGCATTTTTACCACTTTCTGCCGCATGTGTGCACTTGAGTATACACAACACCAAAGATATATGCAATGCATAAATCATAGGCTTTGTTTAAAGCACTAGCATTTCATCCATAAAAAATGTTCACTTCGGATTAATGTATCCCAGTAGTATTTGGCCAAACAAAGCTAACCCTGGACCAGTTTCAACTTCACTGGAGTTTGCCAGTCGTGTTTTCAAGCCCTGGTACTGATAAATCATATATTATGGGTAAAACTAGGATGCAGTACAGTAACATGCATAAAGTATGAGGCATTGCAATCACATTCGTATTTGGCTATAACATAGTGCATTGCAATTGGTCGACTCCAGTGAAGGAAATTACACAATCCTTCTTTGGTGGGGACAAGTCTCTCTATAAATAAACCACTGCTGACTACCCACCAAATAGTGTTTTTCATTAGTTTCTGGTAACATTACAAACCCAGAACAAATTGTTTAACATGCTAACAGCGGTAGGATTTAAACATATTCAGTAGAGCAAATTATATTACATAATACAGTATTATAGCTGATTAATAGGAGCCATGCGTATGCAAATGAGATAAGAGATGCTGTCATAAGAATGAGTACCTCCCCAGCATACTCACACACACTGACACTGATACTGACACATACACACAAGACAAAGATCCCCCGTATAGCCTTAAGAGACTGTAGGGTCAAGTGCCGTTAGAGGGCACCTATAAAGGATGACACGGCACATGACGGGGTTTGTGACCAGCACTACGCCCGGCCGCCTTTGTTTCCCTAGTGGCAATGTTTACACACCGCACTAGGTACCCATTTGAGGCTGAGTCGACCTAGGGGAGGCCCAGAAACATGATTGACAAGATGTAATGAGTCCGTTTGAGCTCTCATTAACATAAATATGTGGTCACATCCAAGCAGGATGTGAATACAGTGATTTGTGACAAATCCATCCGTTCAACATCTGTTTACATTTCATTTAACGGAAGGCTGCCGCCGACCAATAACGAATTTATCTCCCATCGGCATCTTCCAAGGGAAATACTGTACGAACACTGTGCTGTAGTGTGATGCTGTACAGCAAATGATCGCCACCTGCCGTTTGACAAGGTGACAGCCTTGCTGGTGTGCAGCCTTGCCCAAACACGGATGGATGGCTGTTTGTGTGCCAGAGGTGGCTGCTGTAACCACGTCAAGTATGAATTGTCAAGGCACCTGTTCCTGGTTATTGGGTTTTTTGTTCATCCATTATTTACACATGGATCATAATATACTGCATATTAAAAGCTCCAACGGTTGTTCCAAATTTATTATTTCAGAGAGGCTGGATTGACAACTTAACAAGAGATTTATGTCAGAGGGACACAGATAGAGAACACACCTAGGACAGTTATTGACGGCAGACTGGGATCAACACGATTGATTAAAGAGGGGCACTAGGTCGGGTTGGAGTACTTTTGGAAAACTGACCTGAACGACGGGAGGAGAGGCGCGTTCGTCTCGACCGATAGGAATGCAAATCCTTGGAGTGCCTATTTTTTCCTCAACATTCTGGGCAATGCTTATTTATGGATGTCCGATAACTTGCATTTATTCGTTCGGCTGAAAATTTGGTACATTCTGAATCTGAACCAAACCAATCATCATCAGCCATTATCTATTCACTGCTGGATAAAGGTCTCTCCAAGGTATTGCCATAGCTTTTGATTGATGTTAAACATCAAATTCACATCCACAAAGTCCTCTTTAATAATCATATTTAATGTGTTCCCTTTGGCTGCCAATCCATCATCAGTCTTAACCATCCTCCTAGCAATAAGTCCTACCCAAGCTCACTTATGCTTCTTAAGTCAATATAACGTCTCTAATTTGCATGTTTTTGGACAAATGCGTTCATTTTTTAGCCTAGGAGTACTCGGGACCTCTACCAGTGCAGTTTATTTCACTGGCGAAGCAAGTGTGTGGAGCGTTATAGGTGACTGCAGTTTACTGCTGTGCATTTGATGTTCGGCAGCAGCTGGTAAATGCGGCTGGGACATCTCATTTTGGCAGAACGCCCCAACATGGGCGTAAATCGTGCCCCATTGGAGTCAATCGTCTGATTTACGCCGAGCCTGCCCGGTGCTATTCACATATTGGATTTAGAGCAGTGGTAGCAGACCTGGCGTGGTGGCTGCCACCACGCCAGGTCTGCGTGGATGGCAACGGTGTCGCTACGTCAACATGCCTACGTGCCAAGAGCCTATAAAGGTGAAATTCGTGTGTCCAACGGGGTGGTGCACATCCTCAATAAAGAAATGGAATGCCCAAACATCTATATATCCCATGTTAGATTGACATAAACATGTAGATTTGCATGGCTTATAAATCCTTATCGTGCCTTAGTCGATGTGGAAGAATGACACACGTCATTATTACGAATGTATTATTGTTGTGGTTGTTATTGGCTCTGCGTCTCAGCCGTGCACCCATTCTGTGCCCACGCTGCCTGCCGTCCCCCTGTCCCTTTCTAGAATTCTCAGTGAGCACTCTGTGCCCTTTCACTGTTGTATTCTGTCTGCACCCTTCTTTCTCACACAGCAATGTTGCTCTGCTCACTCTGCGAGTTACGCCTCTCTCTTTAATCCAGACTTTATGTTAATTCCCCTGAATCTGCCAGATGCTCTCTGGCAGTGATTTTCGAGCAGGGCTGGCGGATTACCGTGAGAATGCGAATCACAATAAACTTTAAGTTTCATCACTCTGTAGAGAAAATACATTTTCGCTTTACATTTTATTTCTCAGAAGATACCGGAAAAAATAATTTGAGGCATCGTTAAGCCGACTGCAAACAGCTCCATGGCTGGCAGAGCGTAACAATGTTGACAGCTGCACGGGCCGATATGTCGATGATCGTATTTACATTTGAAAATTCGGTATCTCTCTGGTGCAATGTACATGTTATACATGTTTTGACCTAGTTGTATCAAACTAGTGCGTCACCAGGCTTAAATGACCATCTACTGATAGGTGACGCAGTCATTATTATTTATGAATTGGCAGAAAAGGAATCATATTGAGGTGTGCGCCAACGCCCATCTGTGTATGTAAATTACATACACCAGTGCTAATCTGGCGTGGTGGCAATGCACGCGCTATTTGCATAAATCGACCAATGTTCACATGTATTGTTTTAACATGGCAATACACGCATTTCCGTCATGCCACTGCTGCATTTCACAACCAGTGAGAAATTAACTCTAAGTGCCCACCCCGCATCATTGCAAGCAAAAAAGCAAGTAACCAGCATCCACCCTCCCTCGCGGGCAATTCAATGAGGCGGTTTGAAATGACCGAAATAACGAGATCGCGGAGACAAGCGGCAGAAATAAATGAAGTTCCTCCGCAGGGTTGCTGGGCTCATTCACCGTGGCAGGGTGAGGAGCGCAGCAAGTTGGGAGAGCCTCGGAGTAGAGTCGCTACTCCGTCGGATTGAGGAGTCATTTGAGGTGGTTTGGGCATCTGTTAAGGATGCCCCCTGGGAGACTCCCCCAAGAAGTCTACCAGACGCGGCCCACTGGGCCGAGACCTAGAGGCCGACCCATGACACGCTGGAGGGATTATATTTCTCGGCTGACCAGGGAACACCTGGGAATCCTTCCGGAAGAGCTAGAATCAGTTGCTGCGGAAAGGGATGTCTATCTAGTCCACCCTCCTTGGACTGCTGCCGCCGTGACCCTCGCCAGGACAAGCGGATTATAAAATGGATGTGTGGATGGTCTCAAATCAACATTGTGGCTATCGTGGAAGCGGACTGTACCAACCACTCGCTCGTCACGAGGGGGTTATTCGTCGAAAGCTCGCGCGCACGAGACGATTCAAGGAAGGGGGGAGGTAGCCGGGGGGAGGCGACGCAGAGAACGGAGGCTTTCGTGACCAATGTTATCCATAGTCTAGCTCTTTTAACGAGTAAGGTCACGTGAAGATGTACAAGTGTCGCAAACCCACCTCCACCCAACACAGCCAATTAGTAAAGGGTTGTCACGTGAACACAAACGTGCCAATTCGTTACTACTTCAGAACACCGGTATGTTGAAGCGCGAGCCCACGTGGGATCGCTCTTCAACATACCGGGGATCGCTCTTCAACATGCCGGTGTGCTGAAGTAGAAACGAATTGGCACGTTTTTATTCACGTGACGACTCTTAACTAATTGGCTGTGTCGGATGGAAACGGGTTTGCAACGCTTATACATTTTCACGTGACCTAACTTATAAAAAGATCTAGAACTATGGATAACTCATATGAGCGCGCGTTACGTTCACGCGCCCCCGGCACGCCCGAAGGTCTGTGGGAGACGCGTTCGCCTATTGGTTGTGACGAGGGCACGTGACCGGTTAAGGAGCAAATAAGAGTGGCGGACAGGGCGAGCGTGGCGCGCACTCACGCGCACGCGCCGCGCGTTCCAGGCATCGCCGTCGGCACGTTTAGTCATTCACTCCACGTTCATTGAATGTATCCGCGATTCATTCACTCCTTATGTATTGTTTCAGTGGTGCAATTATTAATTTGCCAAGTGATGTGTTCCATACCGTATTATGAATGCACTCATTAACTCCATGTTTATTGAATGCTCCGGCGATTAACTCCATAATCCATATTGATTCATTCCCTTAGCGACGAGGTTATTCGTTCTGTGTTTAGTGAGTTATGTAATCCACTCCATAGCTTACTGTCTCGGCGATCCATTCGCGTCATAATTACTGTCTATAATTAGCTCCACGTTTGGTGATAGATTAATTCATTCACTTCCCAGTAAACAGATCGCTCGAGCGGTGCTCGGGAGAGGAAGAGGCGCCATGGGTGAGTTTGATTCATTCCCTCTGATCTTGGTGACACGCTGCCGTGAATGGCAATTACATTCCAGTACTGTATTGACTATACTGTATTGATGGAATGAGTTACCGCTCGAACATGACAAGATTAGTTGATGGGTGAAAATGCTTTCCGTATAATTTTATTCGGGGAAATAAATTGTTGAGCTAATTAATTAGATCAAAAGATTAGACAGTAAGAGAACAAACTGGCTTTTAACAACGGGTTCGGTGAATGAGTGGTCGGATTAACGTAACAATCGCTACTGAGTAAATTAACAACTAACGGTACATAACACTGCAATCCTAAATGGATGAGTTAATGCTGTAACTGCGGTTGAACTCGTGCCTTCCCTGCCCTATGGGCGATCATGTTCCGAGCGTGTAACACGTTCTTCTCACGTCAAGATACATGTGGGAGACTGCTGAAGTGGATTGATGGCAGTGCAATAGTGGGAATGTAAAGCTGAAATAGTGTCATAGTTTCATAAGATTAAGCAATAAGTGATAAGTAAAGCTAAAATAAGACAAACGCCTTGACGTTGTTCAGATTAAATGAGCGTTTCTGTTGGATTGGCGGCTCGGGTACCTTTCTGTGTGGAGTTTGCACGTTTTCTCCGTGTCCGCGTGGGTTTTCGCCTGATGCTTCTGTTTCCTCCCACAATCCAAATACATACGGCTTATGTTAATTGTACTAACTAAATTGCTCTTGGTGCGCTGAGATGTAACTTGCTTACCGCTGGACAACTGTTAAAAAGAGCTGCATAGCGCAAAGGTTCCGTCCAGCTTAACTAAAAACTGATGGGTTACTTGAGGTCAGGAATCGATGTTTATAATGATACGGTGCATGTGGTATTGGATACACAGCAAAGGTTGTGTAATGGATTAATCGATGGTGGGATGGGTGAATCGATGCATACATTAAGTAAGCAATGTAACGTTTATGTCAAACGCCTCCGCACCGCGCTACGGTGAATTCACTGACGCATTGTATACGTCAGCGAGGTCGCCAGTACCATTGAGACGTAAGCCTTAAAAAAAAGTATAAAATAAAACTACAGTATTGTATGTACTTATGGCAGGGGATCTCAACCTATTGCACGTCAAGGCCCATTTGGATATGGTCTCCTCGGACCACTAGGTGGTGCTCACAGCCCACTGATGGGTCGCGACCCACCGGTTGAGAATGGTGCTGCTATGGAATTCCTAAAGAAATGAATGAGCCACATAGCAGCTAGCAGAGGGTCGCACTGCTCTTTCTGCTGCAACGTGGTTCCGCAAGCAGCCGCCAACACCAACTGCACGTCATCACACTGGTAATCCGGGCCCAACTTCATCGATTTGGCGGTCAATGAAAACGAGTGGGTTTTTTTTTAAATCGTGACTTCAGTTGCAGCATATGCACAACAGGCGGTGTGTGCGTGAGCATGTCTACACGATGCTGTGTTATGCTGAATGGTGCTGCCTATTGTTGCTGATTTTCCGTTCTCGGTCGTTGTTGACATGTCGTTCTCTCCACAGCCTTGTGCAGCGCTTTGTGACCCTCGGGTGAAAGGCGCTCTATAAATGCTATTATTATTATTGTTTTGTGTTTGTACTGCAGGTTGCTTTGATTGCTGTATCAAATGCCTGGGGGGGGTTCCGTACTCCTCGCTGCTGGCCACGATCCTGTGCTTCACGGGGGTGACGCTGGCATGCACGTGTGGCCACGAGGCCCTAACAGGGACCCTGACTGTCCTGCGCTCCTTCTATTCCGCCCTGGATGAAGATACGCTGATCCGCATGCAAAATGTGTAAGCATACCCATTTAGGACTGCGGGGAGCACTGATTAATGTAAGGGGTGCGATGGATTGCGTTAAAGGTTTATATCATGATTGTGATGGAAATGCAGTAATCACAGCCGCTAGTTAGGCTGTGGTTTATTAAAGCATTATTTTGTAACTCATATATTACCCCTTTTAATACCATCCAAAACCTACTCAACCAGTCTTAAATTAGTGGTATTTTATGTTAGCCAAGTCAACTTTGCCCTGAGTTTTGTGGACTTGTACAATATATGTGTACTGATATATCTGTGTGTGTGTGTGTGTGCGAAGTGTTGCCAGGGCCCAGTACCTGAGCTATGGACTAGTTTCCACCTGTGCATTCTGCTCACTGATGCTGCTTACTCAGAGCATCTATACCACGGGGTCCGTCACAGACCTGTACGGCACGTTCAGCATGACAACCTTTGGCCGCTGCATACACGCTATGGTAATGCTACACATTTACACAAGCCAGTTTAACCAAAGGCAGGCACTCAGCACCAAGTAGGGTTTTGTGCAGACATGGGGAATAGGGCTCCCCAAAGGCAGAAATGGAGACACAATCACAGAGAAGACGTGGAGAGTAACAGATACAAAGATGCAGAGATCGTCCTGAGAGATGAGTAGAAACAGGGCAGCCTTATAGACATAGAGATGCAGAATTTTGAGGGTTCATAAAGAAGTGGCGCCTTGTGTTTGTGCAACATGTTGCACATGTGTAAAGTAATTTTGATTCAATTCATGACCACTGCAAACATCAGTGGCAAATGGTATTTTGACCGATCCTGGGCCTTCTCTCAGTTGATTCAACCTTAAATGAGTACCTAGTTTAGTGTTTAAAATTATCAATGGGAAAACAAAGATGGCCTTGCATTGTGCCATCCTTATTGCAGCATCTTCAGATGATGTATTTAGACACTGAATAAAATTAGAGTTTTACTAGTTGCTGGCTCACAGTGCTTTCCCCAACTGTTTATGTGTGTATAGCTTATTAGGGAAAGTTTATCTTTTGTATGCATGGAGTAACTTGAGTGTGTGCTTATGCTTATATCGGTATGTCAGTGTGTAGGGGTGGCTTATTTGCTCATGATGGTGTGGATTGTTATAACTGGATTGCTTGCAATTCCGGTGTGGGTCTTCCGGGCCATATCAATTGCCTGTGCCGATGCAACCCTTGGGTTTCCAGTGTGTGTCAACATCCGCCAGTATGGTATGGAGCCAAGTACTGTACATCCTTTCACATCTCACACCCTATAATTGTACAGGTTAAAATCGTATCAAAAATTAAAGCTTCACTTCTGGCCCACAGTCATTGTGAATTAAAATATCAATCCAGGTCGACTCGGCCTCTCATTTCTCAAGGGTCAATAAAATAAATACCACTTTGCATGAAGTAGAGTTGTCATCTGAGGTGGTCAGATGGAGATGGACTGATTGCATGTTGCAATGAGTTAATAACAATGAGACCCTAGGTTTGATTTCACAGCCACCTGAAATTAGATCAGGTGCTAAAGCCCCTGTTTTATAAAATTTATTTTGTCACTTATTTGGAATATTACAGATGTGAGAATTAAATATTTAAAATATCGTCAGGTCACATGAAATGTGTGCTTGTGTTTTGAAACTTAATATGATTTAACTGCAGTATTGTGTAGTAATGTTGTAAAATTCAAATATCATTGAAGTATATATCTTGTGGTGCATGTGAATGTTAACATTTTCAGGGGTCCTACCTTGGTCTATGGGTGACACAATCCTGTGTGAAACTGCATTGGAAGACATGTGCAGTTCTGCAGAGGTAAGACAAATATTGTCATCACCATTTGTTTTTTATATTCTTGTTAAAATCACTTGTACAATTCATAACTGTCTGAAGACCCATTGCATTGAGACATTCAATCCTTTACTGACCTGAAATGTCACAAATGTTTAGTATCATTGTACTTCAGTAGACTGACTTCTTAACCTGTTATTTTTACAAGTTGACCATCCATTTTCCTGATTTGGCTGGGCGGCACTGGTTAGAGAATATTTTTTGACAAAGGTCTTGAGTTGAAATCCTAGTTGTGCGTGAACTAAGACCGTTACTTCCCCACGGTTGATAAAATGCGTCCCTCATTGGGGGAAGTCAACAGTGGTTGTCGTATGGAGCTTCCGCCCTTTGCCATATGAATGTGAAATTCCTACCAATGGCTCGGGGTCACCAACATAGATGATCACCACCCCATTGCTCTCTTAAGTGGGGATACACACCCCATTTTCTGATATCCATTTTACTATTAACGCTGCATATACAATGTATGTATTTCCCTGTTAATGTATTGTAATGTTACCACTTGTTTTACAGTTTGATATGACGTACCATCTGTTTGTGGTCGCCATGGCTGGGGCGTTGCTGGCTACAATTGCCATGGTAAAGTTGCAGCGCTTGCTATCACAATAGTACACGTCTTGAGAATAAATGCTGACGAGAATTTGCGTTATAATAAGTCATGCTGCTCCTCTCAATAGAACTACATTTACATTAAAATGTTGTAAAGCTGGACTAATATGAGCAAGAGCCCCTTCCAGTTATAGAGGATGTCTGTCATTGTGAAAATAATGAAATAAGGCATAATGATTGTTGAAATTAAGTTTGCAAATTTTTGGATGGCAGTATCTGAACCTGTCCTGTTTTTATAATATTTACCAAATTGACCTTCTATGAGCACCTGATGCAGTCTATGTGCTTTAGAACTGAGGTGACAAAGATGGCTGGGTGTAGTGCTGACCATACCAATCCCTTGTGTGTTTTGAGCATGCCTTAGTAGATATTAATAACACTTGCCACTACACGTTCTAAGGCTTTGTGTCTATGTGAAAATATTGCAGATTCACTACCTGATGGTATTGGCAGCAAACTGGGCTTATGTGCAGGAGGCACGCAGTCGTTTGTGCTTGCTGCAAAGGAAAGCTGACCATCACGACCTCCCTTGAAGTGTAAACTACATGTCTGTAAACATAAGCATGCACACTCTACATGCACACGTAAATCATACATTTTGTTATAAAGTGATACATTCCTCTTTCATACATTTTCAAGAAAATCCTAACATTGTGATTGTCTCTATGCACTTAAAATTCACTATTCTTGTAGAAAAATAGTTTAAACACGTTTAGTCATTAAAGACGTTGAACAAAAATATACGCTGTAAAAGGTTTATAACGAATACCCTATGAAATATAACACTTCTATAAACTATGTTGTGTGCTGCACACATGCAGCATAGCTGTCTTGTGTAAAACAGACTTTAAACATTCAACTGAATTCACCTTGTATGGTTGTACATAACAATTTTTGGCTTTGGAAAATCTTTTTTTTTTAAAACAAGATTATAATGCACTTTGTTTACGGAGGAAGGCCTCGTTGAGTTTGTATAGTTTCAGAAGGGTCCTGGATTAGGATGTTTTTTCTAAGTGAATCGCGTGGTGACCTTGCACACGTCATGAATATCAGCAAGTGGTATTTCCAGTGAAATTGGCTGCAAATTTTGAAAACTACTTAATACATCTGATGACCAACATGACATTGCATGTGAGGAAGTAAAAAACGTAACGTTTTATTGTATTGGATTTCTGTAGTTTATTTGCTTAATGATCAGTATTTATTTTAAATATCTATAGGCTGCTTTCCTTCAGTGTAAAGATTGTCTTTTTGCTTATTGGTAAAAGTTATTCCATAAACTAGTCCATAATGCAGTGTTATTGCGATGGCAGTCCACCTTGGTGCTATCTGCAAAGGAGTGCATGAGAACACTACTGTACGGTATATTATATTTTCAGGAATGACTACGTAGATGAAAATGTATGTTAAAGTGGGGTACAATTTGTATTGCTCAAGAACATATAAGCAATTAAATGAATGTGCCAATATGAATGATAACCAAGTGAACGGAGTGTTTTTCTTGTCATGAGTTGTAAACGGCAACACACCCATGCGAAGTGTACTCATTAAACAATCGCAGCAGAACTAAAATATTTGGGTACAGACGAAGGGCATTTAACGTACCAGCACTCCCCCCCCCACCTAGAATCAGTCGGTCTTCATTTAATCTGGAAGGAACCGATGAGCGATGTGGCTCTTTTCAACAGTTGTCGAGTGGGGAGGGGTAAGCACGTTCCAACATAGATATAGCTAGACCAATAGTAAAAACGACAACTTGATAAACAATAACATCCCACAAAACCTAACCCAGTCCTGGACACATCCACAAGTTGTAAATGATAACACAAGCCAAGCTCGAGCTGCTTGCTGGTCCAAAGCTGGGTGGGTGGGTGGGGGGAGCTGCCCGAGCGCGCCCTTCCAGATATTCAAACCGCGTGTGTCTCCCGGGAGCCGCGGGCGCGCAGACTCCCGCAACCACCCCCTCCCCAACTCCGCCACACGTACAGCAGCAACAACTAGTGGCGAGAGAGCTACAGTCGTGCAGACAACCAGACAGCTCCACCAGTCGGCCTTTCGCCCACCAGTCAGCCCAGCCTCCGAGCTCACGAGCTTACTAGCCAGCTAGCCAGCTAGCCAGCCTACCAGCCGGAGTCAGCTCACCAGCCTACAAACAACATACAACCTACTAGCCGTCCAGCGAGCCAGCCAGCCTACCCAGGCCCACCAGCCAGCCTAACAGAGTGCGGCATCCAGCGAACCAAAGTAAACACCGCAAGCATGTCGACGGAGGACGAAAGCTTCTCGTTCGCGCGCAAGTTCGGAAACATCTACCTGAGCATCCTGGCGCTGTTTTGCTTCAAGCTGTGCGTGAAGCTGAGCCTGGCGCTGCTCAGCCACTTCTACATCGTGCGGGGAAACCGCAAGGAGGCGGCGCGCATCGCCAACGAATTCTACGGCATCGCGGAGCACAGCGGTAGGGGCCGCGCGTTCCGCCGCGTATGGGCAACATTCAGTGGCACAGCTGGGCGGCACGGTGGCGCCGTGAGTCGCGTTGCCGCCTCACAGCAAGAAGCCCCCTGGTTCGAATCAGAACTCGGGTGTGCCTTTCTGTGTTTGGAGTTTGTATGTTCTCCCCCTGTCCGCGTGGGTTTTCGCCGGCCACTCCGGTTTCCTCCCACTGTCCAAAGACATGCTGCTGCATAGGTTAATTTGTCTGCGGACTAAATTGCCCCCAGTACCCTGTGATGGACTGGCATCCCATCCCGAGTACAGTCCTGCCTTGCGCGGCTCACCGCGACCCTGTACAGGATTAAACGCTTTCTGACAATGAATGGATGAAAACAAAGGTGGCACAAGCTAGTGAGTGCGTAGGCCGTTCAACTGCGCCACGGGCCGGTGCGGCTCAAGCGCCGAGGTACGAAAAGGTGGCATTTGGTGGAGGTAAGTGAAAATGGACAGGGGAAGAGAGTCAACTTTACAGCCTCGCCGGCCTCGTTACTCCCAACTGCTGTTCACGCCTGAACTCGTTGCTGGATTGAGAGAGCGCATTCGGGCAACGCGCGTCCCAAGACGCAGGTTGGGACGAACAGTCCGTGGCTGTTCACTTCCAAAGCCAGCAGCATCGGATTCCTGGTAGCATTACGATGGAGCCGAGTCGACCAGCAATCATCAGCTCTCACCGCGAGTGTTGATAAGAACGGGAGTCGAGCGTTCTCCTCAGAGCGCCACCTTGCGGACTGTAGCCTGCGGTGCTGCTTCGGTGTCGAGTGGAGAAGAGATGAGTGAGGTTAGAGACGGGGTCAAGTTTGTTGGAGTGTGTGGAGGGCGTGGAGTTGTTGATATCCTTGGGGGTAGAGCAGGATTGGTTGTTGCGTGTGTTTGTTCAGCGCTTCTGTGGAAGCACCAAGGCCAGTTGGCCTTAAAGATTGACTCACGCGTGTGAGGCGGGCAAGTGAGTCGATCTTGATTATCGCCGCGCTACGGTGGATGATGGACATTGTTGCAGCCGAGGTTGTGTGTTTAGTTACACTGCGAGAACGCGTGTGTGTGTCAGAGCGTGGGGAGCGGTAGCACAAGTGGTTAGCGCTCTGCTCTATGAACCCGGCACTAGTGGAGAATATTGGTCCAGGACCTACCCGAGGTCGACTCAGCCTCAAATTAATCATCCTACAGGATGCGTTGTGTAAAACATCAACACTGGGGAGAAACACGCGATCGCGCGCGTTACTACTTATCCACCCTCTCTGGTCGCGATAGCTGCCCGTTAACAGCGCTTTCCCCAACAGTCTAGAAAGGCTATAAAGGGGATGTTTGTCTTCGTCTCTCGGAGCTGTCAGACGCCACGTATCCCTCCATTCAAAGCTATACATAGCAGTGGATTTCGTATGAATAGACTGGCTTCTGCCAGAAGAACGTGGAATTCGGCCCGTTCCCATGAGTCATCGGAATTATTAAACGATCAGAGCCCAACTGATGGCACCAGGACATGACACGGCCTCAATAACCGGCTGCATGACTAACGCCGATGCTTGTGGGAACCTAAATTGGGACGCTATTTTCAGTCTTAGCGATATTTCTCGACTGCACGCGCGAACGGGCGAGTCGATATGTGTTATCTCGTGTTATTTTAATCCATCTCGCATAAGCTTTGGTACTCAACCGTGACGCAGCAATAGCAACCAGTTGCTGCTGTTTTGACTTGGGCCAGTAACGGACACGAGCAGACAGCGGCTGGAACGCGCGCACACGTGGCTGTGCTGCTGCTTAATTTAGCGACTTGAGAGACGATAGGAGGAAACAGGACCTAACTATAGGGGTTTTTTCCATTCCCCATACCTGATTTATGTCACCTGGCCGGATTATAAATGACACGCGCCAGTTGCTTTCAGGTGTATTTAAGCACGTGTGTACGTATATATTGGTCGGCAGTGGGCTCATCCCAATATCTGCCCGCGGTCGATAAAATTGGTACCATTTTGTGAAAATACAAACAGTTCGCACGCAATGGGTTAGCATGGCCACCACTCCTATAGCAATATGGAATTTCCACCACTGATTTAGGACGGAGACCAGACATCAGTGCTGCCCAACGTTCTTGTGCGCAATGGACACCCTGACTAATTTTCCAACATGAACATGTGGGTAAATGACACCGATTTGGACTAACTCACAACTCTGCCACGTACAGAAAATCTCGTCTGTGTACTTATGGGGGCAACTGAAACAACGGTACCGTGCGGTTGAATGGTTATATAGCATTGTAGACCGTCGTCTTCGCTATCGAATGCCGATGTTCGCGTTGACAGCCCACTGATAGATGTGGGCGTCCAGATGCCGTGCGCCTCGTAGGCAGGGGCGATCTTCGTGATTATGGGGGCCCGGGAAGAGTTCAATAACGCCCCCCCCCCCCACCTTCCCACACTGACTCTTCTTCTTCTTTGCGATTCTTCGAGTCACGATGGTCAGCGTCTGGACATCGTTGTCTTTCAGCTCGGCCTCGAAGTGTTTGGTAGAATTCGCAGGCAATACCAAGTATTACCTGACAGGGATCGCGACGTGAACGCTTCTATCTTGACCCCCCCACACTGACTAAAAAGCACTGACATGAACGTCGCTCGGCCAAACGGCCAGCTATCGGGCCCCCTGCAATTGTCTACGTTGCCCCATGGTTAAGACCTCTAGCGCTCCACCCATCCATTGTCAGAAACCGCTTAATCCTATACAGAGTTGCGGTGAGCCGGAGCCTATCCCGGCAGACACAGGGCGCAACGCGGAGGCTATATATGATGGCCTTGTGCGGCGCTTTGTGACCCTCGGGTGAAAGGCGCTCTATAAATGCTATTATTATTATTATACCCAGCAAGTGACGCCAGTCCATCACAGGGCACCAGTGCCAATTTAGTTCGGGGGGGGGGGCATTTGACTAGACTTTTACCACGCCCGGTAGGGCGGATTGGTGAAGACGGAGAAGAGCATAAACTTGCGAAGACTGCAGTACACTATCCATCTATTTCAGAAACCGCTTAATCCTGTACAGGGTCGCGGTGAGCCGGAGCCTATCCCGACAGACACAGGGCGCAAGGCAGGGGAACACCGAGGATGGGATGCCAGTCACTGCAGTACACTAACCAAACAATACAGTACACACGAGGAGGGGACGGAGCTCGCGTGGCTAGTATACTACTCAAGGCGCACACACGGTGTGTTTACCCGTCGGCTCCTTGTTAGTTGTGTAGCTAGTGAGTGCCAGTGAGTGTACCACTTTTGTGTGCGTGTCTAAGAAGTATTTATGTGCCACGGTGTGTTGTGGGCTGGCTTGTGCGCGTTCCTAATTTAGCGCTGTCCTCTCTGGGCTAAACTTAGCCGTGAAGGCGCGCGGTGAGGGGGGTGGCAGCGTTGGGGGCGAGTGACCCCTGGCAGTATTATTAGGGAAAGAATATCTTGCCACGAATCGATTCCAGAATCAATCTCCTCAAACAAATCGCTGAATGCCAACGGCAGCATTGATTGCTGTCGAGGTGACGTTACTTCCTACGCGATGAATATAGACGCGACTGGGCTTATTTTAGAGCAGACACGGCGGCTAATTACGCAATCCCTCTCCCTGTCTGTAAATGGGAGCGGCGTCGAGAGGATGAGGATGCCGTTTTACGTTTCGAACGTTTCACCGTCACGCGTGATTTAGCCGGAATCTTTGGGACGTTATCGGAGAGAAATATGAACGTTTCAAAGTAATCTAGATTTGTGTTGTTGTCTTGTGAGAATACGTCCAAAGGTTAGTGCTGAGATATGAGTACGTGCATTGTATACACAGTTTTAGACAAATACACGTGTCCCGTCAATAGTGGCCATGTAGAAACCGCATGCGATCATAAACTCATTTTAGGACATTGCAAGGACTGTCGCCACGTATGTTAGCAACGATAATTTTGATGCGGCAGTATTCTCACATGATGCTGAACCTGTGCAACGTGAACGTCACGTAACTGATGTTAGAAGAGGTGTTCACTCCATAGCGTGAACACTTAAGTACAATGTATGACATTCATTCAATGTCAAAGAAATTCAGTCGAACAGAGAACGACTCAGAGGAGCGAGGATAACCGCAGAGAGGAGGGAAGGCGAGAAGGCAGCCACGCGGTTATCCGGCGCCAACATTTGCCAGACA
>JAZEWU010000002.1:22703545-22735655 GCA_036362915.1 Geotria australis
ACACTCCACACCGAAAGGCACCCGAGGCGGGACGCGAACCGCCTCTTGCGCAGATGTTACAACCGCGCCACCCTTAACGTACCACTTCAAATGTAAGTGATTGAAGTAAACACTGGGACATCACGGGAGGAGCGTGATAGAGAAGGTGTGAGGTGGAGAGCGACGGAGGAGCGAGATGATGATGGAGGGGCCAGATGGAGAGGAGCGACACGGAGGAGTAACGCGCACCTATCTCGCCGCTCCCGGACGGGACATATTTGGGAGTCCAGCAAAACCAGCGGGAATAACTTTGCCACTCTGGAATCGATGTTGGCCATAATCGACGGTGCGAGATCGCGGGGATCGATTCCCGGCGTGAACGTCACGCACGTGCGTGTCGAGATCACGACGACGAGTGATTGAGGAGTTGGGTGGAGGAGCGAGATGGAAGATAGGGACTTGGCCCGTAAGCGCCGCGCCCCGGGGCCTGACGAGACGGAAGAGGTCCCGCGCAAGCGGCGCGACACGGGGTGGGCAGTGCTCACATGCCAAGGTGCGCCCGTGTGTCAGGGTGTGGACTGCCACTTGACCCTACAGTCTGTTAAGGCTATACGGGGGGGTCTTTGTGGGTCGACTCAGCCTCAAATGAGTGCCGTGTCCGGTGTCCGGTATGTAAACATCACCACTCGGGAGACAAAGGCGGACGGGCGTAGTGCTGGCTACCCCCCCCCCACCCATTGTGTGCCGTGCTAGCTTTTGTAGGTGCTCGCTAACAGCACTTGACCCTATGGTCTGTTAAGGCTATGTGGGGGGGGTCTATGTCTTTCTACTTGTGAGTGTGCGTGGGTTAGCGGTTATTCTTGTGCGTGTGTGTCCTGAGTGTGTCCTGTTCATGTTGTCCTCATTGACAATGAAGGTCTTCAGTGTGTGCCAACGTGTGTGTGCGTGCGTGACTGGGGGAGCGGTGGTGCGGTGATTAGCGCATTGTTGATCAAGAGTAGCGCCTGATGTAACGTGTTGCAATGGCTGTATCGTCACTTTGTAAAACATCGCTGTGTACAGAGGGCCTAAAGGGGGCCATGGTTGGTGCTTTCCCCTAAGTATTGTAGAAAATATACGTACTTGGGCCACTCACATCTAATAACATTTATCTTGTAATGGAACCATAACTTATTACGTTATCATTATCAGTACCCGTTTAATTGCGACAGACCCTAGCCTACTGTATGTCGGCAGACAGGGAGGAAAGAGGGGCTGTACCCAGGATGGAATGCTAGTCATCGCAGGGTACCGGTGGAAATTCAGTCAGTGGACCAACTAACCTAGGAAGCAGCATATCTTTGGACTGTTGGAGGAAATCGGACTACCCGGCGAAACCCACGCAGAAACGGGGAGAACATGCAAACTCCACACAGAAAGGCACCGGAGCCAGGAATCGAACCCGGGGAGTTTTTGCTGTGAGGCGGCAGCGCTCCCCGCCACGCCACCGAGTCACCCAGCTTTATACATTGTCTTAACAATACTTTCTGTCTCGCATTACTCGCCATATGGTATTGTGCTATAACCTTCCAATGGTCACTGGTTCTCTTAAGACCACGTTTGGAAAAGTGCACTCATTTCCACATGAGAATCCAGCCGGGTGATTTTCGTGTTGACCTATCCTATCATCCATCCATTAATTTTCAGAAACCGCTTAATCATGTACAGGGTCGCGGTGAACCGGAGCCTATCCCGGCAGACACAGGGCACACGGCAAGGATATATCCAGGATAGGACGCCACTTCACAGGGCACTGGGGGCAATTTAGGCCGCAGGCCAATTAACCTATGCAGCAGCGAGTCTTTTCAGCCATCCAAAATGAATACAATGGGTAAGACTTTGCAGCAAGTCGTCAGTCGTTATTTATATAGGATGATCCCTGCCGTATGAATATGGAATGTAAGTTCTATCACATCCTCATATGAGCACGGACATACGGTACTGTAGTTTTGACTCGTTCAAATTCTACGTGCAGACAGCTGCACATTTTATGACCATACACATGTCTCAGTTGATCTGAAAAGCTAGTGAAGGAGGCATTGGGTGTTGAGTTTGAAAAAGCCTTCGACAAACCAGACAGACAAAATGCCTTTGGACTATATTACACTGCTGGTGAGTGGAATATTCTTGAAGGAATTGACAAAGCCTTGTGGCCCCACCACCCACAAGACGAATGGTGAAGGTCAGCGAAATGGACGGAGGTGGAAAAGTACCAGCTTCATGGTCTCACACCTCCACACACAGCATTGGCTCTGGAACCAAACTTCTCGATCGGGGGTGGTCTCTCTCCTACTCCAGGGTGGCCCCTGGTAGGCCCAGCCTATCATCAACCCACACTGCCAAACACGGTGAATTATGAGCAAATAACCGCAATGGCCAACATGGCATGGGTGAGACCTTCCAGACTGACTGTGGATTGACAAAGGGCCCGTAATTGATAATATCGCAGATATATTCTTGTGTGTGCGCGCGTTAGGATCGTGGGCGGATCGTAGCCTACAGCATGAGGCGGCAAGCCAAGGGCGTCTCCTCTCACTCAAGACGTACATCGCACAGGCGAGTAAACATCCATTTCCACAAACAAATACATGATGCAAAAAAATGAACTTTTAACTATGCACAAAAATCATACGATCTGCACAGGAATTATAAGATCACAGATAGTTTTAGAGAGTGGCCTTGTAAGATAAAATAGCTTTTTGAATACGAAGTTGACATTCACGGTCACTTGACACAATCATTGATCATTGGCAATGAATCGAATGTGGGATGCCAGGACCGTATCACAATGTACCGACCACAAAACCACCACTCCTGGCATTCCGCCATCCATGCGCATGTTTATGCGTGTGCACGTGCACACACCTGCCCCTTACAAAGCACTGCTCGTTAATAATTAATATGCTGCTATTTTTACGGTCCTGCTTCACATTGACGTGTCATTGGCAGGGCTGCAATGTGAACGCGTTGACGATCGACCAAGTGACTCCACTGCATGAGGCGTGTCTGGGGGGACATGTGTCCTGTGCTCGAGCCCTCATCCAAGCGGGGGCCATGGTAACACACTCACGAGTATATGTACTCGCACACACGCGGCACTCACTCACTCTGTGACCCGCATACTCGTGCGCACGAGAAACTCACAGAAAGGTCTTGACCGAGACGGTTCGATTCCCGCCTTGGGCGCCTTTCTGCGTGGAGTTTGTGTTCTCCCCCTGTTCCTCCCGCAACTTAAAAAAAGCACTCATTAATTAGTTGGCCGATAACATCATAATATATAGGAAGCAGTGTGTGGTAATATGGCGCCAGCAAACCGCCTGGCTGCCTCCTCCGCCTCTCTGCACTTTCCACGTGCCTGAGTCCTTCTCTCGTCGAATGAATATCTTCGACATTGAATTAATATATGCGCGTAATAAATGTAAAATTATTTTTATTTCACATCTTTAAAGGCAATTGCAAGTCTGATCTTTTTAGATTTTTGCATCAATCATGTATAATCTAAAGTGACATCTTCCGACGTTCAGTCACGTTATTACCTGTGACGTTATACTTTCGGATCAACGATTTTCAGATTGCATTTTGCATTCATCTGAAAATTGAGGGGGGGGTGGCACGGTGGCGCGGTGAGTAGCAATGCAGCGTCACAGCAAGAAGGTCCCGGCTTCGAATCTCGGCTCGGGTGCCTTTCGGTGTCGAGTTTGCATGTTCTCCCCGTGTCCGTGTGGGTTTTTCGCCAGGCACTCCGGTTTCCTCCCACAGTCCAAATACGTGCTCATAACTGGGTGTGTGTCTGTGCGTGTTTGGCTAGGTCAATGCTATGACGATAGACGGAGTGACCCCGCTGGTGAACGCGTGCGTGCGTGGGAGCCCTGCGTGCGTGAAGCTACTCCTCGAGAGCGGCGCAACACTCTACTGCGCCGCACACACCACGCCGCTACACGAGGCGGCCACACGCGGTGGGAACGCACCACTCATCGCTACACGCCGCACCGTCCCATCAACTGGAACTACTTCTTAAACTCCCTCTCTGCCTGTAGAAGCATCCAATAAGGGCCTGCTTATTTGAAAGGTTTTCTTGGATAAGTATGTTAAATATTTGGTGGGTCTTTTGACCCCAAAAGAAAATAACTCTTACTACCTCCTACAAATCCCCAGCTTTAATTCGCCCTATGGAAAAAAACGCCTTCTCAATGGCTGCTCCCTCATTATGGAATCGATATCACCTTAGATTTGGAATTTAAATTATTTCCGACCATAAGAAACTGGTCGGCAATAATTCACTCCCGAGACTCAAGTTCCTTCGGAGATGTAGCGGTAATAAATAATCGGCAGAGAACGCGTGAGGCCTAGTCTGTGTGGATAATGCTTAAACTTCCCAGGTACTGCTTGTGTTGGTCTTTTTAAATTTCATATTTTGCCACTTGACTTTTGTTCACAAGATAATGTAGTCACGATTTATTGTTTCACATTTCTGACTGGTTCTCTAGTCCTATAACATGTAAAGCACATACCTGATACGTGCTATTTGTATCGCGACCTATGTGACCGTAATTGAAACTAAGATCTGTCCTGTATAACTGTCACACCACCCCATACCTTACACCACCCTTACCGACAATGTCACACCATGCCATATTACACAACACAGGTGGTGTGTGCACAGCTAGTAAGCAAGCAAGATCAGTGCAGAAAGTCCTATACCACCATTCCCCACTGCAGCAGACCTCCCCAGTAACCCCTTATATCCCTGGCCTTCTCTCCTCCAGGTCACGTGGACGTGTTGGAGACGCTGATCGAGTTTGGGGCAAACATCGACGCGGAGCTGCCGCACACGGGGACGGCACTTTACGCTGCAAGCCTGCACGGCCGTGAAGCCTGCGTGCAGGCCCTGTTACGTGCAGGTGCAGCCAAATGCATGTTCCTGCCTAACAAAGTACCATGGTTTTTTTTATGGCTCAGCTCTGCAAATGGCCAGTGGAAAAACCAACCTCGCACCGAAAAGGCTCCAGTCTGGCGCGGCTCGGATGCGCCGGTGGAAAAATGGGCATCTTTTTAGTATTTAGTTTTTTTATCCTAGTATTTTGAATCCTTTATTGTTGTGTTCCAGTCCACGTATATGCCAACACGGGGAGGTCTGAGAGAAACGGTATTTCGATCCTCTATATGTTCCTGTACATAAGGCAGAATTGACAAGAAAGTTGAATTATTGAATCTTTGTCTGCGTGTACAGGCGCGGACGTCAACAAGGGGTGTTTCCGCACCACGCCGCTCCACGCGGCGTTGCGCGCGGCGCACGGCGGCGCGACGAGCGCGCACGGCAGGGTACGCGCCGTGCTGGGCCTACACGGCCTCCTGGGCGCATACGACGAGGGCGACAACGGTGCGCACGGGAGCGCGCACTGTACGGGTCACGGCCTGCGCCTCGTCGCGCTGCTGCTCGACTTCGGAGCCGACGTCAACGTCAGGGACGCGGACGGCAAGCGGGCGGTGGATCACGCGCACCACGCGCACCCGGAGTGCACGCTACGGCGGCTGCTGCAGTCGCACGAGGGTGCGTTTCGGCACGCGCCGCCGCGCGGACCGCGTGCACCGACCGTGTGCATTCTACAATGCGTTGTATTGTAAATATAATTTATAGCCTATTGTCAATGCGCTGCCGTGTAAAGGGCTTCCTCCACGCTGTGTTGACAGCCAGCCAGGGATTCAATCACGAATCATGAAGTAGCTTTTTACATGGGCATATTTTGTAAACAGTACTTCAGATTAATAATAATAATAATCTCTCCACCTTCCTTGACAATGGAGGTAGTGCTCTTAAAACAACGTGGTATTGGTCATTCTCGGACAACCTGAATCTTTCATCCACACTGGGATGGTGATCGCGCATTCACTTTTGTGTTTGTCAAACCACTTATTCCACGAGTCGTATTTTCTAAATCTAGATCATTACCATCGATATAACACTCCCATATGTACAATTAGAATGATTTTTCATTGAGATTGTCTAATTTGTGGAACAGCCAACTGGGGAGGCATAACAGGATATATGCCAGCAGAGCGTATATGCTGTGAAATATAGATGAGCAATGTCTCCTTCATATATGTAAGATAATTTTTTACACAACCCATCAGCCCTATGGCCCCTAGAAGGAAACGTTGGACTTTCTTGAATCAATGCTGGTGAAGAACCAGGTGTTATAGGTAAGGACCCTCCCTCAAACGAGAGGTCTGTTCAATGGATCACTAGTGTCTATATAACTACAGCAGCCTTAAGAGCACACGTTACTGATGGTACCATGTCAGGCTGCACCAGGTAATCACTTTCTTTTTCCATGTGCCTGTGTGTGTAGATCCACAGTCTCTATCGCAGATATGCAGACTGGCGATACGAAAGAAGCTTGGTCGAGCACGGCTACACATGATATCTTGTCTACCCCTGCCCAGAATCATAACCGACTACTTGCAGTACCGCTAGGGGGGAACACTTGTGTGTTCATATTTTCTGTCGCACTCTAATATAAAAGTGTCCGCTTTAAACAAAACTAAATGTCACAAGCATGCACTTAACTCACCCGCTAGTTTGCCTGTGTCGATTCTACGGTGTTGTGCCTTGTCTTGAAAGTAAATGTGTCGATATGCCGAATCCACTTTGCAGATTGTGGCTGCCTCGTTTAGGATGAGCCAGGCAACCACTGCTACCATGCACATTACATGTGCAAACTGTTATTTTTAATGCAGAGGGAATGTATTCTATACACCGGTCAGAAAATTCCAGCAGATTGGGTAACCTTGTAAATTACATGGATTTCATAATTTTAAACCTGAGGGAAGGTGTGCTACCTCCCCAGGCTTAATCCCCAAAGTTCACAGGTGCAGACTCCACCTTGGTCATGGCTTGGTCACTTTCCAATGCTCACGCACTACACTAATTAGCAACTCTTGTTTTATTAATACGTAAGGTTTTGCTGCTAATCCATAATTTTTAGCGAAACCACAATGATCTGACAAAATCTGTGTTGTTAAGACCCTCCACCACCTGCCAGCCAAATAAACCGTTGTGTACAAGCATTTAACACGCCAATTATTTTTTTAGCTTACCGTTAAGTCGAAGAACCCTCATGACCAAACATAGCAAATAGATATTTTACATTTGAAAGTACATCATCAATTATAACATCCATTTTGACTTCCTGTATTGTCGTATATCTGATTGGGCAACTTATTTGTGAACATTGCTCTTTTAATCTGCAGTGAACTGAAATAATGATTGCCTTGTTAAACACCTATACACTTAAAACACCCGTACACTGACAATTAATTTGTTTGCCTTTGTTGGATGGTCCCAACAACACAGATTTTGCTCAAATCACGCGGCCTAACCCAAAATCAATTATGAATCCTGTTTTCATTTTTGTACCTTTTCCAGCCTTGTACAGAAAATGGATTTTGTTGCTGTTATTGACTTCTGTGTTTAATTTGTAAAATAAATATAAATAGGTATCACTGATGTGATTTTGTAAAGTCAATGCAACCAACTGCTACAATGGAAAAAGATTTATCTTGCAGTCAATACACTGAACAGCAGTGGTAGCTCATAGCTCCAAAACTAAACATCAGCCTTTTTGTCTTGGAAGACACCTCCAGGTGCAAGAAAGTTGGAATATGGAGTTATAAATGTGCAGGTCTGCAATTGCTAGCTTATGCCACTGTTGGCTGAAGGGTCTACACTACAGCCAGCTCTAGACAGCCCCTCTGGAACATATTTAGACTACTTTTCCATGTGGACTAGACATTTATGGAGTGATGGGAGTATCCACACTTTACAGCACCACAGGACACTGCCAACTGACTGTTGCTAGCATCGACAATGTAAGATAGAGAGATAAATGTTTATTATTACAGCAGAAAAAAATAAAAACCTGTATTTAACTGCCGCACTGGGAAATATAGTCGAATCAGCAGCCTGTTCAGTGTGCTTAATATTACACCACATGACATGCAGTTGTAATAAAGTTATTTTATGCTCTTGCTTTTCAGAATATGCAGCGCTAGCCTTTTAATATCATTGACCTTGCCAAAGCTTGTCCAAGCCCATAAATATTACTTTGTTAAAAGCTTGGCCATGCCCATAAATATTACTTTGTTAAAAGAAAACTGCAATACACATCAGTCTATATGGTGGTCTGAGTATCTATAATTATCTCCTGGTCTGCCATCTTCTCACCATCTTGTACTCAGTACAAGATGCAAACACCTACCCAACCACCTTGCCAGATTGGTATGCAAGCCATGCTGGCCCTAGAAGTTAACGCTCACAAACAATATTGAAATGGGGTTTCATGGCTCGATGTATGAGATTTGCTCTTAGCAGCTGCTATTTCGGGATAAGAGGAACGCTATACACGGCAATTCCCACTCCTAGCTATGACAGCCTATAAAGCAAGATGTAGACTGTCATTTTTTATTCACGTGCTTGTGTGTGGTCAGGACCACCAGAAAGACACAGAGAAGCTGTGGCTGAGTGAATTCACATAGTGCCAGTGCTTGCGAGGAATGAAGAGTGCATCGCCAGGGGAGAGCACCACCTCTTGGAACGGGGCCTCAGGGAAGCTGGGAAACCGACTCACGTCAGGCCTAAGCACGTCCACCTAGGACATGACCACAGTAGGATGGGGGACAGATAGTAAACATTGACCGTCACAACAGGCAATGTTCAGTCTATGGGTGACATAACAAAGACTGCCTCATTGCATTGAATTTCCATCATTGGCACCATTGACAGACCAATTGTGTGATGTGTCAGTGTTCAGTGTTTATACCTGACTGGTATTGTTCAGCAGATGGGATGAATGAGGGTACAGCTTGTCGGTGTGTTCTGGAGAGTAGAGACGCACGTACTTCTTTCCAAAGACCTTTACAGCCACATAAAAGAACAAACATACGTATTGTTACATGTAATGTGCATTACGGCCCTGATTCACGTGGTGACAAATGTCCTTTGTCATTCTGTTTTTGCCAAGATAATGAAAATGGCTCCGTTATCGATGACCACTATCACATTGATAAATGGGTAAGGTTATGTATTTTGACATTTTAATAATGATGTAAATTTGGCCCAATGTATACACAGCAATACAGTAGACAGCACAACAAAAATGTACACGAATTTTATAATGTCATAAAATAAGTCAGTGCCCCTGCTCAAGCAAGCAATGAAACGACAGTTGTATTTTGTCATACGGCAGTGGAGGGGATTCCACATTGACATGCTGGAGGCTAGTCGCTCCCTGGGATAAACGCTTCCTACTAAGTGGCTCTTTGTTAATTGAGCTCAGTGGGATGATAAGGCAAGTTGACTCCCAACTAGACAATGAACTCACAATATTTACATTCTGAGACAAATAGCTTTACCAATAAGAAGTGACAACCCCAACTGTGAGTATAGTACCACGTGGCCAAAATGCAGAGTTGACATTGAATGCTGAAGGTGGTGTGTTTTTCGGTTAACTGTTAAGCTATCCCATCTGGGTCTGCAGTAACTTTTTATCAGTCAGCTTATGCAAACTCAACATTGTCAAAATAATAATAATAATTCAATTTATATAGCGCCTTTCACCCGAGGGTCACAAAGCGCTGCACAAGGGCCGCGAAGAGGACGGCATGTCAACAACGAAAGACAAAACAACAAAAACCAATTGTGGTGAATGATTGTTGTATTACAGTAACTAAAAATGCCTCTGGGAGAACACACAGTTATATACCTGCACCAGAATGTTGTGCTGTGGGTCGTGGTGTAAAGGACTTTCTGTGCCGCCAGGGCCGAACCATGCATTAATCACGACCTCTTCACTTCCTTCTCCCTCACCATCTTCTCCCTCCCGTTCTGACACGCAGCAGTAGTCGGGAATCACAATATCGTTTCTAAGCTCTGGGATCTGCACAAGAAATATTTACATCTCATCACGACTATTATCTTTGTAAACAGCAGGCATAACAAACACAGCTATCGTACCATTTACTGGCACCACAACTGCTATCATCTGTGCATTTGTACATCTGGGTTCACGTTTATAAGTTTAGCATGATTATGACATGGATCAGAAACATGGACATCAAATGAAATAAAAGCTGAAAACTTCGACAGGTATGAAAATGAACACATGGATTTGAGAACACATGCAAGTCTATCTCTAATCCACAAGGTTTACCCATATGGGATTGAAACCATGGTTGTAATGTACAGTGAGCTGATGTCCTGTCTGGTTTTCTCAGATGCATGGAATAACCCTGAATAATATGCACGTTTAAAAAGTTAAGTTTTTAAGAGGCAGTTCCATTTTATTCTCCATAGTATACAACACTGTGTGTCAGAGTTCAGCACATGTTCATATTGTGATCATGTTTCCTGAAGAAACGTTAAGGAATAGTCCTTTTCATTCAAATTCCAATAATTTCAGCGGAATTACAAAGAATATCCTGAGATGGTAGTTTGAGTAGGGAGGTAAAAACACCCACAACAAAACATAATTGAACGTAACTGTTTTATTTTGGCCCATAAAGGAATGTTTATTTGTTCCCCATACATGTTCCAAACACACATACCCACTGAAGGGTCTATATATCCATATGCATGTCAGTATATAAGTGGGTACATGCATGTTTTTAAGTGTCACCTGATCAAACAGTTCATGTTGCGCCAGGTAACCCACTGTTGGTTGGGCCTCCTGTGAAAAAAATACATTATGCAATGCTGTATTTCAAGAATTACTTTCACAATTTTGAGATAAATGCATGTAATGTTTTCAGACCAACTCATATGGGTTCTGGGACCAGTATACCCCCCATCAACCTGGAGAAGAGGAGTTTCACTATTGATAATGGTTTACTGTATAATGTTGCAAAACACAGTGGGAGAAACAAAGGCAAACAGACTCAAGAAGAACATTGCTCGGGTGATGCGGTGATATAGAAGTTACAATTAACCAATGACAAGGGAGTTGAGAATAGGTCAGGGATTTGTGGTAGTTATGCTAATGAGAGTGGCTTTTAGTGGCAATAAGGTCAAACATATATATTGCATTCATTCAAGCATAACAATACATACATAATTAGTGGTGATGTAAAAGATGCATGAAATGCAGATGGTCATGGCTATGATGGGGGTCTAAATATCGGAGATTCCTAACGAGTGTCAATTATGTGCATGTGTACCGCATTAATGATGTACTTCTCTACAAACTCCTGCAGCGTCATGAGAGTTTGAGTCCAGTGAGCGTCTGTGTAGCGTGAGCCAAGTTCCACTGGAACAGTTCGGCACCCGGCCATACGCACTAGGTAACCCAAGCTGCACACACACACATCGATCAACAAGCAAAAATCGACATTAAGTTTAGTCCAACAGACTGCAGGTGCAAGTGTCATTACATGAAATCGCCCTTTCGTCAATCCACTGCTGTATGAGGGCCTCCCCATGAGGTATGGGTTAGGGGGGGTTTATTTGACCTTACTTTAACCTGACAGTTTATGCGCATGGTAAAGGTGGCGAAAAAACAGAGCATTAAAATAGAGCATTAATGTATTACATGTTTGTATTGAGCAGGTGTCACCACAATTTCACGAACGCATGACGGTCGTATAAGCTCACTGTCCCCCTCATTACCCCAAAATATGCAAAGTAATTGCCATCCTTTAGATAACACAGCAATCTCTCAAGTCATAGCTAAGCTATAATACTTGAGAAGGTATGCGAGCAGTGACCTCCACTTGGTGAGGGCAGGCCAGTGGGAGACTGTGTCCTGTAGAAGTACGGGTTCAGCAGGCATCAGGTGGAGTCGACGGAATCTGTCGATGGACGGGCACACGAGCTGCGGCACAGCCCGCTCGGGGGAGAGGCGGCACACCTGCACACATGCAGAACACACACATACACAAAGACAAATACCTCCCATTACTATATGGCATTGGGTGATGTTTTAAGCCCTCTATATTTTTCACAGTGCTCGAATGATAACGCCCCTGCCGCCAATATGCACACATTATGGCAGGGTTGGAAAACTTAAGACCACACTAATATAGGGTAAAAATCTACGTTGTACACAAAAAACACATCTTCCCAACAAAGGCTCCAATTCGCATAAACGGTGGAAACGTTTCCATGGGGCATGTACTAAGTTTGGTGCACTTGGAGGCCTTAAAGGGCATTCTAGAGTGTCATGAGGCAGAATCAGGTGTTGTGGTGTGCATGCTGTAGTGTACACAATCTGTAGTAACGCAGTCTACTGTGTTTTAATTACGTGTGGTTGTCCTAAGATTCTGACCTATTCCCCAAGGTCCCTCTTTTAGGCCCGGTCATGGCATCATTGGTTGATAGCAGCCTATACCGTTGGTTGGTACCAATATATACGCCTCACTTCGTTTTTTGCACTAATTAATTCTGCCTATGCTTTAGCAAATGCTGCAACCCTCTTGACCCCACATGTGTAACCAAACAAAAGCAGCAATTGACCATACGTCGTTCCATATGCAAACGCAGTATACATATATTGCAAGTGTGGCCACCTTTGCATCGGGGCTCTTGAGGTCACATGGTGCATCGTCTAATTGGTCATGGGACCTCTTTAGTCCTGCGAGACGTTTCTGCAGCACAGCAACCAGCCGCATGAGGACGTTATCGAGAATCGCAGCTCCCATGATCAGACCAAGGTCACAAAATCGCACAGCCTCCTGGGAAGATAAACAAATGGGACAGGTGTAAATTGCTGGTTCCACCTCTTCCTTGCTCAACTCTACGTCTTTCCCCACTGGCCACACCCTTCCTCTGGACAGGTTACTATCTCTGCCAGGGGATTCTAGATTTTCTGAAAGGTTATAGTTCCTACAGAGCTCTTTAATACCACAGGACTCAGTAGATCCTGTCCAACAACATTTACGACGGTGTGAGAAACTGACAGAAACATGAAGTATTTTATATTATCATGTAGAGGATAAATGTGTGCTTGCCATCGACTGCTTGATTTGGCAACTTCATACGGTACCTACCCTGAGGTTCTCCTCTTTCCCAGCCTTGACCTCACACAGAGCCGCTACGAGGGCGCTAAGTGCATAGTACCGTCGCCACTCCACGCTCACGTCGCGCCAGCACGCAGAGTTCAAGCCTTCCCATGCCACATCCATTGCTGCCTTTGACAATTCTGGAGCAGGAAACACATTGACAATACGGTGGGAAGAGTACAACCAGCTTTCAAGTCACTGTGTCCACCACCACTAAACTTGTCGCATCTCTAAACCAACTTCCTTATCCCTCACCACGTCTCCCCCCCATCCCTCATCTTGTCTCCTCACCCCCAACCCTCCCGCACCTAAGTCTCCTCACCATACCTCCAGACCTTGTCTCTTGAACCCTCACCCTCACCATCCCTCACCTTGTCTCCTCAACGTGTCCGCTCATCCTGTCCTCTCATCACATACGCCTAAACCCTACCTCCTCTCTCGGTCTCCTCACCCTGGCTAGGTCTGCTCACCCTGGCCCGGTCTCACTCACCCCGCGCCGTTTCCTCTCGCTGCGTCCGCACGGCCTCTCTGAGTAGCGCAGCCGCCGCGGCGGGGACGTCGCTCGGGGAGAAGCTCAGCGAGAGGCTCTCGGCCCCGGGCGGCAGCAGCGCCACCACGTCGGCCGGCAACCCCACCATGAGCATGCCTCTCCTCCCCGTTACGCTTCTTAATTCTTGTGTTTAACCTCGTCCGCGGAAACAGCCTCCTGGAATCACATCGCTCGTTCGTTTAAACACAGAGGTGATTTATTTAAACCGTTAAGCCCATTGTAAATTTGGAATAAAGTACAGTTCTAGTGTGAGTAGTGGACGAGTGGTATTTCTCCCGAAGAGTAGAAACTTCATCAGTTTATAACTTTCAGAGTAGAACAGATACATATTTCGAAGATAACTCATAGATGTAATGTAACTGGTAGTTAAGTGACCACATCAAGCGTGTTGTTGGGGATTTTAAAAGTATGGTCACACTTTCTTCCCCTTTCTGCCACAAGTCACGTCATGTCCAATGACATGTAGCAAACGATTATATCATATTAATAATAATTTTACATTTATACCGCGCACATATTCATTCAATATTAAACATACTTGTAGCACTTTTAACAGTTGTCCAAGATCAGCAACTCGCATGTTTGTTGTGTCGCAGGAGTGCCGTAAAGAGCTTGCAAGCTCACTGGGTATTTTTTTCTGCTGTAATAATAAACATCTATCTTATCTACCGGAGGCAAATTAGTCAACAGGCCAATCAACCTAGGCAGCGTGTATTTAAATCACCGAAGAAAACCGGAGTACCCGGCGAAAACCGACGAGAAAACAATGGAGAGAACATGCAAACCCCACACAGAAAGGCGCCCCCAGGCGACATTCGGACCGGGGCCCTGCTTGCTGTGAGGCGGCAACGCTGCTCAACGCGCCACCCTGCTTCCCCACAGCGCTCCCTCAATAAAGTTTAAATCCGGCCCGCGTCACGTGGTACGTGCCCTCGGGATTCCCATCGGCTCCGTCCACTGCGCCGCCGACCTATAGTAGCGACGTTTGCTCCGCGTTCTCAATAAAGTTGTACGAATCTCGCGATGCGGGTCACACGGCGCGGGCTTGACCCGGCAGCGATTCTATCCAACAACAACCGCCATTCGCCACTAGGTGGCGGTGACGTCACCACCACGGCGCCTTTGCCAGGCCATATGCACCTTGAGGCCACGTGAAGTGTCGAAGGCTCGCCGATAGGAGGTCACGGGACACACCCAGTTGTCACGGGGATGCGAATCTATCCACACTCTGACACGCCTTCCTTAAATGTGATTGGCCGCCTCGTTTGTGATTGGCTCATATGCGGATTTAACCCGCCCCCAGCGTGACATTGACTGGGTGTTGAATTATACCGCAATTAGAATTCTATCGTCCCACGGCGCCGCTGACCAGATCACGGCGCGATCGGAGCAAGCGCATCCGAGGTGATGGCTCAATAAAGTTATTCGCGCCACAGGCTCGTGCCTACGATTGGCTATCCGCGGGACGGCGCTCAAGCCAATCAGCGCGCAGTCTACCCAGACAGTGCTTCCCCGCGCAGTGCAAAAAAACTTGCCCTATGCAACAACAGAGTTGCATGTATTGAATCGCTGGAGAAAACCCGAGTGCCCGGCGAAAAACCACGCGGACACGGGGAGAGAATATACGAACTCCACACAGAGTTGCATAGCGCCGGGGAGCCGCTGAGCGATCAGGGCGCCGGGGTCGCCTCCCAGTAGCGGGCCGCCTCAACCCCTTGGGCCTCTTCTTATGTCTCCTAGGCATTCCGGGGCCGACAGCATGCGAACCCGACGGCGGCCAACGATAGCCGGCGAGGAGATGTGCGGAGCAACGCGAGCACGGGACGGTGCAGAGCAGAGGGAGGCGAAGGGAGGAGAGGAGGTCGTGGCGGACGGCTTCCAGACTCCGCGGAGGACCCCGAGCTCCAGGCTGAGCCGGCACAGGCACGGGGGGACGAGGCGCGCAGCCGCGCAGCGCGGAAGCGCGGTCAGGGGTGAGTCCGGCGGAGAGCTCAGGCTCTCGATGGCTTATAATAATAGTAATAATAATAGCATTTATATAGCGCTTTTCACCCGAGGGTCACAAAGCGCTGCAATGACCAAATGATTAATGTGCATTACTGCATGGTTAAAAGGGTGCAGTCCTAATTCCTGATAAGGGTGGACGTTGGTTCGAATGTGCTCAAAGTTTGTGCAACGTTTTTGGGACGACATGAAAGCACGCCGTTATAAAATAAGGAGGTTCGTGAAAGACGCTACTGCCCAGTTGGAGGCAGTCGTCCTCCAGCAACAACGGAGGGCGGAGGAGCGACGCTCACAACAGCGAGCCGAGCGGCCAAAGCACAGCAAGTTGGCATAGTAGGGAGCTCAGGTGATGCATCTGCCAGTCATCTCAGTCAGGCAGCCCATGACACCTGGGTCTGTCCTGTGACCTCCTGTCGGCGAGCCTTCGACACTTCACGTGGCCTCAAGGTGCATATGGCCTGGCACAGGGGCCGTGGTGACGTCGTCGCCACTTAGTGACGAATGGCGGTTGTTGGTTATTTAAAACACAGGTGCCGTGGGGACGTCACCACCACCTAGTGGCGAATGGCGGTTGTTGTTTAAGACAATCAGTGTTGGTGAGGGACGACGGGGAGAGGGAGACTGGGTCAAGGAGAGGAGTGCTAGTTCTTGAATCCAAATATAACTCTATTTTCTAGTTTTCTAAACCGCTTGTCCTGGTGAGGGTCGCGGTGGCAGCAGTCCTTGGAATGCTGCCAAATATTACTGCACATTGAAAATGTTTTTTAAAACTTTAAAATGCACGTTCTACAAACGAACGTCGTTTTCCGCCATTAAAGCTGCGTTGTTTTTTTTTTAAAGTGCCGCGTGACACAAAAGAATCGGCGTGGCTCCCTCGCGTGACGGTAACGATCCACTGTAGAATCGCAAAGAAGAAGAAGACGCGCTCACCGCCATTGTATTAGATTCCCCAACATGTGCAGATATTTAGCCTTTTTTTTTACAAAGATGGCAGTTACGGGATTTGTATAATTTGTATGCTGTACTGTATGTGTATGTGCCCAGTGTAACAGCATTTTTGTATGTGTTTTGCGTAAATATAAGATTCATAAAATGCTGATATCTACACCAAGTGAGTGACGCAGGTACAGCATTGTCACACAGCTAAACAATAGAATTAGTCATTGGTAAGGGTGGATAGCTGGTATCGAACTCCGTATCGACCAGAAATGGTTTGATGTAATTGACAAAATAAAGAATGAGACTGGTTTATAGAGATTAAATGGATATATTGTGGAGTATCTCATTTAACAGTCCCCTATGTCACCTGGACTAGAATTATACTGTACTGTTTTAAAGCTTCTGGTGCCACGTGGTGTCTTCAATTGGGCTACATTAGTTAAGTGTCAGGCGTTAGCGTAATAGTTATTCAGCATAGCATATGCTCCCTCATTAAAGTGTTCTGATCCTATAATGTTGTTTTGGCAGAACACATAATGGGAGCCACCACGCCAGACGACGCTATCCTGGAGTATGGGCTGGCGTGCAGTCAAACGGAACACGAGATTTCCTGGAACACACGCTCGCCCTCCCAGGGACCTACAGGTAAATAGAAACATCAAGGTTACTACCACCATATGGCATGACATTTGTTGTGGTACGGTGGAGTAGCGTTGAGTAGCACTGCCGCCTCACAGCAAGAAGGTCCCAGGTTCGAATCATGGCTCAGGTGCCTTTATGTTTGGAGTTTGCATGGTCTCCCTATATCCATGTGGGTTTTCGCTGGACACACCGGTTTTCTCCCACAGTGCAAAGACATGCTGCTACATAGGTTAATTGGCCTGTGGATTAAATTGCGCCCAGTGCCTTGTAATGGACTGGCGTCCCACCCTGGGTATAGCCCTGCCTTGCGCCCTGTGTCTGCCAGGATAGGATCCGACTCACCGCGACCCCGTACAGGAGTAAGCGGTTTCTGACAATGGATGGATGGATTGTTGCTATCTTTGATTTTTTAAAACATTTAATAAACAAATATATTCATCCATCCATCTATTTTCAGAAACCGCTTAATCCTGTACAGGGTCGCGGTGAGCCGAAGCCTATCCCAGCAGACACAGGGCGCAAGGCATGGGAACACCGAGGATGGGACGCCAGTCCATCGCAGGGCGCCTGGGGAAATTTAGTCAGTACGCCAATTAACCTGGCAGCATGTCTTTGGACGGTGGGAGGAAACCGGAGTGCCCGGCGAAAACCCACGCGGACATGGGAAGAACATGCAAACTCCACACAGAAAGGCCCCCGAGCCGGGATTCGAACCCGGGACCTTCTTGCTGTGAGGCGGCAGCACTACCCACTACGCCACCATGCCAATTATCGTCAACATATTAAATATTTTTCAAGGACTAAACCTTAAGTTTGTTGCACATATTCAAATAACTGCCAAATAATTTGTTTGGTTATTGACAGTATACAATATACAATAACCTGTATGATTGTCAGCTATCCCAAAAGAACAGCTCTGAAGAGCAACCATCATAAATCAAGCCCTGAAAACCTACAATTGAGGACACATAAAATGAACGCGCCGTCCCTTGGTGCGGTTTGTGTCATGTTTCCACATCCTGCGTGTGCTGCAGCAGAGAGGAGGGGAGCCTGGCCAATGAACTCAAACCTGGCTGATATCATCAAGAAGCTGAAGCCCATGGTAGGTGCACATTTCCAAAAGGTGCTGCAAAAGTTGGATGCAGTATACCACTGTGGTGTTGCGGGACCTGCAGACTTCATCTTTTGATACTAATGCAGGACTGTCCCTTATCCATATTGTGGGACATTGACCATTGTACGTAGGGATACATACAGGTATAATAACTCACCCCACTGGCATTTCTGTTAATTGAAGGGTGTCTTGGAAAACTTCACAACTCACATTCTAATGCTCCAGAAAAGTGGACTTTTATTGAAAGTGGGTGGATTAAGTGGTTAACGTGGTGGTGATTTTGTGATTGTGTGTGTGCAGGAAGAACCTATGCCCAACAGCATGGGCCAGTTACCGACCCTGTGGATGGAGACGGAAGCCGGTTTCTCATCGATTGGCTACTCACCAGAACCTATCAACTATGACTACACCCAGAGGTATATAGTCCGTGCCAGGGTTCAAGATTTAAACTATACGCTGCTGCATGTGTGGGCATGAACTTGCGCATGTTCACTATAGGCAGTGGCGGCGAAGATTTTCACGGAATACACTGAAATTGTATTCGTCATGCTTGCATTTTTGATTGTACACTCAAGTAAAAGTTGGTAGCTGATCTTAACCTCTTTTAAGTCACCTCTTCCCAAAGTAAATACCTAGCGGCAGGTATGGTTCACATTAACAGATAACCATTGTGCTGGTCTAACCACTTATTTGCATGTTCTTCTAGCCATTAGGTGCTCATTTTTTTCCCCCAACAGTATCACCGTGCCAGTAATTGGATGTTTGTTCTTGTGTTTGTGTGTGTGCTTCATTGTAGTATGTGAGAGAATGAGGACACAGTGTGGTGTATTACTATCTGAATTATAGTCTATATTGTATTTGATATTTTGGCAACTTTACTTAAATGTATACAAACACCTGGCATAGGCTTCTGCGATGTCAAATCAGTCTGAAATACGTGTTTCTTGCGGTGTCTGATGATCATCAGATTGAACAACGACAGCTAGTTTTGGTGCTGGCTACATCACGCCTAATATTTATGTACGAGTCATAATATGGTCTCACTGACGGTAACCGCTATAACAGTCTAAAATGCTAAATGGGGATTTTGTTTTCTCTTCTATTTACTTTACCAGGAAGAAAAGACGGAAGGTTGAGTGTCCAGCGCTATGCCTGGATGAGCTGGTGAGCATGGCCAAGAACATCGACCGCCCGAGCAACCTTGCTTCCCGGGATGGCAACCACGCTCTGTCAAACGTGCGCACGGAGCACATCTCCCCCCCAGCTCATGGCGATGCTGCCGCCCCCAGAGGAGTAACGACGACCGCACCTGAGGCAGAGCTGGTGCCGCAGGGCTCGGTCAACTCGGCAGCGCGTCGTGTTTACACGGATACCTTGTGCAAACGCTCCAGCCCTACCGGATCGTCGGAGAACGGCTGCGATGAAGTCGTCGGCAGGCCCACGCCCAGCCCCTTGGCAATCATCTCGCTGTGCCACGAGCTGGCAGCATCGTCGGAGCCCATAAATGAAAACGCGTTCCCCATCCTCACCCAGCCGTCGCAGCTCACATTCTGTCCGCGGCTGCAGAGCACGCCCATCGTTACGTCGTGCCAACGCGAGGCAGACCTGCGTGCCCTGTTCGACGATGAAACGGTGCTTCTGTCACACCCCCTCAGCGAAGGCGCCGCGGTGGACACGGGTTCCCAGGATGGGCTCGCGAAGGCGTCGGCTGCTCAGAGCCTGGCCGAGAAGAAGGCGGATTGTCAAAACATGCGTGGGCTCCACTGCACACCCAAGGACGTTGCACCGAAACACCAAGTGGTGCAGCAAGCGGCTGGGGTGGTGTCTAATTGCGTTGTCGACACGCTACCTGCTAAGGAGGTTGGGAGTGCTAGGTCCTTGAACCTGAATACAGGACGCGATGGTGCGACGGTGGCCTCTGTGAATATACCCACGGAGAACATATGTGATGACTGGGAGGACGATGACTGGATGCAAAACAGTTCCTTCATCGACTTTACCTCTCAAATGTCTGATACCGTGAAAAACTCCAAACATGTGGATGCCACTGCCAAGAGAGCCTTAGTTGTGGATCAAATACAGGACAACCAGAGGGCGACAGAAGGACCTGCTCATTTGAATTTGGACACTGTTGAAGCTGCATCTTGCTTAACAAATGCCTCTATTAAGCAGAGTGCAATGGCATCTGCAGGTTCAGGACATTTTCCAAACAGATATAACATGGGCTCGCGAGAAAAACAGAATTCAAATGGAAGGTTGCAACTCCAGATTGATTCCAGCTCAAACTGTAATGTCAACATTAATCCCAATGCTACCTCCAATGTCAACTCCAATTTTAAGCAAATCTCCCATCCCAAACCGATTATACCCAGTGCCGTGAGAGCCGTCGTTGATGAGGTTGAGTGGGATGACTTTGGTGATATGGACGCGATCCTGAGCAATATCCCGGAGCCTGCTAACAACCTCTGGGACAAGCAAGCAGGCAGCAACCGGCTCAACAATAAGGCGTGTGCGCTTCTGGCAGCAACAGTTGCCCCAACTACAGCCTCCCCGCTTGCCTCCTGGCCAGCGGTTGACGCGGGCCAAGCCGCGCCAGCGAGGTGCAGCGTTGCATCCAAAGTTGTAGCGGGGGGCTTCAAGGTATCTTCAGGCGAAGGTCCTACTACGCAGCACAGCTTCAGGTTCGTCCGGACGAACTCGGCTATAAATATGCAGCAGCAGGCTCTGGCGGTAGCAGGAAACAAAAGCGCGAGTGAGCTTGTGCCGTTAACCAGCGTGCTGCCGGGTGGTGCCCAGACGTCCGTGCCGAAACCGAGGGCTTCAGCGGTTCTGCCTGCACGCAGACACGTGGCACCGGAGGTTGCCATTGGCATCGCGTGTCCGGCCCAAGCGAGGAGTGGAGATTCCCAGGAGAGGAGTCGTGGGGCTCCCGGCTTGCCCGCAGCTGTTCAGGCTAGCCCCCTGTGCCGCAGCCGCTCGGCGTTTGACATTCTGTCGACAAACTCAAAGCCAGTGTTGCGGAGGCACTGCACAGAAACAACATTGGCCTTCACAGGTACGTAAGGGCCTCTGTTTTTGCACTGGGGAATTATTTTACGTGATGTAGGGTATCCACGTGCATATGTTGCTTTGTCCTTGAGAGCACAAGCGTTATGGTGTTGAATACATTGAGATTCAGTAGACACAAGCACATCATAGCATCTGGTTTACAGTAGGGTACACTCGCATAATGAACCAGATTAGTTCGTGAAAATTGTAGTCACAATGAGTTGGGTCAAATCAAATGGCTCCTAACTCCTTATCGAAATATATTTAATCGAAGGCAATGTTTGCTTAAGTTGTTTCATGCAACAGTCCACTGGAGTATGCTCAGTTTACACAGTACCCTGTGATATACATAAGCATAGCTTCTGCAGTACATACTGAAATGTATAGATAGAATGTCAAGTATACGAATTAACACACATTTCAAGTACAGTACCATAATCGTTAGTTGCAGTGCTGGTGATGTTACAGTGGTCTCCTCTATGCCAGGCTTGGTTCACAAGAATGTGTCTTAACCATACCCCTAATCCAACCCACTTGGTGAGGAGTGTGAGTGTTGTGCGCATATAGATATTCTGACTTAGAGGACTGTGTTATTTGTAGGAGGCCCGAAGAGATGCTGTCCGGATGAAATTGAGCGCAAGAGGCAAGCGGCGTTGGATCGGCGTCGACAAATCACCAGCCAACAGAATGCTACCCAGCTCACAGCAAGGCCAGCCAGGCAGCTGGATGGATCTCATACCAACACAATAGGCAGATAGCTGTGTGGATGGTTAAGGTCACTGATTATCTCGAAGGCTTTCATGACCAATGTTATTCATAGTGAGGTTCTGGTTGTGAGTATGGGTCATGTGAAGGTGGGTAAGTGAAGTGCACCCGTCGATATACCGGAGCAAAACGAATGAGCACATGCATCACTTACCTCAAAAGATGGCACCGACGTTTCGCTGAGACTTCCACTCAAATTTTTTTCAAATTACTGTTCGAAATATGGAGGTTCATAATTAATCTCTTAAGTTTTTTTTTACAGTCGCTTGTTTACTTGGAAGATGTTTTGTAAACATAGCTGTGCAATGCATCATTAGGAAAGGTTGCTGAAGTTGTACTTCATTAGTATTAAGTAAATCCTTTAAAGATATAAAACATGTAATGATATTTCATTAGTTTGATCTAGAATGGTTTATGGTATTACTGCAATGTAAAGGTGTAGCGTTATAATTTCTTGGACTTTCAAATTCCAGCAAAAGGGAGCTCCAATAGAGTGAGTTCTAACTCTGGAGAGTGTTTGACGACCTCTTCCATAATGGCCAGATGTCGAAGAGGTTCAAGTACTCACCCTTTATCCCACCACATGCAGCCTGCCAATTGACTGGTTGGGTGGACAGGTGAGGTGTTTCAGTAATTTACCTATTTTTTCAACTGCTGCACCAGGAAATGTAATCCTATTTCTTGAACCATGAAACCACTGCAGCTCCCATTCTGTGGTAGCTTGGCAGAAATGTCTTCACCACCAAGGGAGTCGTCAGGATGATTTTTTTTTTAATACATCATGTTTAACTTTTTGTTTTATTCTTTAATTTCAAAGCGACACAAGCACTGGGTTTGATGTGTTGAAAAATGATATGCTTAAGGAAACTGTAAATAAAAGTTGTATATGCTTATATATTGTTTCCTGTATTAAACCAATTAACTGGTAAAGCATCTAATGTAATTATTAGAATTTACACCCTCCTATTAAAACACACTGAGCCTATATAACTTTTAAAAACATAGGCTTACCTACAATTCACAACTGTCAGGTTTTACTAGATAGATGCAAACTGTAGGTGTTCAACATTACCGTGGTTTTCCCTCGGAGGCCTAAGTATCAAGACTTTCAGAAGGGTGCTGCTTGGAATTGTTTGGCCAATTTCCTCAAAAGTACATTTGCATGTAGAAGGAAACCAGGGTGCCCATAGAACACCCATGCACACGAGGGTATAACACGTCAAGGTGTACAGCTGGGTAATAACTGACACCAAAACTGGTAAAAAATACACGTATTATCAATACTGCATAAAGAACAATCATTTATACATGCTTGTAAATGCAGCTATTCTAAAAAAGGTATTAGACACATCAAGAGTAAATGTACGATCAATAGTACATATGGCCTTTGTTACGATAAAACATTAATATACAGTATTTGGCCACGTTGGTACCATTCAATCTATATGGTTTTCAATGCATACCTGAATATGGCACTATGTCGAAGTTACAGTAATTAGAAATGTTGAGCACTATAGAATATCCGTGTACGATATTCTGCTTATTACCATAAGAGCTTTGCTAGTTACCAGCAGCGGGAATCGATCCTGCGACCCCATGTACACTAAATCAGTGATGGGTGCATTGACCGCGAGGCTATGCAGCCACCTGTATGAGTTTAGTGATTGTTAACTGGATAATGTCCGGGTTTGCCAGACCCATATGGTCTGGAGCTACTCGTGCTATTAATGTTGAACCGTACAGAAATGGATTGCATTTCAAAGCTCTTTTACTTGATTGCATTTCCCTCTGACAATGTTGGCATAGCACGAATCGACATGCATACACAGTTCCATACCCACCCACATAATGAGTATTACCATATTACATGATATATAGATAAGTTTATATTTTTGTAGGTTATATAGGTTTCATTGATAACATGCTAGTCAACTGGATATAACCCATCTCTGGGAAGAGACATGTATTAATAGCAGTACAGTATTTCCCAACCTGTTACCCACAGTAGTTGACCAGGCCATGGGGAGTGGTCTGTAAGAACTGTTGTACATTTGATATTTATTTCACGAAACATCAGATTTGTTTAACACTATGATTGTCCACGAACATATTTGAGGGTGCACATTTAGCCACGGGCCCAGAAAACTTGGGACTCATTAAATTACACTCATGCGTAAACCATGAGCCATCCGTGGGTTATGTCCACCGCGACCTTGCAGGAAATGAAACATCGCAGCCAACGTGATGTGGTAAGAGGACACAAAGCTCATGACCATAGGTGAGGATAGGGACATAGATTGACCTGCAAACCGAGAGCTTCATCCTTGGACCAAGCGCCCGCTTGACTACCCATGACATGCACTAATGCCAAATATATAGGTGGTGACCAAGTAGTGCCCTGAAGGCCAATCCTGAATGCATGAGAGTAATGTGCGGTCGAGTGAAAGGGATTAAATGCGCGTGTTACACGTGCGATGTGAGATTTGACAATCTATATTACTGAAACTGGGATCTTTGGTCCTGCTTAGATATTAACTCCAAAATAGTCTTTCCCTGCAAGGAATTACACATGTGAGAGGTATGCACACCTCACCAACACCCAATACTAGGTGCTTTTGCCGGCATCCACCACAATGCAGCAGTGGAAAATGAAGGTTCGTAGCTGCTCATTTACACTTTGAAGGCAACCCACAATCCACTGGGTCAAATGATGACGGAACATCTTACATGTAGAACCAGAGTATTCATAAGCTAATTTCAATGTATGTACAATTTCAATACTGCTGGTTTTTATTGCTGCTATAGTAAATTATTCTATCAAACATATTAGGGTATTATTAACTCGAAGGCTTTCATGACCAATGTTATTCATAGTGAGGTTCTGTTTGTGATGGTCCCTGATGATGCTAGCTGTAATGCCAGCGAAATGTCGGTGCCATCTTTTGAGGTAAGTGATGCATGTGCTCATTCGTTTGCTCCGGTATATCGACGGGTGCACTTCACTTACACACCTTCACATGACCTAAACTCACAAACAGAATCTCACTATGTATTAGGGTATTAGTTTGAAATCACTGAAAGGAAATGTACACTGTAGTATCTGACATTCAAGGTTGATGATAAGGCTTTGTTTTGTCCTCACTATCGAGTCAGTAAAAATAAATCCAGTACATATTTTTTTCAACTAAGGCCACCGGGAAGGAGTATTTGTGGTAGAGTTGGCATCTATGAGATTAATACAATATAGACAAAGATGGAAAAGGCTTTGTTGTACCTCGATCATATAGTCTACAAATAATATGTTTTGGACAACGGCATCAAATCATGCAGATTATTTAAAGCATCAAAAACTGGTTCTTAGGAGCCCCATAAAATATGTACTGTCCATGTTATTTATTTATCAGTGAAAAGCCTACTTTGCAGGAACTAATTAATTTCCTTGCAGTGACTTAGCTAAAGCCACTTGCCTCATTATATACAATATAGCCGTTCGCTGCACTGGGGCAATTAAGAAAGACTGGCAGGTCACACGTCCCAGCCTCAGGCCAGGTATTTACCACATTTATACTTTGAGGTAAAAGATTCACACCTGAGTACTAAATTCATAGTGATGATAAAACATAGTGGTGTATAACCTGTATTATACATTCGAAGATAAAATAAAAAGGACCAATTGTATTGGCCCCATTACAATCACAATACAGTAGTTGACATTCACAGTAGGCATTTAACATTCATTGCTCCCAAATACCCTTGAACCCCTCCTCAACTTCTTCACAGTTGACTTTTTAACGTCTCGTTTGTTTTGTTGTACCATTAGCATAAATTCACGCGCGTATTATTTGCGGACAATTTCCGTAAATCAGAAAATGCATTTTGCACAATCGTATCCATGAACCGTGAGTGTGAGAAGCGATTTAATCAATAAACCATTGTCTATGCCTGATGCACAGTTTTTCAAAATGACTCACAAAATCAACGAATAGACTTTTCTAATATACAGATCAATTTTGAACCATCTTTATGAAAGTAATTGGCCTCACAAGGGATCGTTATACCGCAGAGCCAATCATGCAAGGTGAGTGTTGGGAGGACTACCTTTGTATCGGTCCCTTGCGGTTTATGAAGTACAGTGGCAGAAACGAATTTGATAACTGGTGATTTTAAAATAATGTAATCTGATTCCATGATTACCATAATAACCACTTTATACAAATTAACAAAATATGACGTGTATTTGACCTAGAATATAAAACCATCATGTGGTAGTATGATTGTGATCCTTATTTATTGGGTGTTGCTTCTCAAATATGAAAAAAAGTTCTGAGAGGACTTCACCCTTTTAAAATGTTTGAGTTCTGAACAGTGAAAATAACTACATAAAATTAAAACAATGCTATTGGCGTTGAGAATAGACGTGCTTCTTCACAGTTTCTCACCAGGCTGTGGTGCCAAGTCCACATACCCCTCCGCATTGAAGGCGGCCATATTAACATAGTCCTGCATTCAACACAAATACAAAGTTCCCCATATAGCCTACATAGATTGTTGGGGCAAGTGCTGTTAGCGAGCACCCAAGATAGCCGGCAGTTCGCACGCGCACACACACACCATTACACAAAGATGCACACTGCACGTGGTAATTTGCAATTGCACACTGGTGTTTGATATTATCACAACATTGAATTAGCTTCAGAATTCATATTTAATAACTCGAACTGAAATAATGAAGGTTAATAACAATGGGGTGTTTAGTGTTGTGTATGGGTGGTGGTAAAATAGTAAAGGGAATGAAGTGAATAAATAAAAACTAAAGCATCCCCGGGCCCCCGTTAAACCTACTACAGCTCCGACTACGTAAGTGTGACGCATCGCACCTTGCATAGTGGTCTCACCTGCTGGGAGTTCGCAATGGTGTGTAGGATGCGTGCGACCTCCTGGAAGTCTGGGCGGCGCTGGGGATTCGCCTCCCAGCAGCGCATCATCAGGTCGTACCTGACGGGCAGGGAAACACCATTCAGGTCCCATGTGCCACCCCACTCCACCTCGCTTCATAGCTCATGCTACAGGGCAGTGCAACCTGGGATAATCAGAGCATCAGCAGGACATTCCCAAGTATCCAAGTGGCATCCACAATTGCTGTGAGCATCGTGGCTTCTCTCTCCATGACCTATTAGCAATCATTCACCACACCATGGCACGACTTATGATTACAAACGCTGTTGCTAAAGTTTTCACATTCCCATGTACTACAGCTGTTGTTCACGAACACGTGGCGGTGTGACAGGCTAGGTTATATACTGTGTACACCAAGCTACCAGCGTAAACAGTACAGCACCATCTGTGTTTCCAAAGCGCCTATTAAGTAAACATTTTCTACGTACTTCATCGTCGGCGATGATCAATGAAGGCCTCCTCAAGCCATTTCACCTAGCACCTGCACACAAGCTAATTTCATAAATTCATCTCCATGGTAAATGTTCTCTTGGACGTGTTCCCTCCCTTGTCTGCTATTTCATTGTTAGTCTTGACCACCAGCCGTCGTGGCTTCTAATGACGTGTCCTGTCCTAGCCCACTGAATGTTTCTTACCATATTGATAGTCAATATTCCCTGTAACTTGCCTAATATAATGGTACTCAGGAGCATTGCTTTAGCAAACTACACCTTGCTGATACCTAGGTCTCCACATGCAGATTCCAAGGCATAAGTGGTGTGCCCATGCACACACACACGCAAATGCACGCTTACATGGCAAGGCTGCAGTGTAGCGGTCGGGCCAGACGATGTCCCTGCAACAACCGTGTGCCCAGCGTTACGTGGCACGTGATGTTCGCATACGGAGTGTAGGCTGTGTGAACAGAGAGGGAAAATCATAAACACCATCGTTATAATCATTAGCAACAGCACTGTCAACATCGCCGTCATCATCATCACTGTCACCAACATTATCATCAGCAGTGCTGTCACCCACATCATTTCCATCAGTATACTAACAACACCAGCAACAGCACAATCGCCAACATCACTACCACAGGCAATAGTACTCTTGTCATAACATCACCACAGCAGTGCTGTTAACAACATTACCACATTGCTCAAAGGCCCCACCCACTCCTCTGCTAACCCTGCTCGCTACTCAGGTAGTCTATTGCCTGTATAATAATTCAAGCATGAGGCCAGACAATTTCAAACCAGGGCTGTCCAACTAAACTAGGCTCAATGGTAGCATTCGCGTGCACACAGCACGTCGGTGTGGTGTGTATGCGGTGTGGTGTGTATGCAGCGCGGTGCGTACCGAAGCTGACGAGCTCCCACAGCAGCACTCCGTATGCCCACACGTCGCCCGCGCGTGTGTAGCTGCGCAATGAGAAGTATTCGGGGGGATACCAGCGGAAAGGCACCCGAGCCTACCGTACGCGCACACACGCGTTCACATAAGCATGCGCACACACTGCTCCTTACACTCGCGTAAAACACATGATGCATGCCTGAGGCCTACACTAGCACTCGAATTACAAAATAGCAAGCTGTGTTGTGCACATATGAGTCGTATTCTGGTAAAAGCTTGACGACCCGTGTTTATATTTGTTTTAGATTACCTATACTGTTTTCATGCAAATCACGAGACCAATTATTTTTGGTGGCTTTTATTCTATCATCTTCCGACAGATAACATCACAGCGAAATTTAACAACGATTTTTTTTCAGTCACATAATCCCCCAATTCTCAACGTAACCCCACTCTCTGGACAGGGATCTTTGTGGATTATAAAGTTTCCGAAAGCACACCTCGCATTAAAATAAGTGCAGTACACAGGTAGTGGAGCACCATGGCTATCCCAAAAAGAGCAGCTTTAAAGAGCAATTGTCACAATACACACGATCAATATCCTTCTTACATGGTTTCTATGTAAACACACAAAAACTATTGAGCAAAGGACAGGCACGTGGCAGACAAGGTGTGGTGCAGGCTAACCCCTGCGTGGATGTGCTCCGGTTCGTCCTCAAGGCGAGCGAGTCCGAAGTCGGACACCTTGCACTGCGCGAGGCTCTCTCCGATGAGAATGTTCCGTGTGGCCAAGTCTCCATGCACCAGCTGCACAGCGCACACCGCAAGAAAACACATCGTACATCTTTACTGATTACGATGGGGCAGAGCGTTCTTCCTACTATGGCGGGACTCATTATCATAATTTATTATTGATACCGTGCCTCCCGTACCGCACAATGCGGTGCGAGACCAAAGGGATACTTGAAATAATTACTCGATAATAAAGTGGTTGCAGACCAAATACAACGTTCAAAACCAACACAGTGTGAACAACACACACAACAAGCGAGCGAACGAAATAAAAGAACTAAAACGTGCTCGAGTCTTCTCTATTTATTATTCACTTAACTGGAGTTATTCATACACCACGTGCAAAATAATGTATTTCATCTCGTTAAAAAACAATGATTTGTGGTTACATTAACAATCTTTCTGGGTAAACATTTCCATAACTTTAGTCCCAAAACACCTTGCCCCGAATAAGTATGCGTGTGTGTGTGTGGTAGGCACATCGGGGCGTGTGCATGTATCACTCACACGCTGCCTGGTGAGGTGCGCCATCCCGTGCGCAACCCCGCGTGCGATCAGGGCAAAGTCCTGTCCACTCAGACCCGAGCCTCTCCCGGCCCTGGCCCAGCTGCCAGCAGGGTACGCGGCCTGGCCTGGCCGTGAGGTCACGTGACCCCGACACTCACGCAGGAATGTCTGCAGATTCCCACCGGGAGCCAGCTCCAGGATGGCCATGGGAAAACCTGATGTGTAGTGCGGTGTACACGCTATTAGCATATTAATGTCTCTGTGAAGAAGTTATCAATGGGGTTCTGATCATCTCCATTGGTGGCCCTGGAAACATTTTGATGGAAATTCTACATTGCTTATGGAGACAGCCAATGCACGGTGGACAATATAGGGCAGTACTGCTAGATTCAGTGCTCTACTGTACTTCTGTGCTCCCATGTCTATGTTTCCCACCTTGCTCAACCCGCACTGACCCGGGTGGTGAAATATGGTGAACGTGCAGGTGTGTGAGCAGTGGTAGCATAGTGGTCAGTGCACTGAGCTTTGATCCGGGCAACCTGAATTTAATTCCAGGCCATGGCTAACAACAGTGCCTTATATTACAACCAGTCCTGAGCCTCCCTGAAGTCGACTAAGCCTCAAATTAATATCAGGTGCAGTGTGTAACATCAGTACCGTGGAGACAAAGACAACCAGCTATGGCGGTGGCCACACCGCTCCCGAGCGTACAGTTCCGGCCTTTACAGCTGCTCGATGACTGCACTTGCCCCAATAGTCTGTTAGCGGTTCTGAGGGACATATTTGTCTTTGTGTGTGCGCTCCTTTACCGTTGGGTGCCTTGCTGTAGCCCAGGCAGGCTAGAACGTTCTGGTGTGTGCCCGCGTGCAGCATCACTCGCACCTCCCGCTCAAACCACCGCCAGCGTTCGGCACTAGACTGCTCGCCCCGATCTAACGCCAGGGGTTAGGGTGCAGCAAGCAGGTACACAGATTAGTGAGCGGGCTTGGGCAGGGAGTGTCACTCGAACAGAAATCGGCCGCGATTGTGTCGAACGACAGAACGGAGGTCAAAGGAGGGGAACACGCCATTGACGGTGGCTGATGAGCCGATTGCAGTGCTGCTGCGTCACACACCGAAAGGCATCTTGACGGCGACGCGGGTCTGTCCACACAGGCCCCCATCCCTCACGTGACCCTCGAGTACCAGGCCAAACTCTCCCGAGCCCAGCGAGTTGCCGAGAGTCAGAAGGTGAGCGGGAACCAGAAAGTCTGCACTCGCACACGGGGCAAACGTGTATTTAGATTAAACGCGACGGTGCTTAGCAGTACAGACGCGGAGGCACTGTGGGAATTGAATCGCGTGATTCACAGAAAACGGTGTAAAGGAGTAATGCATTACTGTAACGAATTACCAATGGTACCAGTAATCCTGCGTCATCGCTCCATTATCAGAGTTTAACTAAATCACTGCGACTTAGCATGCACGAGATGATTACTTTTTATTTATGCTTACAATTTTAATGAAAAAAGAATACTGTAAGAGTGGAAAATTATTAAGTCATCAGCTTGGGTTAATATGAGAACAGCAGCAACCGATGCAGACAAACTGTACTGCACAGCCTACATTCACACAAAATGCTCCATTGTTTTCCAGGTAAAATTAACCATAGATACACACCGTCTGCATTACAGTGGAAATTAAAGATCATTCGATGTTATAAAAAAGAGTCGGCCATGTCTCCCTACACCATAGTCCAAATATGAACAATGACTTGCAAACCACTTAATTGGAATAACCAATAGCAACAGCGCACCTGACTGACAAACACAATCCCACTCGCAGACTGCATCACCTTCTACCGTGCCATCTGTCACGTGGCTAAAAAAATACCAAAAATATCGTTGGGCATTGGAATAATCGAGATGTGATGTATGGTGGTTTGCGATTGTGGACATTTAAGTGCCCAATCAGTGCACCGTACCACGAGAGCTGGTGTGGGGGGCTACGTGTGTGTCTGTGCAGAGGTGTGGACTGACCCCGTTCCGGGTCTGCAAGGTCGCGTGGGGCGTTAATCCCCTCCACCAGGCCCCCCTCCAGCAGGCCTCCCTCCACCAACGGGGGAGTGTGGTTCCCTCCCAAGAGCCTCAGCGCGTCCACAACCTTCTTCCGTCTGGGCTGCAGTACCTGTGGGCACCGGCACATTCTGTAAGCTCTGTAAAAAGTCATGCGATATGCCGAGTTTCCTCCTCTTAGGCACAAAAAAATAAGAATTACCATGGGAAAAGAATAGCTCACAGTATCGAAATAGGGTAGAAATAGACATAGAGACATTGCTTTAAAGCAGGGGTGTACAAACTACGGCCCGCGGGCCAACTGCGGCCCGCCATCCATTTTTAATTGGCACGTAT
>JAZEWU010000002.1:22742802-22760726 GCA_036362915.1 Geotria australis
GTTGCAGGAGGGTCACTCTCAAGCTTTTCCGTCCAGAGCTGGAGTCTGGTTTCCCCTCGAGATGTTGTTAGGGGCTGCACATGGCTGAGGACTTTGTTACCACTGCATACACACCCTGCCACCCGTATAGATGAAAAGTAATTGCTAACCTTTCACAGGGCAGTCAGCCTCTTTTTCACCGCTCGGCAGGTGGGTTTGGTGAGCTCAAGATGTACCCCTCTGCAAAAGTGATTTGCAATTGAACATGCTACATAACACTCATGAAACCACTGAGGTGCACAGAGGATTTTGTGGATGAAGAAACTTGTCCAAGATTTCAAAAACGCTGACAATTTCACCCACTGGTTCTAGATTGAGTACATGCTGGCCTTAGTGCAAAAACAGCACCTTGTGATGTGAACTTCTTTGGAAAACAATCACAAAACAAACTCACGGTTGATCCCGTAAGTTGCATAATACAGGCTAATGTTGTTTAAAAATCATAGTCGGTAATTTACAACAACTTTTCTGTGGCTTGCCTCTTTAAATATGTCTTCAAAGGGAAATTGCACAATTTAATATAGTACACAATACTAGTGAATGTGTGTATAGATTTAGGTGTGGAATCGAATGGTTATATGTTCCTTGAACTGGCAATAATCTACCGACTGCATAGTTGTTTCCCGTTCCCCCTGTTCATGCATAGTGCCCCGCATTTATCATTGTTTTGCAGCAAACACAATTTCCTGTTGTAGATAATTAGACCAGTAATTTTACGTAGGCAGCAGAGTTGTGCGTGTTATGGATAATGTTAGCTATGACTGCAGTCGAAGCCAGGTTGCCAGAAATGTGCACCATACTGCAACAAAAATTAATAGATAGATGTTTAGATAAATGTTTATTATTACAGCAGAAAATACCCAGTGAGTTTGCAAGCCCTTTGCGGGATTCTTGCACAAACCAACACAAAATAACTATTTTCAAATATGCTTTGCCCTGGCAGCTACTTTTCATCTTCCCTACTGCTATTTCAATACATCCGAAGGCAAACACATGTGTACGCATGATTTTTCCGGACTTGTGTATATTTGTGGTATATGTATGTATTAGGGATGTTAAGCATTCTCCGGCAAATCAGTCACAAGTGTCAGGATTGATTACCGTTCCAAAAATCAGAAACAGTGGAATCCCATGTAATGAGTGCACCAACTGACACGCCAAACATACAAACGGTACAGAGGCAGACCTAATTCACCACGTGGTACGTTTGTCCTCGCTTCAAGTTAAAAGGTAAAGGTACAGCTCTGCAATTGCTCGCTTATGTCGCTTCTAGCAGAAGAACCTCCTCTAGCGGGAGCTCTAGATTAGGTCAGCGTTTCCACACTTTTCCCCACCACACGCGACCTGCTGTCGCGGACCCATTTATACTTTTGGGTGGACAGAGGTGTGTTGGGGCTGATTTAAGAAATGTGCCCCATAGTTTTAACTGGTGTGTCAGGAGAGAGAAATGAACCGTTGACATCTGGATTGCAAGTCGAGCATGCTACCCATTACACCACGGCAGCTCCCCTTGTTTCTCAGTTTATAAGGTAAATATGCAATGTTTATTGCCAGACATATCTACGTTTCTGGCAAATCACCAACCAGTTTTTTTTTACCGTGGCAATGCAGAAATAAATCGTTCTCAACCAGAGCACGTATATGTGTGTATATATGCTTATATATGTCACACCAGTTATGTATGCAGTGGTGGCGTAGTGGTTAGCACAGTGCGCTACACATCTGTTGACTAGAGTTTGATTCCCAGCCGAGGCTAATATCAGCGGGCAGCGATATCTGAACTAGTACTGGGTCTCCCCTATGTTGACGCAAATGAGTACCTGCTGAGGTGTAAACATCAGCACTTGGGTGACAAAAGTGGCCCTCCATGGTGCTGGTCACACCACCCTCCTGCATTGCCGAGCATACACTCAACAGCCTATTAAGGCTACACGGTGGAATATTTTCCAGCTCAGGTTGAAAGTGCTTATGCTTTAGCTCAAGCCTTCTGTTCGTCTGTAATGGGGCGGTTCTATAAGTCACATTAACAACATCCAAGATGAACCAAATTTTAGTACCGTACACAGTTTTGTTGCTGTGAGGTACAAACCCCACGGAAAACTGGCCGAATTGATTCGACGGATGCCCAGATACAAACTAAATTTCCCCTGACAGATGTCAGTTTCCGTACAACAACTTACATACTTTCGAAGACAAAAGAATGTCTTGAAAAGTTTAGCATAATATGCACACGGGAATATTTTGTCTACCTTGTTATTAATAATATTGCTAGTATTTAACTTTTTTGATTTGCATATGTCCAACTTTGACGGTGCTTTCGCTATGCTTAAGTTGAGCCTTGCAGTGCGGCATGCAAGCAAGCCATTTGGATGAATTCCTGAAATTCATTTGCATTTGTTGACATCGTGACGATTCTCGCATTCAATGCAATATGACAAATTCTTTCCGACTATTTTAACGCCTGTTTTTCCATCATGGTATATTTTCTGTGCCGCCTATAAATAATGTGTGGACGGCATATCTCCTTTTCCGACTCATCTGTTTGGCCTTTCCAATTTTTCTTTTCGTCAAAGAGATTGCAATATTCACTGTGATTATATTCCATGTTCTGTTTTTTTATTAACGTCATGACTGTTTCGTTTACGTGTGAATTCTAAGCATGAGGTGTACATTCTAAAGCTTTTTTTGTACAATATTAATGTGGATAGTGCACTGAGCTGTTTTCAGTGTTCTGGATTAAAATTTGGGCTAACTGCACTGACCCATGCAGTGTGGTGAATTATATTTTTAGTTGAAACATTTGACTGGGAATATAGAGCCACATCTTGACGAGCCCCGCTGCTGTCTGGGACCGTTGCGAATATTTGCAGAAACATATACTATATTGGTAAACGTATCAATAAAACAAACAGGAAACCTAATAATCCCCCAAGTCGCCGGTCACTCCTCCGAGAACTATGAGGTCAACGCCCTGCAACCACAGACTCGCCTGCGGCAGAAACACCAAGGCCAGACCACAACCAGACTGATGGAATTAGTGGGTGGAATATATGAAGATGGGGCGGTACGGTGGCGCGGTCAGTAGCGCTGCCGCCTCACAGCAAGAAGGACCCAGGTTCGAATCCCGGCTCGGGTGCTTGTCGGTGTGGAGTTTGCATGTTCTCCCCGTGTCAGCTCGGGTTTTCGCTGGGTATTCCAGTTTCCTCACACAGTACAAAGACATGCTGCTGCATAGGTTAATTGGCCTGCTGACACAATTGCCCCTGGTGCCCTGTGGCGTCCCATCCTACTCACCACAACACTTCTTCTTTGCGATTCTTCGAAGCACGATGGTCAGCTTCTGGACATCGTTGTCTTTCAGCTCGGCTTCGAAGTGTTTGGTAGAATTCGCAAGCAACACCAAGTATTACCACAACACTATACATGATTAAGCGGTTTCTGATAACGAATGAAGGAATATGTGAAGATGCTATTGAGTGAGTGGTGGAGCTCGGCTTGGACCAAAGCAAATACTTTAGGGCCTTCAGCGGCTCACAGGGCCTCTTTTGGGAGAGTCGCGGTGAGCGTTCTTTCTCTCTCCTTCGTGAACCAGGTTAAATTCCATTCTTGATAACAAATCTAATTCAACATGAAATGATAACGCATCTGTCTAATGTAACTTCATTACAGTATATCTAATATGTATCTCTTTTCATTTTGTCTTACCACATCTCTAGGCTTTGCCTCCATTTCTCTCAGTGCGCAAGCTCTCTGAGGTCTTGAGCGAAATTCTATTCATACAGAAATATGCTTTTCACCGTGATGCACCACTGCAAAGTATACTGGGTTTCAGCGTGGTTGAGGTATGGTCCAATCCCGCATGACCGACACGCCGTGCTCGGACCCGCGCTAATGGCGGGGTGGATGGGGTCGGCCATGCATCGCCAAACACCCCTATGTCCCATAACCCACGCGTTTACCACTCTCCTCAGCGGTGACTCACTGTTACGGTTCCCCTCCAACACACACACCAGCTCTACTTATCCACTATCCGAGCAGCGCTGCGACCCTGCTCCGTGGGGAGGTGTCCAGCCAGCAGTGGATGAACTCACCTGTCCTGTACGTTACACCTTGTACACGGGTGCTGAATTCAGCCGGCGTCTTCTAAATAAGCGGTGCATTCTCAACCGGCACACCATTCCCCCCGAGTCGTAGTACTGTACTGTTGGTGGATGCTGCTGCGTTAGCGTCGGTGGTGCACAACAACAAACAACTCATGACGTTAGTCAATAACAACACTGCGGCCCCAAGAGGAAAAACTATATAATGGGAAACGTTTCGGGTAATGGCCCTTCTTTATAGCAGAATCATTCACGTGTATCTCGTGCAGTGTTCATTTTGTTTCACAGCACATCATCTTATAAGTGCTACGACGGTCCCATTACGCCGAAACTTCGCCTACTATGCATACACAGAATACATAGTGTAATATGCGTAATACGTACGGCATACATGTACCATTATAAGGGAGCAAAGTTGTTTGGGGTTGTGGTTGGGCGGCGCACGTCGCCTCCGCCGCGCACCACGCTCAGTCTCCAGGCGCGCGGCGGTGACGTCACCGCAAACACTGCTGGCTTCCGATCCCCGCGCGCAGGTGAGCAGCCGGGACCAAGTGGTGAGCGAGCGGGGAGTGGTGACCGAGCGGTGAGTGGTGACCGAGCGGTCAGGGAGAGGGACCGGTGATTAAGTGAGTGGTGAGGGGAGCTGTGAGCGAGCGGTGAGGGAGAGGTCAGGGAACGGTGCGCGAGCGGTGAGTGGTGTGGAAGTGGTGAGTAAGTGAGGGAGTAGCGAGGCAGCGGTGAGGGGAGTTGAGTGAGTGGTGGACGAGATGGAGCGATGATAGAGTAATGAGTGGTGACGAGAGAGGCTCGCTCACTGAGCGTGCCGTCCCCTTCCGTCCGTGTCAGCCCCACCTGTACAAGTGGACGCGCGTTTGCGTCCCCGTGTGTGCTGTATTTGATTACACGGTTGGTATGGGTAGTGGGCAGAACAGTTACTGGTATCTCTCTGCCGGTCATCCCAAGTTAACCTATAACAACTTGAGTCTATCCCGTGACCCTCCTGCTAGCAGCGAGCCTCTCCACACACACACTTGATGGCCTCAAAGAGCACCTAGCCTGGCACAATCGCTTGCGGTAACGTCACCGTCATTTGGCGACTGTTTGGGTTTTGTGAATGAATGCTCCCTGACAAATGTTTATGTCAAGGTGAGAAAACTTCGCGAAAGATGACGGGTTTCCCTCCACGTTAACATGTGTGTTAGGCGTTATTTGAATTGGTGGCCTGTTAATTCGGCTGGTCTCCGTCATGAGAACGTGGAATGTACTACCGCTCGCGCTGGAATGTCAATGGAGTTGAGTGCGGCCCCGCAGGGCCCGATTTAGCTGGAGGACCCTTATGTTGACTTTGTTTCACGCTGCATTCTTGACTATTATTGATCAACACGACCTGCCATCGCTTCCGGGTAGATAACATCAGTGACCACCTTATGCGGAATGAACAGTGGAGTGACTCATCACCGCTATAGGAATATGGAATTTCTACGGTTAGTGTATTGGCCTCGACACTCGTTTAACAAGAAGATACTGGTTTATATTGTTGTCCAGAAAGCTAGCTGTAATGGCACATTGGCTCCCTGTTTAATTATATTTTAAATCGCGCAAGCCCGTGCTACAGGTGTGGTTAAAACACCAGCTTAGTCATTCCTAGACCAGTACAGTCAGGTGTGGCATACGTACATTTGTATTAGAGTACTGTAATCTGTGGTCTGTCTTAAAATAAGAAAAGGTAACTATTAAACTCCCATGACTTTGAAGCTGAAATGTCCCCCTTCACGTCCATCCTCACATTTAAACGCACGCTGACCACACATAAAGTACTGTACACATACCCATAACACACATGCTTAAATACATTTACACACATAGACATACGTTTTTTCCCACAGTCCAAAATGCTGTCTAGGTTAATTGGTCTGACTAAATTGCCTCAAGTTCCCTGTGGTAGACTGGCGTTCCATCTTGGTTATATGTTATAGCCCTGCCTTGCACCCTGTGTTTGCCGACATAGGCTTTGGTCTCCAGCGACTTAGGTACTGCAGGGTGGCACACTTGTACTATCACCGCCTCCCAGAAATAAAGTCCTGCCCGAGGCGGTTCGACTCCCGCCTCGGGCTCATTTCTGTGTGGAGTTTGTGTGTTGTCCCCCTGTTCTTCGTGGGTTTCCCACACGTGACAAAAAAAAACCACGAATTTATGAATTGGCTGATAACATCATAATATATTGAACGCAGTGTTGGCGCCGACTAGCTGCGTGGCTGCATTCCCCCTGCCTTTCCGCGGTTTCCTTACACCTCCATGTCCGTGTCATGTCCATGACCAGGCGTGGAGTTTGCGCGCGTTATAAATTGTATCATTATTATTGGATTAAGCGGGTACTGATAATTATGCTATAGCTACACCTACTCATTCATAAACACATCTCAGTCACATGCCTATGTAATCATATACAGTGTTTGTGTGGATGTTTTTCCGATTTTCGAGACCATAAAAATAAAAAAATCTGGCCTAAATATAACATTTCTGAAAATAATGTTTCAGGTTCATTCCAAAAAAGCAACTATTTAATGTGTGGATACTGTGCTTAAATACACTTGCAGGAACTCTAGTACATCTGGGTAGGATTACAGTAGATGGATCAACTGAAAGATTTACAAGTTGAAGTGGTCAAGTAGGGTTATATGGGGTTCCCCTTGTGTCAAAATAGAGTGAACCCTTATGATATCCAGCATTAACAATTGAAGAACAAAGTCCAAAATATAATGTTATTTTAATATGACCTATCCCATATTCTGAGGGATAAACGTTAAAAACATGTATCGGCGTTTTGGTCTGGGATGAGCCATCATTTACACGCCATATTTTTCTGCTGTAATAATAAACATCTATCTCTAACGAAATATTGCCTGAGATGCAAGGGCCGTTTGAAGTGACTCCAGTAATTTCTTTATGTAATGTTCTCTACATGACTTGATTACTGTATGTGCTAACTGTAGAAGCTTTTTATATTTTTAATGTGCGCGTGCCTTTGTTCTGTCATTCCAGGTAACGTCGTGAGTGAACATTGGTCACATCCACACGCTCTTAGAGGGCTATGGGTGAAAATGGGGAAATTTCAGCTCAGTTTGCGCAAGAGATGGCGAGGCTTCGCAAACTCGTTAGCCACCTGGAGACCCAAAACGCTGAGCTGAGGCGCCGAGGATCTGGTGCGGCAGCGGCACTGCACGGCGCTGGGGATGCGCATGGCGGTGCTACTGGGAAACATGGTGCCAAATCTGACAAGAAACGGAGTGACACTGACACCGCCACGCAGCACCGTGCCGGGGAAGGAGCGACAGTGGGGAGCCAGGCCCGGTGTAGCGGTGGTGGAGCGCCGAGTGGCGGTGCAAATGAGGATGGAGTGACCGCTGGTGATACGCTGGATGATGTTATCGTGCTGGACCTGCAACGTACGGATGTGGTGGAGGAGGACACGTGGTGAGTGCAGCTTTTACATGAAGTGCCTTCTGTTTAGGTTAATCCTCATCTGAGCGAGGTTGGGTTGCAATGTACAAAGAATGATGAACTTACAATTTTGTCTGTGGGTTGAATGCCTTCATAGGACCAACTCAGTTCCTATTTTCTCATTGACGTAAGTGGTTGTTTTGCCGTGGACTGCCATTGGAATGCAGATTTTTCATATGATCACAGTCATCTTATCTGTGTTAAAGTGAGGGTTGCTAATGGTGGATCCTGTTATACACATTTGTTCGTGCAAATTACTCTTTTTATCCACGTACTTATGTGTGGATAAAGTTGGCGCTGCTAGGAGACCACTTTCATCTTCATCATCAGCAGCATGAGAGGCAACAACATCATCATGACCATGACTGGGAACATCACAACCATCAGTGTCATTATTAATAGAACTATCATCACCATTCTCCCGTAATCACCACCATCAATTCGACACACGCCCACGTGATTATTTTTACCTGCGAATAATAGGAGGCATGTGGCCCACTTTTTTGGATGACTCCATTTATCCACAGATAAGCATGTGCGTCTAATGTGAACCAAGGGCATGGACAATAGGAGTGGCAGATAATCGAGACGTGGAAGAGAAGTGTTTCACTGTAATTTAAACATAACCACAAAATAACCGTGTTATGTTGAGAATATTAAACACTAATTCAAGGGGAGATTGTCATATTTAGTTTTATTTTTGTCGTAACATTATTCTTGTATATTTGTCATGTCAGTCTTTGTAACATATTTGTCTCAAGTGCTGCTTGAGTAAAGGAAACATGTTATGCAATAACACAATGAAGTGGGGAAACAATCACCGAGCCAAACACAGTTGCTTGACCTCCGGTGTATTTTTGCTTCTTCATAAAAGGACAGGGCAGATGGGTATGAGGTCTTATTGTTTTGTGCGGGCACTGCAAACCAGTCTTGTGGTTAGTCACGAGGTTCTTTTTGAAAGGGGTTGATTTACACATGAGTTATGGAGACATGTGTTTTTGTCCCACATACTATAAGCTGTTATTCGTGGCTGGGCCATTAATATGTAGTTTTAAGAATACATCACTTTAGATAGTAACAAAGTCAAGGCAATGGGACGATTGTTACTCATACAATATGGATTACAGTTTTTTTGGAATTTGCAGGACCCAAGCTAACTTTTAAGTGGTTAGTAGAATTTTAAGCATGACGCCTGGTATGCTGTAAGAACAAGAGGCCCTGGAAATCTTAAGCCTGGGAAGAACGCAATATGCGTTATGAGATGTAAATTGTACAGGGTCTTCAGAAAAATACGTTCTAGGTTTCATCACATTTCCTAAAAAAATACACATTCTACTTGACATTATGTTTACAAAACATAGGAAGTTTGTGAGTTTTTAATTATGTAAACACGGTATCAATATGGCAGCCTCCAGCATCCGCTGTCATCTTTTCCCCATAAACACACGTTGCTCTTTGCCATCATGTTCACTACTGTACTGTTTGTTGAAGTTAACTACAAACAACCAAATATTTTACTTTATCTACACTTATCATGTAAAACGCTTGTGAAGTATCGTTTAAGTTTACTTTTGAATTGCAAATGTTTGCTCAAGTTTTCGTCATGGTAACAACATTTATCTGCATGCCCTCTGAAGAGGTGGTATCTGCACTGCGTTTTAGACAAATACCACCATCACCCTATGACATGTAAATGTGAGAGATGCTGTTTGCTTTGGGTGTTGGGCAGCACATTCAACCAAGAGATAGCGGTGAGGAACTGCCTCACACAGAGATGTTGTTAGTTGACCGAAGTCAAGGGGTAATCATGGTCAATAACAATGCGATCATGTAACGTAATTTTTGTCCGTATGCTCAATCCCAGCCATTGCTTAGTCTACACCAGCGTTCTTCAGCTATAAAATAGTAGTTGGCGTGTGCTGGCGGCCACGTGAAGCCAAATGGTGGCAAGATGGCGCCTCACAGGAAGAAGGACCCGGGTTCGATTCCCGTTTCAGGTGCCTGTGTGGAGTTTGCGTGTTCTCCCCGTGTTCGCGTGGGTTTTCGCCAAGTACCCAGGTTTCCTCCCACAGTCCAAAGACGTGTTGTCTAGGTTAGTTGTCCAGACTAAATTTCCTTCGGTGCCCTAAGATGTTGTAACTTGCTTGCCCCTCCCCGCTGGACAACTGTTAAAAAGAACTATAGCTCAGCGGTTTCGATAAAAACTGATTGATTGACTGATGTGGTTTGACATCCCATTACTACGTCACGCTACTACATCCCTGCAGTGGAAATGCGTTCCGAAGCGTTTCCATCGTTATGAGAGTAACTTGGGAAAACATTTTGAATCATCAATTGGAACAGGTATCGTTGATCTCAAGGTCGTAAGGCAAATGTTCAGGCATCTATAAAACATCCATCTAAGCATAGATAGCTCGGGACTATTTAAACATTAAAGTAAACTGGTTCATCATTTACATAATTAAAGTTCCAACTCGCTATGCTTAATTTTAGAAATGAGCAGAAATGTGGAAGCCCAAGTTACCTTTGATATGGCTCTGGACAGCTTCCATATGGTTAACAAATATTGGCGGAGACGACTCGCTTTACAATTTAAAACGCGTGTACATTCGTTCAATGTCAAACTTATTTGTTCGAAGAGGGAATAACTTAGGCGCGGGGAAACCGCAGAGAGGGGGGAGTTAGCCACGTGGTCAGCTGGCGCCTACATGCCATAAACGTATATTTTATGATGTTATCGGCCAAATAATCAATGAGGTTTTTTTTTGTTGCGGGAGGAAACCGGAGAACCCAAAGGAAACCCACGTAGACCAGGGGTAAAACACAAAAACTCCACATGTGGAAGAAACTTTGTGGTGGCTGCCCATAGTTTTTGGAACAAAATCTATGCCTAGCGGCAATTGTAAATATTGAAAAATGGTTTAAATGGCTACACACGTGCTTTCCTTGTATTATGCAATAAGCATGTTCAATTTATTCCCATCACACTGTTACACTCTTACACTTCTTTGTCTCATAGATTTATTGGAATTATTGGGCATTTTTCCTGTGCAATATTGTGTTACCGTTTATTTTATGATTATTACTTTTATCCTTGCACAATTTTATACTGTAAATTCGTTGTATTACCTCGTGATTTTAAATATTGTTTGCGTTGATAGGTTCGTATGTTTGTTGTATCGCAGGAATCCCGCTTCCAGAGCTTGCACGCTCACTGCGTATTTACGACTGTAATAATACACATCTATCTACCCACACAGAAAGGCACCCGAGGCGGGAATAGAACTGCCTCGGGCAGGTATTTCTGTGAGGCGCAAATGTTACAACTGCATAGGCACCCTGCCACCCAAATACAGGCTGATCACTATTAGTTGTTTAGGATGATCAATAACAACGTTAATGTCGTTTTCCTTAAATGCGTTTGCTTCTTGGTGTCTGCAATGTCATGATTTATACGCTGTAATCTTTCTTTCACAAAGGTCAATCTTGTAGAACAGCTTATCGCTGAATGTTTATCTGCGTAAACAAATACAGTGCTGTACAATCAAATCAAACTTGCTGTTCAATAGTGAACATGTGCAAATACGGAAGGTATTTTATATTCACCCATTGCTAAACAGGGCAGACTGCCCTCTGCAACACATGCATACCCTTTGATGCCATTGTTTCCAAGGGGCCGTGACAGAACCCATTATTCACCCTTATCCCCCTTCTCAACGTCCTAAATCCTCGGGCACCTCCCTCCATGTACAGTATGAGATGTGCTATTATGTATTTATATCAGCTATCAAAATACTGTACAAAGTAGCGCACTAGTGAGCATGAGAGCATAATCCCTTGGAATTGCTTTTATCACAAGGTATTGGCCAATCGAGACAACAGCCCAGGTATTGTGTACTGTATTCTGTATTTGGTACAAATGTCAAGCTGAACGTGGATTACAGTTTACTCATCTATTTTCAGAATTAATTTTGGTTGCAATGGTGAGGGATTATTCACTTCCATATCACTTTCAGTTTGTGGTAGATGAGAGAGGCATGATACATGTATTTTTTAAAGCATTGTATACCATTGGGGCCATACCTGCAATACTGATTATTGCAATACGCATGACATCAAGGTAATTGGGTTTCCTGCATTGGGCAGCTAAAATGACCTGTGACTAAAGCTGTCCCTCGTTTATGCTGTGTAAACTCGCTATATAATATACTGTAGTGCATATATTTAATCCAGTTCCTCAGAGAGCTCCTGGAGCAATGGGTATTGCATTATTCAGTACTTATGAATGTTCCATGCCTGTTCAATAAATAAAACATGAGGCAAGGCATGACAATAGAACAGGTACACCAGCGGATTGAAGTGGTATGGCAGTTATAGCATTGGCGTTGTACTTTTTAATAAATTAACGATAGGAATGAGTGATGTGCCCAAGCAACGCCAATAAGACCACCTCAACTAATCCTGATGTCCGCATTATGATGCTGTTAAGCAGGGCTTATTTCAATTTTAAAATACGTGTACGTATGAGATATATGAATGTGTTTTTTTTATATTGTGTTTCGTGGAAATTATTATAATAACCTGGGTTATTAACCACTTACGAATGTACAATGTAAACCGTTTTTGTTGTTGCTTGATCTAGAAGTAATAGCTCATTCGATGTATTACATGTGAAAATGTCATATACAGTATAACGACTTCATATGCCTGCCAGTCAGTCCATCTATCACATTTCTTACTTTTGAAATGTGGTTTTCATTAACTTTTGGGGGGTTTCGCCTCGGGACATTATCATCGTTTATTGACTTGTTTTACTACTGTACCTCTGAAACATTGAAATACATGCGTTGCATTCTGTCTCTCATGAGATATAATCTGGTTAGATACTCATCCAAAAGCTATTGTAAATTACAGTGTTCGGTATACACATGCAAATTACAATGGCTTTTGGCGTTAATTGACCTTGGCAAATGCACTGTGATAATTGATCATGAGCCGCTCGAATGGACGATTTTGCTTCTTGACATTACCTGAATTTATGCAGGTTATACACCAGCCCGAACCGCAAGCCGGCACGAAATGGGAACGCTCTGGAGTGGAGCCGGCGCGTCCTGGACAACCCGAGCCCCAAGATGCGTGAGGCTACGCTCGCACTGGCGCGCCGCCTAGAGAAGGGTATCCATCACCCCGGCACACCGTCGCACATCGTGGCACACCGTCGCACATCGTGGCACACCTACGGCTACGCCAGTGCCGCACGATAGGCACACCGCTTATTCTTCGCGACGCGGCACATGTGTATACCACGCACACCGTACCATGATGTGACACAATCATCTCACACCATGATCACCACGCCCGCCACAATGCGGCATGCATAGCACCCACAACACGGCCAAGACATCTACCGACGTAAGTCAGTAAATATGTAGCAGGACACTAAATGAGACATAAAACAATGGTCCCAAGCATTTGCATTCCATTTGGTCAAGCCTGAGGCAAGTTTATCCTTAGAAATACGATTGAGAGGGAAAAGTCTATAAATGAATAAATTACACTAACTTGTTCAAGGTTAGTGCAGTGTAGTGAATGGAGGAACGTTCTACAAATCTAGTGTAAATGCTTGGCGCATGACATGGGAATTTTAAAACGTAGCTTAAATTGTGAGGATTTAATACAGTATGAATAAGCCAGAAAAAACAGATGTAAATGCAGTAAAGACGAACATTGATCATTGTGTGTCGGTCACAGTATGAACAAAGATGATCTCTTAAAATAAAGCACGAGGCCAAATCAAAACTAGATATAGACTATATGAAGTGACTTGTACAGACTTATAAATTGCATCATCATTGGAGCTGGCCCATTATCTCTAGCCTAGAATCACGATGCGATTCTTTGAATCTCTATAGGATTGAGGATATTTGGGGGGGGCAGGTTGCACGGAGCCTGGCATTGCATGCAGGTAAGAAGTAGAATCGCCATTTGAAAGATATGGCTGATATGTAGGTAATATGTTGCATAAATGATTCTGGTTGATACTGGCTTGAGAATCAACACTCATCCCAGCTGGCCAGTACTGACCAGATTATCCATGGCACCAGTGGTCTGTGGCATCAGAATATGTTCCAAGCCTCCCTATGTTGTTGTAAATATGATTTGTTAAACATGAGCATTGGGAGATAAATGCAGCCAGGTATGAGGTGATGCTGTAGGACTAAACAGAAGAACGTTGTAATTGCGTAATTAAAGCTACCAAATTACTTAGTTGAATTCTGAAAAGTTTGATAAAAACTTTACATGTAATGCTCTCCTGTGTGTGAGTGCAGCCACCCGCAGGCGCAGTTGGCATGGCGATGACTTCAATATCCCCAAACTTCCGCCGGATATAGGCAACAACATGCTGAGCCGCCGTGGTTACGGGTCCACATTCACTCTCGCCTCTCCGGAACTAGCTGCTGCTGCAGCCAGCTTCTCCAATACAACCGTCTCCGGGGAGACTGTTGCTACAGAACCCAGCAAGCGGATGGGCCGGCTGGGTAGCCTCACAGATGTGGAGAGTGTGGCCAGACAACAGGAAGAAGGTGTGACTAATGAAGAACACACACACACACACATCTCCTGTTTCTATGGATCATTTACATAGATGCCCAGGAACAGGCCTGGGCCCCGCACCGACAATCCCACTATTGATCCCCACGCCTGATATGTACTTGAAACTGCTTAGCGATACAATGTGTTTTTAGGTTGTACCACACGTGGTTTGGCATGCTGTCTGATGTTTTGTGCTTCGTGCTGGGTGCTTTTTCAGGAACTGAATTTAGAACCTGAAATCAGTTTGTTACAATAAAAAATGTAGCCACTTGGCCTCAGCGTCTCACACTTAATTTTATTTATATACTGTATCACCTTTCAACCAGGATCTCAGTGCACTGACAAGACAGCAGCAAACACTCAGCTTAACACTTTTGACTTGCAGCAAACCTTCACAAAAACGGACCAGCTCAGTCTTGATCCAACACATTTCATGTTCATGTAAAGTACAAGTCCAATTTACATAAACATTTCTGTTGTTGGGTGATGGCGCTGACGTTAGTGCACTTCTTCTTCTTTGCGATTCTTCGAAGCACGATGGTCAGCCTCTGGACATCGTTGTATTTCAGCTCGGCCTCGAAGTGTTTGGTAGAATTCGCAGGCAACACCAAGTATTACCTGACAGGGATCGCGACGTGAACGCTTAGTGCACTGCACTATGCGTTAATTTCCCATCCACGGCCAACATGAGTGATGAGTACAATCTGATTCAGTCCTGGGCCGCCCTTTAACAACCTGCACTCACCAGCATGAAGTCTGATCAAACAAAACACCATGACTGGCGAATGCGCCGCCGCACCACAGCAGGTCTTCGCATGGGGAGCTCTTTATCCAGCAGTAAATTTACAAAGAACTGTACATTATTATTCATTGGCATCTCTCCTGTTGTGTCTTCCCCACTCACAAACCCGCTTTCCAGCTCTACGTCTGGAGTGTTCCACCTCCTTGGTTTTTGCTACGCGTGGTTCCTCCCCATCAAGGCATAGCGTCACATCTCCATCCAGCCGGGAGTTTCCCTCGGGGGTCTTGGCAACAACCCATCGCTCAGCCTCAACCCCTCGAGAGACGACCTCCCGCAGCAATCCCAGCCTAGAGCCAGGTCGCGCCCAGGGGCACGATGTGAGCTTGGACCGGTCCCATTCAACTCAGGCTCAACGAGACCGTGTTCCCTACAACACGACCCCACGTGACCAGGGTCGTGACCCGATCCCACGGGAGCAAGCCTCAAAAGACCGGGCACCACAAGATCTCATCCGACGTGACCGCAGCATGAGTGAGTCCTTGTGGCCTATACAAAATATATTGTTGATGACAAAATGTTGCTGCTAGAGATGCACACATAAAATATTGCGTGTGCTGCTGACAGATAATAACTGCGCTGTTAGAATAAAATGCGTACTTTGTTTCAACAGGCCCCTCCCTCCGAAATCTGCGGCCACCATCTCTGCAGATGGCAACAAGGACCTCGTCACCTGGACGGCCCATAAAGGCTACACCTCTCTTGTCACCCCCGGCCAATGGGAGGTCGAGTGAGAGGGAAGGACGGAGCTCGGTCCCAAAGTCGCGCCCCTCGCTGATGCCTGGAGCGACCTCTGGTTACCCTGGCAGCCTCGGACCCTCGTTGTACCCTCCTGGAGGTGCTATACTGGGTGCGGCGGATGCCTCGCATCTCAACGTGAGGCGCTCCAATAGCCCAGCTGCTGGGAATATTCCAAGCGATCCATCCCGTTCCCTCCGCGACAGGCAAGCCCGGAGCCCCGCACGCAACTTCGCCACCGTCGTACCTCGAGGGCGATCGGCGGGCCGGGTGAACAATGCCATCGCCGTTGCCCCCGCGGCTACGGGAATGGGCGGCGCCGGCGGAGCCAGGCGTTCCGCTAGTCCCGCATATAACTTGGTGAATGGCGGCGGCCTGGGGCAGACAAAACTGTTGTCCGTCTCGTCGCAGCACAACCCAGTCCGTGACGGCCAGACACTAAACCGTACGTACACAAAGAACGACGACAGGCACAGTGGGCGCGGAGCATCGCCGCACGGTGCTCGCCAAGCCGTGCTGGCGAATGCGCCGCCGCGCAACAGCAGGTCTTCGCACGTCACGCCGACGCGCGCGCCGCAACCGAGCGCTGCGCCCAGCCGCCCTCCGCAACGCAGTGCCGTGCAAACGCAAAACCCCAGCCAGAGCACGACTCGCCGCTCCTCCAGCTTACCGCGTTACGTGGGGACGGAGCTGCGTGTGCACAATCCACGCTCGCAGAGTCCTGCTGCTGTTTAGCTTCATCCGTCTGCGAGCCATGTGTTTACCGACATGACAATTTCCTCTTCCACGCCTCGCACGATGGCGAACCGCTCATTGTGCCTCCTGATGTTGCGACTATTTAACACTTAGCTCATGCTCATACATTCATAATGTTTTACTTTTTATCCTAGCCCTTCGTTTGTATCCATTCAAGGACACAGTAAACTAGGGGCCACCAAGGAGGCACAACTACTTAATACAGAGGAAACCTATATTCGCAGACCCTTGAGGTTACGCGTCAAGTGTGCCACTGCTACAAGAGCTGATGTAAGGAAAAAATTGATTGTGAAGTGTTGTAGAATAGGCAGCATTGACTGACAGCTTATTCCATTTCAACTTGCCAGCCTCGTCAGCCACCCCTAGGAGCTGCTTCAAATTAGGGGATCATGAGAAGTCATTTCGGAGCCAGAGGTGTGTAGTCCCCACTATGCTCCCCAATATATACTTAAATTAATCACTTGGCTTCACGTTTTTACCTTATCAAGCTGTTTTTCCTTAGGTTTTTTTAATTGCCTTGCTATAATACAGAAGGCCTCGCTTATAGATAGATATACTTGTGACACCAAAGTTCTTGATGAAGGTTTTCAATTGCGGCCGTGATGCCAAATGCTTAAAAGACGCAGTCTGGAAATCCAATTGCTGTTTACATTTGTACAATTTAAATCATCTTCCCAGAAACTGCGTGTAGTCCACATGATGCTTGCAGTCGAAATTGAGACTGTAAGAAACGGTGCTACCCCCTTTCCTTGCACTGCTTAAAGGTTTTCTCATGGTCAGTGGCATTGTCTGCCTGTGCTAGCGAGTGCTGGGGTAGTTTTTGCATGACAGACAGTGTAAGTCCATAAGTGAGCAGATGCTTACTGTGTATTTTGAAGTAACGCTGCACTACAAGTGTGCCTGTTGTGCAAAATATCTTAATGTGGCAAAAAGCGATGCCGACTACTAAGCGTAAGATTTTACCTAGCAGCCATGTCTGATCAAGTATTGTGTGGCACTTAGTCCTGAAACCCACCACCAGATGTGTGCAGCTGTCAGACCACGAGGCTCACCTGGTGCTCTGCTAGTTTGGTCCTGGTATCGAGGCCTTGTAAGTCAGGCTCATTACCTGGGAGAACCCCAATACCACCTTGATGTACCCACGCAGGTCACATACATCAGTGTAGTTCTGGAAAACTGTGGGAAGTCCTCGTGCTATCACAATATGAATTCAGCAGATCCCAGAAGACCTCTAAAGGCCCCATGATTTAACCGCAGTGGGCCCTTGCACCTTTTGTGATATTTCCAGCCTGACCCCTGCATATGTCATGGCCAGATTAATATAAAAGTAATGCTGGGGATTTTCTGCTGTAATAATACACATCTATCTATCTGGTAAGTATAACAGCAAACAAAAA
>JAZEWU010000002.1:22760857-22775338 GCA_036362915.1 Geotria australis
TTTATGTGTAGGTGTCTGTCAGCTGGGGTGTAGTCATTAACATCCATTGGCAATGCTTGGGTGCAGTGGGAGAGAACGTGGACATTTTCAATAACTGAAGCCCCATGGAATGGTTAGGTGCCCATTAACAACACTTGTATCTGCAATCTATAAGGCTCTGTGGCCTTTCTGTATGTTTCGGTGTGCAAGCGTTTTATATATTTGTGGCTTTTAGGAAAGGAACCAGATACAAAATAACCTCTTTTGAATTATATACAGCATATTGCTACCACGCATGACACTTCACTTCATATGTTCTCTTATCACACAGATTAATTTTCTTTATCAAAACAGTGAACAAATAATGTTTTAAGATGTTAACACTTCTCTCATTGCCAGAAAAAGGTAAAACCTTGTATATTTTCCATTATTTGTACACTGGCAAAAAAGGTGCCCGCAGTCCAAAACTGAACTATTTTTAATTGTTTTAAAATTTTCCAACAACCGGAGCAACGCTCTGATTTGCTTTGTTTGAAATGTTTTGACTGAATTTTGTTTCATTCACATTACAATGGTAATGTATAAACATAGGTATGCTTGTATATCCAGGTGTATTGGGCCATTTAATCGTATTCATATACTATAAACACGGTAAAGTAAATAAAATATTATAGTTCTGCCGATATATCACATACTTTATATACTATAGTACTCTTCGATTTAAGTTGTGCTTTGCACCACGTTAGAAGACAAAAAGTGATGACTGCACTTCTATTGAGATACCTTCACGTGACCTCTTATCCACACGAGGGGTGCAGCACTGTCCAACATTTTGCTAGATATGCTCATTACATGGCAGTCAACTGCATTTTTATATTTTTAGAGCAGGAATTTAGCCAATTTAAGAATGTAATCAAATTTAAAATGTTTATTTTTGTGCAGTAATTGGTGTCTAGGCATCACTTCACAAAACTCAAGAAACCATGTCTTAATTCCGTAATTACAGGTGGCTGCCTCAATTCCAGCGGTTCCCAAACTGTGATCCGCAGACCAATACTCGTCCATGGGGTATTGGAGATGATCCGTGAAAGAAAATGTAAATAAGAAAAATATAATTATTTAAAAAATAATGATATAATCAACTATTAAAAATAGATGCATTTTAATACCAGTTCATATATAAGTTTGAATCCTGTCAGCCATAGGCTATGTAAAATAATGTCTTAATGGCTTGCGTATGTTGTGGTCTGCAAAAAGCTTTTGATGACGATCTAGTGGTCAGCAAAAAGAAATACCGTTGGGAACCGCTGCCCTATTTGAAACCTGGATCTCAATGCTCCAGTCTGAGTCACCAGGCCATCTCTAACATTTTTCAATGCCTTTACATTAGCTGAAAGGATTCCAATTGTCCAGGTAGCTTTCAAATGTGAGTACTGTTTAAAACTATGCCTTTGTAGGGATCTCCCTTATTTCTGTACGGTGCAACCCCAGCATCCTCTAAATTGCTGCATTATGAATTGCAGAAGTGCATGTGTTTGCCAAACCGGGTTTTCCAGGAAGGCAACCCTCGTGGCTGGCCACCTGTACATCACTTTAACCTAACTTTACCGTGGGATTCCAACAGCATAATTTGCAGTTTCTGTGCACTTTAAATTACCGTATATTCAGATGTTTTGATAAAAACTGCAGTTATTGAGGAGCCTTGCCTTGCCAGTGTTTGGCTGCTATACAAGTGCATATCCACGTAACTATTCTAAAAATAGGGAATGTCTTAAAAACGTGAAATTGCATTTAAAATATGAATTGCCTTTAGGGTTGCATCTTTGGGATTCCTTTACCGGTCGTCACATGCCTTGCACTGCAGATGCAAGTCCATGTCTTATCCCCTCATTACTGTTGAAAATAGGTCTCAGGATCGCTGAAGTACCACATAGAGCTATGAGACTGGAAAATGATTGACGTTGGTCACAGGAATGCTGAACAATTCAAGTGCTCTTTTAAATTCCTGGTTTCATAGCACTGCATTTATGTATAATACAAATTCCCTTTGTCCATCAAGGACATTCTCAGTCTTTAGACTTTGAGGAAGATTCTGCATTGGGCATGTTTATCAAGCTCCACGAATAATTGTGGCATGTGGGAGGCAACTGAATTACCTGGAAAAAAACGCCACACAAAGAACACACTCAAAGATCCATACTCATGGAACCAATAATCCTGGACAGTAGTTGGTAATGATGCACACTAAATGCAGTGAAGCTGATCGGTGTATGTTCTGGTAAATGTACTTTCATGAGCACGTTTACGGTTTATACGCATTGACAAATCTTACAGTGTTTACAGACTGGTGAGGATAACACTTTTAATCCACTAGAATGTTATAGGGCTTTCAGGTGTATATTTTTAAACATGTATAAGTGCCTGTTGCATGTGTTTAACATGTACTGAGTGCCTATTAATAAACTCTAAACATTAACAAACCAGTTTATCTATAAATCTCACTTTTGTCAAGTATTGGGAACTGCTTGTATGAACTCATCAGATTGCACACTTGAAGGGCAATTTACGAGACAAATGCTGACTGGCATCTTAGCACGTGACTTATCATCAAACAAGTAAAGTAACCCGCTAAGTGCAAACTATGGTCTGAGTTGTCTCAATCACAACTCTGCTTGAAGAGTGACATCACTGTGCAAATGCTCAAGAAGATGGCTGTGGTTCAAGGGGTCATATGGCATGAATTATGAAATCGGACCCACATCTTATGACCTGGCAGACTTACAGTACCATACAAAATAACTGAGGAAGTGCCACAAAAAAATGCATCATTCTGGACGGTAGGGTGCAACCAAATAATGGTGAGTCAGGAATCTCGTGAGGGTCTGTCTCCCATTGGAGATCCAGCGCCAAGGATTTAGCAATTTAATTCAGTGTGCATCCATAACTATGGTTCAGTTTTACTATTGCCCTATACCCATTTAGTACTTAGGAGCAAAGGCAACACAGCTCGATGAGTTGCATTCAATAATATATGGTTGCCTTGTGCCAACATACTGCACTACATCTTAACTCACTTCACAGGGCTTGTTTCCTCCATTCCTGCCCAGAAGTGGAGTTTTTCATCATTAAGCATGTAACATTTACATCGGTGAAAATAACACCTTTGTGAACCTCCAACAGGTCATTGGAACTGAGCCAATACTATCACATAATGGCAAAACGATTATCATGGTTTCACCAGTTTTATTGCCAAATTATTTGTTACTAGTTCTACTGTGACCTATGGGTAGATCCCAATAATGTAATATTTCAATCGTTCAGAAGACTGCCATATTAATTCACCAAGAACAAATACTTAAATATAAAGATTTTTTGTAGGTTTAAATGTAAAACAATCAATAAAAAAAGACATTTCCACACAATTACATACACTTAGTATAGTGTAGAATAATTTCTCGAGTGAAAAACATTGTGGCTACATCTTTTATAACAAACTACTCCACATGCTGTACATGGCGGCACACACGGTTCCACACGTGATAGCAGAGATGATAAATAAAAAATAAAAGAAATATAACAGTTGCGGAGCGCGGGTCCAAAGGCCTAAAATGCCAAGTGGCTAGCAACAAATAGCACTGTAATTAAGGCAGTGCCACCAGTGGCACGCAACCTGGGCTGGTGAGTGTTTCTGCCTGCATGTCCCTGAAAGCGCGAGAAAACTTGTTCCTGAGCACACGGTGTGAGTGTGCCCGCTGTGCGTGCTGCGTGCTAGTCTGGTGTGCAGGTGTGCTCAGCATACCAACATAGTGCACACTCAGCACATGGTGAGCGCGCGCCTGCAGGTAGAGCACATCGCGCACACGCGTTGTCTCTCCTGCTAGCTGGTGGTACGTCTTTGCCTGCTCCAGGTTCTCAACGCACTTCTCCATGCCTGTGTGAAAAATAAGGTGGGGTCAAGATTAGTTATTTTGTAGATTAACAGGATGGCCCAGGATGGCTCAGGGGCCTACTACCTACCACCAGGGCAGTTGACATTGGCAGTAAAGATGGTTGTCGATTGGTAGTGCATGTGGTAGTGCTGCAGCTGCCAGCTGCCATGGGTCTTACACTCTGGGATGGCGTTGATGTTGGAGGTGTGCGCAGTACGTGACAAGGCGGCCTGCGTCTGGGCCAGTGTCCTCAGGGCACGTGCCCTCTCACACACGGGGCCGTGGGCCAGGATTCCACAAACCACCCCACACACCAGGGCATTTGCCTGCTCCGGCTGGGACAGCAGCAGCTGGAATACACATGACACGCGAACCGCTCACTACCCCTTTGTGGTGTCACTTGTACACAATCACTGAGCACTCGCACATGTCCCTTTGAGTGTCAGTCATGCTAACATTCACACACGAATACATATCGTCAACTTCTCGTAAAGGATCACTAACCACTCACAGAAACAATGACCACTTACACAGGATGACTGATGCTCACACAGGAGCTAGCCAGTCACACTTGTCCCCTATCCCCTGCAAATGAGGGGGACTATGTGTATTATATTCCAATGTTACACGGGATTTTATATACAGGTTGATAACGTAACGTCACCTCACAGCTACTGGTGTTGGCTGTTGCGAGCAAATCTAGGGTGCTGGGCTTATAAAGTGTAGGAACAATTGTGTATTGTAAAGAAAAGAACTGATTCAGCAAAACATATCAAAAGCAAATTTGAGAATAATTTTGCAATTCTGCCCATGAATATTGACACCGCTGTGGTTTAAAGTCTGTATTTTTCCACAACACGATAACTGATGTGTTTATCTGCTTGTGTTACAAAGTACTGCATTAGCACTTTCCCTATCTGCACCGAAACACGCATCCTGCACTGGTCCTGTATCGCACCAGAGGAGAAAAGGCATTATCAGCGCCAGTGTTGAAGTATATCCACAAAATATGAGTATAGAGTGCAAAAATAATGGTTTACCAACCAGGAATTAAAGTCAGCTTACCTGTCCAATTATGTTGTAAAGTATCAAAGCAGTGTTATAAGAAAGAATAATTATATTGCATAATTAGGTCCGCACTTTTCCTGGAAATTCCATTTCTGATTTTATGGGTATGATTGCTCTATAGATAGCGATGAATGGCTTAATTCGAATATTTTGCACGCACTTGTAAATGGGTACAATAATAATGTGAACAAAAAACATTACATAATTTTTAAAGACCATTTAGAATGTAATTTTACGTGAATACAGAAAACAGATGGCTCCACCAAACTTCTGAAATTTTGCTGAGTGAAAGTTGCCGCATGACCTACGTGGCTGTATTTAGTTAAATTCTCATTGCAATGAACTATAGTGTGAATATCAGAAGCTAGACTCCACATCTCTGGTAAACCCTCGAAACTCCCCTGATCATAAAAACAGTGCTACAGTGTGCCCTGCAGCCCATACTCTGAGTCTTGCAGGAAATGCACCCGAGCCCATTACAACCACACTACTCCACTGCCGTGCCCACCTGTGCGTGTGCCAGGCTGACAGCCGCACTGCTGAGCAGCCCGTGGGTGTGCTGGGTGCGCGCCTCCTGCAGGGCTCGCAGAAGCAGGGGAACGGCACGCTCGGGGCTCCCGCACGCCACGTGCACCTCACCCAGAGCCAGCAAACACCTGTGGATTAGTGCCATGCAGGCAGACAATAAATATTGCAGCTTCTGAACACACCCGTTCCGGCGATGTTTAACATTTAGTTGAAATTTACTTCCAACCACTGATTTTCTTTCCTTCATTTTGTTATAATTTATGCCAATTCGTTTGATGTCTTGAAACAAAGCATTAAAATTGATCTATTGCAATGACATGGTTTCCCAACGTGAACTCTGAATACATTTGTAGAGGAAGAAAATGTGCGCATTCATGTACATTTGTTTATGTTTTTTGCATGTGCAGGATGTTTTGCAACATTAGTGGCATCTCGCCTTGACCCTAGGCCAGTTCAATTCAGGAACAGCATACACTACATCCACACGCAGCGCGCACTTACTTAGTGTGCAGCTCGGGTGTGTATTCCGGTCGGCTTTCCTCGCACAGTTTCATGAGATTCTGCAGCATCTGCGCACACTCGCGCAGACGGCCCTGTGCTCTCAGCACGTTCACCTGGCTGCATGCATGCGGCACACGCAGCACAAACAAAACCGATGCGTTAATTGTGTGCTGACCATGTGTGCAAGCATCAATACGCAAACATCGTACAGTCGTAAATATACAGAACACCATGCGCACCGCAAAACACAAAACAGCAAGTATACAATACAAAAAAGATACGGCATGCGTAACAAGTGGCTCGTATAAAACGCAGTGACACTGAGTTGGTTGTACCTGTACATGCCCTCGGCATGGTTAAGGGCTGTGATGTGTGGGATGAGCGCCTCTGCGACGTGGGGACGGCCCGCACTCACCTCACGCTGGACAATCACAGCTAGTTCCGCCAGCTTCCAAAGCTAGCAAAAAAAGAAAGATCACCCGTTTTGGCAACGTCAACTCTGGTCAAACAACCCCCATGAATGGCATGGGGTGGAGAGGCCTTCACCTAACAGTGCATTGACAAAGGATTGTAAATGATGGAATAAAGTACCCGGGAAACGTGTGTGTCGAGGGGGAACTTCTCCCGGGCATAGTCGATGACCTCCATAGAGGCCTGATACAGGCCCTGGTGAAACAAGCACACATGTGGTAATACAGCAAACACACAAATATGTTACTTGAAATAACATCCGGTCTTGTGTTGTTTGGTTGACCAAGTACATTGCTATTTCAAATAATTGAAGGGGCACGTTTGAAGGTACTGTCGACTGTCTTTTCATGGAATTTGTTAACAGCAAAGAAACCCTTTCTATACAAAGACAAATACCCCTTTATAATAATAATAGCGATTTATATAGCGCCTTTCACCCTTTAGACCCTTTAGACAAAGACCCCTTTAGAGCCTTAACAGACTTTAGAATCTTTGTCACACTAGTGGCAATATTTATACACCACACCAGGTACTCATTTGAGGCTGAGTCGACATAGAGGTGGCCCACAACCAGTTCAGAAAATAGTTACTGGTGTTGGCTGTGAGTGGGAATCAAACTCGGGTCGCCCGGTTCATAGTACAGCACACTGACCGCTACATTATCACTGACCGCAAACACACATATAACCATGAACGTACCTGATGCGCATGTAGCCTAGCAAGATGGCAAAGGGCTACACACACAGCCTCAGAGTTCGTTTCCCCGGGCCCGTGTGTTGATGGGAAATCAACAACCGGTTTGTAGCAAACCATGCGCTGGGCCTGTTGACACGCCATTACACTGCAAACCACGCAGACAAATTGTGTGTTTTAGTTTAGAAGCCCAGAAGCAGGTTTAAACTTCGTGAAAGATCAAGTCTTCATCACATTTACGTTTTTTACAAAGTAATATTTGTATTAAAATACACAGGAAAACAGGCTGTGAGCACACACGGTTAGGCACAAGTCTCGTAAATGCACCGTACTTAACGAGCATACAAAGCATTATGGTCATCCCTTGGCAGCATTTTAAAGGTACAGTCCAGTATACTTTTGAGATGCAAAATTTCTGTTATATTGTCTCTTACTTCCGTATATCAAAATTTGTCCCCGAATTACTAATTTTTATTATAGCGAATTTCGATATGTAGGGTTTCCAAATATAGGGGGATATCTGTACACCCCCATACACCCATGATGAAGCACCCCACATAAGAGCTAAGTGATTATCTCTGCACAGGAAACATTCCCAGTCAATTCACAATCATATCCACCCACCTTTTTCCATAAAGGTGCCAAAGTGCAGTCTTGAGAGCGCTGTTGTTAAGTTTGCGCTGAGCGAGCGCTGACATGGCGTGCTGGGCACGGCCCCCAACCCTCTCCGCCTCGCTCAGCGATCGGAGAAGCACACTCGGACGCACACCCAGGCTCGCCCGTGCGCACACCAGCGCCTGCACTCCGAGCCAGCTTGTGAGCTGACACACGGAATGGCAGAACACACCTCGTCAACTCAAACCGCACTACAGCGCGTCAGCATGCTGCACGTGAGCCGTGATACTACAGCGGCATGGACACCCCACGTATGCACTCTTAGCAAGCCACACCATCTGAGCATACACTCTACATGAATTATTATCTATTATTACATCATTTCCAAGACAACACATTTTGTTCTGGTGACTGAATTCTTAATGGACATTTATTTCACTGAATGACAATGATAGTAGAACTGAGAACGCAAAAATAAATAAAAGGCTGTTCTAGATGTGAGATTTCGTCAGGATGTTTTGCGTTAATCAACTGAATTCCATTAATGCATGGCATCGCGACGCTCACCGACAAGCCGACCTGGCTGGCTTTCCGTACGGAGAGCTCCAGCTGGGACACGCAGCGCACCCCGCGCGCTCGCTCTAGGTGCGCCAGCAGGCTCTGACGCACGTGCATCCACACACATTATGAGCAGGCTGTACACAACACTCGCTGACACCAACATTACTTTTGAGAAATTAACGGTAATGTTTCAAATACTCGCCCAACAGGTTGCAATCCAATTAAAATCCAGCTTAATATTTCAATTGAAAATAGAAGTTTAAATTATTGCAATGACAGCGGCATATAAGCACAAGCAAAAACATAAACAACTTCGTTACTTCTTCTTCTTTGCGATTCTTCGAAGCACGATGTCAGCTTACTAAAACATCACCAATAAGTCATATTGTACATGTGCACCTACATACTGAATCCTATACTGTAAATGTTTTAATAGCCCTGGCAGCAATTCAAGGGGCTTGTTACTCTTATATGCACTACTCTCGTCAGATACTACACTTCTGCATCGGCATGTCCTACCAAACATAAGTGCAAGTCCCTCACCAGGCAGTGCTGGAGACACACTTGGTCGTTCTGCCCTTCAGCTTTGCTGATGGACTCCTGCAGAGCCAGCCTGGCTTCATCCCTGCGGTCGGCCCAAAAGCATAACACTAAACTTAATAATGCGTATCACGTGCTTGGTCATTTTAATGAACAATTGTATTGGCTACTCATTTATATTCTGCATATCAAAAACATAACTGCTAAACAATTTATATACTTGTGTTAAACAATACTTGTGTAGACACCACACCATATACAACATATACAGTCAACTGACCAAAAACATGAATGTATGAATGGGTCATTTCACAGAGTCTGACTCATATGAATGTGTCATCAGCAAAACCAGTGCATTGTTTCTATGAAAAGTTTGAACATTTCAGAACTTAGCCAGCTAGTTTCCTGGTTGGCTGCTGGCTGGGCTCCTCTTTACCCTAACAACAACTCTTATTTCTAGCTTTGGGCCATTGCCACAGATGATGTTCAGAAAACATGCGATGGATAATAATAATAGCGTTTTATATAATAACACCGAAGAGGTGGAAGTAAAGAATGCAGAAGACCGACACGGTTCATTTTTTATTATTCTAGCTTTTGTAACTTGGTCTGTTTTTTTGCCCCTTGCATATATAGGAATTTGCGCTCACAAGTGTCCGAAAAAGGAGTGCAGGGCGGCCATGTTGAGAGCCGCGTAGCGGGGATTCAGAGCACTTCCCCTGGGCTCCACGCCTCCTGCAATAGCACGTAGCACATAATGCCGTGGCAAAGCATGACACTACTTAATAATGCAGAACAATGCACATCACCACAACAAATTGCAATACAGTAATAAACGAAAAATACATTGCTGCAATGACAGACTACAGCACAGCTGATCTACGACAAATGGCAAGTCCCATGGACGTAACAAGCAATTGGCTCACTGCCATATGAATTTCCAGCAAAAGAGATGAACGCTGCCCAATGTTTAAGGATGGGCAAGTCACTCATTGTACATATGTATCCTCACCAGACACAAATTACATTGTAAAATAAGAGTGTGGCTTCAGTAGAGCAAAGGCCAAGGCTATAGCTACAACAGAGATGGGTTTACTGACAGACATTGCAAGTAGCAGATATATTAGTTACTGATGTTTAATATTCTTATTTATACCCCGGACACCCCAGACATCGGTGATTCTGATAAAGCAGTGGAAATCATAGTAAGGGGACTTTCACTGCTGTTGAGGAAAGGGTAATTTGGCTCACCGCCTGATGTGCTGAGCGTGGCGCGGTCGTAGTAATGGTGCAGGGAATGCAGGGATGACAAGGTGTCCCGCACACGAACGGCATTCAGGCACGACACCAGGTGCTGCGTTACCAAAAACACACATGTGCGTGTTGTGACATACGGAGGTGTCTTGGGGGGTTGACGAATCTGCTCTAGTTGGGTAGGTCAATCCTATAGATACCATCTTGTATTATGGACCTTCAAACCTCGCTGCACTGTATGATGGCCACGATGTGACGGTACAAACTGGGTTTGAGACTAATATACGTAAATTTGTGAATGTTAGCCCCTTCGATGTGTGGATTTTCTCTGGGCATTCATGAGAAAAACACTCCTTAAAAGGTAAATGGCCAAATATTTCAATGCAGAACCATCCTGAAATGAAGCTTTTATGCAACAAGGCTTTTATGCATACAAGGACTATGTTAGTTATTTTTTCATTACAAAGAGACATACTCTTAAGGATGACAACATATGTAGGGGAAGCCAATTGTGATTGCTATGGTGGTTTATACTCACAGCCTCATCGCAGTCCGGGTTGGCCCTCAGGAGGCTGGACAGTCGTGCATGGAGGTCGCGGGGAGCCAGCGCTGCCCCGTCCGCTCTCAGTACCAGGTCAGCCTGGAGATTACACAGCACAACAGCGCAGCACAATGTCACACCATGGCAGAGCACACCACAGCATGGCCATTCCTTACAACGCAATGCAATGGTACGTCAATCTCCAAGGTACCGCCTCAGTGCACAGCAGAGCACGGCAAATGAGCTGTAAGCTACCATGCTAGGTAACGTTTCCTTACTCCATACTTCTCGTGTGCTGTGCCCCACTGTGTCTTGCACGATACTACATATCTACACACATCTCCTGCTCCATGTGTCTGACTGATGCTAATGACGCATCGTATTGACTCTATCATGGCAGCCACACCATTATCAAGCGCCCAGCCACACGGAGAGAAGTGGAGAAAGGTGCATTCTGTGGATGTATGGCATCAGAGAGGTAGAGCTAGAGCGCTGGAGAAGCATGAAGTAAGTGACGAGGGGAAACAGAGAAAAAAAAAACGGAGTATTGGAAGAGTACTGTAAGAGAGACTCACTGTACCACTAGCTTTTAGTTTGAGTTGAACAACTGGCCAGTGCCACCAAGGTGGAAATATGCAAATTGCACTACGCTACATTATACCGCATTCTGCCATGCGATGTCTTTGAATGAACAGTGTTATACGACAATACACTTTCGTACGTTGAACTTAATCGCATCTCACGCCACTCTTAGCTTTCGACGGTACTAAACCAAAATTAATCTAGCTTGCAACTAAAATGCACAGTATCACGTGAGATCAGTATGGTTTTACAAATCCTATTACTGTGATAAACTTCTCGTGAAATTTGCATCAGATTTTGTATTACACCACAATATCCGTTCACATGCCACGCACATAATCATTATACCAGACATATCCACTATACACCATGATGTAGTAAGCAACGTATGCTTATATGTTACAGACGTGGAGGTATGACGTATTGTGACCCTCGGGTGAAAGGCGCTATATAAAATTATATTATTATTATATGGTGGAAGTTTACAGTCAAAGCTGTTCGTGTGGTATGTTTATGATGTGAATCAGAACGAGGCAGTGGTAACATCTGCGTCTCACAGAAAGGCAGTTCGATTCCCGCCTCAAGCGCCTTTTTGTGTAGAGTTTGTGTGTTATGCCCCTGTTCTAAATGGGTTTCTTCCAGGTTCTCCGGTTTCCTCCAACAATTAAAAAATTACTCGTTGATTTATTGGCCGGTAACATCATAATATATAGGATGCAGTGTCTGGCAAATGTTGGCATGGGTTTCCTCCAACTCTCTGCGGCTTCCTCGTGCCTCTGTATCCATCTCTCGTCCATGCCCACGCGTGCAAATCGCACGCATTATAAATTGTACGATAACATTCTTCTTCTTATTATTATTATTTAATTATTTAATTGAATTGAGAAGTCTATGAAGCTCAGAAATTATTGCCTGCTCAGTGCAGTGACTGACAAACATGTACACACCTGCTGCATTAGAAAGAATGCAGCTCTTCTTGTAGATAAGGCATCCATTTCTAGATCGTCATCCCTGTAACACATACAAGAAACATTGGTGTGTTAATGAGTGCGAATCTCGAGTGTTATCCATCCATTTTCTAAACCGCTTGTCCTGGTGAGGGTGGCAGCAGTCCAAGGAGAGTGGACAAGACATCCCTCTCCTCAGCAACAGATTCCAGCTCTTCCTAGGGGATTCCCATGCGTTCCCAGGCCAGCCGAAGGATATAATCCCTCCAGCGTGTCCTGGGTCGGCCTCTCGGGCTCCACCCAGTGGGCCTCCTGAATCTGTGGTTCGACTAGTGGACGAAGTATCCTCTCCAGAACCCTGGCATAGGCTTTACCTGGGATGCTAAGGATTGTGATCCCTCTGTGGTTGGAACAAACTCTTTGGTCCTCTTTCTTAAAGCTGGGGCCCATCACCCCAGTTTGTCAATCCAGGGGTAGTGAACCCACTTTTCACGCTTATTAGAGTGGTTACAGCTGATGCAGCACACATCGATATGATGTTGGTAACACTAGTTCTTGCTCGTCACTTTTTCAACTGTCAATCGAGCTTGTGCAATGCTTGTTTATATCCCTTTACATAAACAAGGGTATGCAGAGGTTTATAGTTCACAAACATAAACGAATCGTGCTCACCCTGACATTGGCTCATCTCCCCGTGAGGGCCCTTCTCCAATCTCTTCGTTGTCTGAGGCCTCCATCTCAAGCCACGTACTTGTCCTCGCCTCGCCAGAGCCGGTTGTGACTTCCATTGGACGTCCAGCAACTGCAGCGTGGCTCTGGGTAACCCCGATGTAGCCCTGCCAGTATTTCCGCAGCTGATGGCAAAGCCGCCTGGTTTGAGCGAACGACAGGCGGTTGTACGCCAACAGCATGCGGCGCACAAACATGCCTGTACCACGAGTGTCCAGATGCACACAGGCACACAGAAAAACACATACAAGCATCACACAGAAAGCCTCATGACGTGCAGTGACGTTATTAAGCACCCGTTAATGACGACACAGCACACAATAGGGTGTGGTGTGGCTGGCACTATCCTCGACCACCAATGGCACGCTCGTTATGATGTCCATACACTACACCAGATACTCAAGAGAGGGGATCTGGGAGCTTTTGGTTAGAGGAGTGAAACATTGGATTTTATAAGGCGGTGATCTCTGAAAGTGACATACAAGACAGACGTGACAGCGGCGGTTAATAAAGGTAATGGATAGGATTAATGGCAGTGATGGGCATTTTTGGACAGTTATAATAATAATAGCATTTATAGAGCGCCTTTCACCCGAAGGTCACAAAGCGCTGCACAAGGCTGCGGAGAGAACGGTATGTCAGTAACATCAGGACAGATAAACTGAGAGTCAAGCAACCACGATAAACCATAGGACATAGATCATAAAGACAGCAGAACAATCAAAACAATAAAGTAGCAGCCACAGAGAGCCTTCCATCCGAGGGCCACAAAGCGTGATGTAGATGGGTGTCATATGGGTGGTGAAGTGATTGTATCGGGCGTGGTGCTGGTCACCCACCCCCTCGTGTGCCATGTCGACCTTCATAGGTGCTCACTAACAGCACTTGTCCCTACAGTCTGTTAAGGCTATATAGGGGATCTTTGTCTTTGTCTTTGAAGTGATTGTATTAAAGTGGAAGTAGTAATTGGAGGTATTAAAAATCCTTCTATGTACGGTCCATTGTGTAAGTCATTCATTGCAAATTAAGCAGGATATACTGCACTGTGTCCACAAGTATTTCATCTGGGAGGCAAGATTTGACGGGAAAAAATATTTTGTTACAGGTAAATTTATTTTTGATATAATCATTAATGTACAATGTCGTTATTTTTAACGGACTAATATGTTTTTTGTGCTACACGGTCTTCCAAGGTTCTATGTCCTACCCAGCATGCCGTGGCGTCCAATGGCGGGCGAGGTTGCAGACAGGAGCTCCTCAAAAGAAAGAAAAAAAGTTTCCATTGCCTGCGAACCTCCCAGCACCACTACACCCAGCCTGCACAAAAACCAAGGAAGACCACACACACCATCAAATACACAATGCATACAACCTACATGTGATTACATGCTTTATCTTACATGCACCAAACACATGCACAATATTGCAGTATTAGATACAAGTGCCATTACAACATTTTTAGTAAAACTTTAGACAAAACGTGCCAAAACCGCAAAAACATGCCGAGATACAATGTGTAAAAGGGGATCAAGGTAGAGGCGTT
>JAZEWU010000002.1:22783921-22838900 GCA_036362915.1 Geotria australis
GAAGAATCGCAAAGAATTAATAACACAAACATGTTATCAGCATGCGTGTATAACGGATACAAAACAGGCATGCAACAATTACAGCCCCTGGTCTACCTGTTGGATGAGGTCGCACCATACTTCACAGCGATGAAGTCAGTTAGAAGATAGATAGATAGATGTTTATTATTACAGCAGAAAAATACCCAGTGAGTTTGCAAGCTCTTTACGGGATTCCTGCGACACAACAAACATGCGGGTTGTTCTTCTTCTTTGCGATTCTTCGAAGCGCGATGTTAAATTACAGTTTCCCATTTCCTTACACAGCCCCTTGCATTTTCATTGAACTCCGCAAGGTCTTTTGAGCTGCAGAGGTTGGGTAGTAGAGCACAGACAAGGAAGGCACTGTTCCATAGTATAGTCTGCTTCTCCACATTCACAGGTGGTTGGGCCGGTCTTGTAGCCCCATCTGACCAAAGCATCTTTTGATCGTCCCGTTCTAGTTCTCAGGTGGTTGAGTGTCTTCCACTGAATCCATGGTGCATCTGAGCCAGGAGGGAAGTCTTCAGCAGGTGGGATTCCCATGCCAGTTGCAGGAGGGTCACTCTCAAGCTTTTCCGTCCAGAGCTGGAGTCTGGTTTCCCCTCGAGATGTTGTTAGGGGCTGCACATGGCTGAGGAAGCTTCTTTTTGACTTCAGTCGTTGGGCCGGGGTTGTTGATAGAGCAAGACAGGACGTCACTCGTCACCGATATCAGCAGAGGCCAAGAGCGCAACTCAGGTGACCGGATTAATAGCGGGATCTACTAATGAATGCGCCATCGCTCCTTCCAACGTACGTTAATGCAGGGGTTCTCAAGGCCGGCTTATGGTCTCCACGGACCACTAGGTGGCGCTCGCAGCTGCCAACCGATTGAGAATGGTAGCGTTACGTTAAGGGAAACAATAACAAACTTGAAGTACAGTATAGCACCGCAGCAATGGAGTACAGTACATTTAGCACCAAACGTGATCACGGTGGCTGTAGTTAGGGGCCAGGATCATGATTGGGGGTTTAGGATTTGTATGAATGGGTGCTAAGGTTGAGATCGAGCTTAACTTTAGTGACAGCAGTCGGGGTGAATGTTTGTGCTGAGATGGGGGGAAGGGGTACCCGCTCACCAGGGCAGCTCATATCCCACGCGCTCGGACCCCGCTGTCTCCTTGTCACCGGCTGCCCCTTTAGGCAACGGAGCGGCCGCCTTGACGGTGTCCGTTAGCCCCGAGGTCCCCTCGCGCTCCGAGGTGGCATCCTCCGTCTCCATACGTTCCTCCTCCATGCTCGATCCAGTCCTTCCCGCCAAGCGCGTTCCCACGTGACAGTATCACTGTCACGGTCCGCACGTGACGACTTTAACCCGGTGGACACGCCCCGTTCAAAAAGAGCGGCCATCTTACTTGGGGAGACGTTCAATTCACCATCATCATTGTCAGAAATCACTTAATCCTGTACAGGGTTGCGGTGTGCTGGAGCCTATCCGGGCAGACACAGGGCGCGAGGTAGGGCAAATATAATGCCGTGAAGATCACAGGAAACGCAATCACTGAAAATAGGGCCATCCAAGTACATGTGCAATATTTAGAAAATATATGTTCTCCGACTGACCATACGTTGGAGGCATAAACAAGGAGGCGAAAACCTCACGGAGAGGATAGCATGATGCTGCATCCAACGAGGGAGGGGAAACGTCACAAAGGAGGCCAAATGCTCGACACGACTATCCCGACAGCGCAGCTCTTAAGGGCCAATTCTCATACATTTATCCGTGAAAAACTAAATCAATACACAAGCAAGAGGCAACCAGAAAAACATCACGGCACATCAATGTCTGGCCGGAATTAATCTTCCATCTCTTCTTACTACGACACATTTGAATGTGAAATGAAAGGTACAAGTACTACAGAATTTAGGGATAATTTCAGAATATACCGACGTCCCATTGGCCGCTTCTAACCCCACCTACAGAGCCAGGAAAGGATAGGCGTGGCCATGGGGGCGATGTTAGGGACGCCCCAACCAATCACAAGCCGTCATTTCGGATATATTTACATATTCCCCGCTCTACACAAACAGCCCCGCCCACCCACGTGCTAAATCCTCATCTGCATTTGCACATACACACGTTAGGACCCTATATCCTTTGGCACGTATCCAGTTAAGGAGGTTGTCAGCATCAGGCAAAGGAAATACACAGCAGGTAATGAGCTTTAATTAATCACCATACACCACAGGCATTCAATGAGATGTTATTTTTCATGTGCAGTCATTCTTAAGATCAAAAACAATAGTGCAAATGTAAAGACATACAGTCTACAAGAGGGTAACACCCCACTGATCATTCCCTTGTGAAAGTGGTTTATCCTCATTTTCCGTGCTCTGTCGTTGTTGACATGTCGTTCTCTCTGCAGCTTTGTGCAGCGCTTTGTGACCCTCGGGTGAAAGGCGCTATATAAATGCTATTATTATTATTATCCATATAGCACATTACGTTAACATGTCCATTTTGAAAGTTTAATTACATAGTCGTAACTTTGGTATCGTCTTTTCATTTGTTTACACCATCAACATACATAGTATATGGCATCAAACACATCAGTTGATTATGGGCTTCAATGAGGTATACTACATGGGGTAAAGCTCTGAAGTCAAGGGTGAAGCTGTGCAGAAACCCAGTCCTCTTACTTGAGGTTCATTTGAACTGTACTTCAGGTGGGAGCAGTTGCACAGTGATTCACTGTTATTAAACCGATAACCTAAATTTGATTTTTGGCCAAGGTTACCATCAGTATCGAGTGATATCATTCAACCCATAATTACCAGCATTAAGTATAACCAAACCCCATGATTGACATAGTGTGAGGAGACTTTTATCCAGAAGTGGAGTGACAACACGCTGGAAATTATAACGAAATACTTCTCTATTGCATCGGGCATACATTGTTGCAATTTTATATCACCATGTAAATAAAATCAACCTTTAGCCAAATGTACAAGGTGCACTATCAATAGTTATAACATTTATGTAGCTTTAAGGAATCAGCAAGGGTTTAAATTTGAAATACAACATTGTAAATCACCCAATTGTAAATAAAGTGCGCCATTCATAAATGGTATCGCCATCCGGAGCAGTGTTAATATTAGGCACGACGAGGTTATGTGCATTATATTTTTTGGCTCGTATAAAATAGCAAATCAAGAGTGAGATCAAGCTTTTACTCACAAAGAAACGTATCATTAAAGCCATGGTTGAGGAAAAAAATGAAGATTCATGGCTGTTTTTGGTTCCTACAGGCTTATTTATTGAGACCACATCTGCTTGCACTATACCAAAAAACGTTAACAAACACTGTGCAAAGTCCTAAAAAACCCTTTGTCGTAAAAAAAATCTCTTTGTGACTTCGGTAAATTCGAATAGAAAAAAACTGAATTGGCTTCAATCAGCAGAGCATGAAATTACTTTAATTTGGCAACACTGCTCTCACTGGCCTTAGTGTTTGCGCCAGCTGATGGGCTCAGGTGAGAAGGACCACAGGTCTGGCTGCCCAACATGAGAGAGGCTGGGGAAGGGAGACTTGCTCCACTGGAAGGGAGGCTGCTGGTCCCATGTGGGGCCACTTTGGGCCACCATTTCCAGATGTGGCACCATCGACTTGCTGGTCATCTGCAAACGCAAGTATGCATGTTAGCACATTGCTAGCTCTACACATATTGCAATTGTCTTCAGTGAAAAAAAAACTATAAGTGTGACTATACAGGGAGCTATTGCACAGCACATTAAACAAGATGATGGTTTAAAAAATAAAATATTGTGTTGTGAATAGTATTTTTTTTACACAGATTGCGAACGTTCCATTTTTTTTTACTACAATTTCACTACAATTATGTTTTGGTATATTTGAGTCTCTGCTAATCTTAGACTAGGAAGTTAGTTAAGGGTATTGTGCATATTTCGCATTTGAATTACTGTTAAGTTAGCTACAATAAGGTCATGCTAATGAGATTAATTGCTGTATTCCACACGTTATCTGGAAAAGGAATGTTATTCCACTGACCTTCATGTCAGTAGCCCCATGGCTGCGCTGTTGCAGCATGTCACACGGATAGGTTCCATTGGCTGGGTTCAGGTCAGAGCGTGCTGCGATGGCAAACTCAGCGTTCTGTCCCGGCACGCAGCCCTTGCACGCCGACAGTGGGTCATTCATGAAGTTGTTGTACCTGCAAGGCACATACATATAGACACATGCCAATACTAAAAACAGATGAAACTATGCTCCTCTAAACCACAGCTTCTTTAGGTTCGCCACCATGCTGAATGTCCATAGCTTGTATCCTTCTTCTTGGCCATCATCCCAAGCCAAAGTTTTTGACAACACCCAGCTAGGATGGTGATATCTGTTTTTTCTTTTCCCAAATCTCCAAAATCCATTTTCCTACATCTCTTTTTTAGTAACTTGAATAGCCCTCACATATTTAACAACAGATGACTAAACAAAGTCCCTTCATATTTGTAGACCATCTTATACAGTACATTTTCATTTTAGATTTCATCCCTTCATATAATAATAATAATAATAGCATTTATATAGCGCCTTTCACCCGAGGTCACAAAGCGCTGCACAAAGCTGCGGAGAGAACGACATGTCAACAACGACAGAGCACGGAAAATCAGCAACAATTTTTTTTTTGGGGGGTTTTATATCCTCATATACTACCCAACCTCTGCAGCTCAAAAGACCTTGCGGAGTTCAATGAAAATGCAAGGGGCTGTGTAAGAAAATGGGAAACTGTAATTTAACATCGCGCTTCGAAGAATCGCAAAGAAGATATCCTCATATTGTGATGTAGTCAGCGGCTTCAAATATCATCTTGGGTCAAAACTATTCAGCACCTCAAGGCGAGGTAAAATAAAGTGAAACATGCATTTTCATAATAAGACTTTTTAATGTAGTAACTGGTGACTGCAAATAGAAGGATAATAACATTAGATTCTACACAATGAGAACAATGGTGACTCCCAAGATTTAAACCCTGGATCTTGGTGACGCTAACTCAGTAGTATAATGTTAGCATTAGCTGAGTTACTAAACTACCCCTTCAACGTTTGTGTCACTAAATACGAGTACTCCCGATTCCTCTTTGAAAGCCCACCTCATGAGATGCACCATGGAGGAAAGGTCGGTGACTGTGTGGACATCTCGGCGGAAGATCTTAGCGCGTGGGCACTGGTCATGGTCAAACCAGTCTCCGAACTTGTCTACCAAGGCCTGCTGGTTAGACACATTCCAGATCTCCTGGAAGTAGCTGCAAAAGTAATTGACATCAATAAGATTCTGAGTGTAGTTATCCAGCACCTAAAGGAAATTACACAATTTGGAAAGGTATACATTTTAAGCATACGAACAGAAGACAATGTGTGTTTAAGTAAAAATATAGCAAAAATAATTCATACATAAAGCAGTGATTTATCACGACACCTACAACAAACCTCCGCTTCTCCTACCTCTCTACGTGCATCGCCCTCATAATTTCTGCATAGTTATGAGGTGGCATACATATGCTCTACGAATTCAACATTCGCTTCTATTGTAATTGCTGTACTGTCATCTTCAGGCCGCCTCAAAGGACTGCAGGTCGGTGTCTCACGCAACTATCCCTATATAAGCCACCACCCCAACACAAAAGCTCAGCAGTAAAGGCATGTACCACCAAAGTATCAAGAAACGCCGTATAGAATGAAAGATTGAAGCAGTAGTTCTGTACTCTATATCCAGCCATAGTGTGTGCTCACGGTATGTTGTAGCTCGCCCAGTATTGGTCTTTGTAAAGGATGTCCGTAAGGTCTGATGACACCACCAGGCCCCTGTGCATCACAGATGTGCAGACCATACAGGATTACATGCGAGACCTTGGTATTCAGCACAATGACTAGAAGTGATAAGTTAATCCATATTTCTTTGACATGAACACTGCCTGTGTAGAATTAAAGCAGAGTGGAGATGCAATGGAATATTTTCGATCAAACCTCCATTCTAGAAAAATAGCAATGGGTCTGGGCCTGGTTAAAGTGAAGATAAACAGCGTGCTGTAATTTAATAGCCATGTGTGTTTGTCAAGTGAAAAATGTAAAATGTATCACAGATCAAAAGAGCAAAGAGGTGGTCTTAATATCTCTTGGCGGCCCCAAGCCACTGTGGAAATTTCACTTTTCATGGTAGAGGCCAGTCCCCATGAGACAACTCTTTGGATGGTTTTATTAAGCATAAAGAAAAGGTTACTGACGGCATTTGTTCAAGTACGGTCAAGATTCCACTGCTGGATTTGGACGATCCAGGAGCAAAACGCTTGTAGTCAACAACCATCCACTCATTGTTGTACCTGAAAAACAATAATACAATTAATTAATAATACAATTAATGATAATAGCATTTTACAGAGCGCCTTTCATCCGAGGGTCACAAAACACTGCACTTGTTTGAACTGGTGTCACAGACTCTCAAAATGCGTTCCAACAGCCTGACATGATACTCCAGCAGATGAGTTTAATGGAATCTTTATAAAGGCCTGGCTGAATATTTCATATGAGCATTCATATCCGAGTATCACTGTGGAAAGTCACTTTCTTCCACTGGCTGTAGCTTAGCAGTGGAGGTGAGTGCAGTCCCATTACTCGTTTGACTATGATAATTACTCAGAGGCATTCATGCTCTTGGAATTGGTCCGTGGCGCTTACCATACTCAAGTACTGTATACATCAGGCTCGAATATAAATTTCAAACCCACTCCCTGTGTACGCAGGGCAACACCATGATTTAACATTACACTTTTTCCATGGGCTCATTCACAGATTGAAACATAAATACAGTTGTGTCTATAAAAATGAATTAAACATTATTTTTTGATAGCGTTTGGTAAATCAAATTGAGATAACGGAGGGTGGCTCAAATATTCGTGATTTAATAACTTGCCACAAGGAACCTCATTACACGCTTTACTGTGTTCAAATTACTGTACCAACAATATAAAACCCACCACATTAAGTGGATGATTTACAATCGTATTCAATTTATTTCTGTAATGAAACGTGCATTTTATTGCACATATTGTTTTAAAGGAGCTCAGAATTTATTAGGAAAGACCTTGTTGTATGGTATGTGCTCGCAGCAGTCGGTGTGTTGACGTTTTTACATATATACAATGTATTTGCAATACAATGAGTCCCAATATTAAAACATACAACATGTCTCTTTGCAAGTTTTTAAAAATAAAATATTTAAAGTTTTTAAAAATAAAATATTTCAAACACGGCCTTCATAAATGTTTATGCTGCATTTAACCCATGAATACATCATAATCCATACAGCTGTTGTTGTGACACGGGACCTGTTTCACAATGAGAATGTTTAGGAGTTCAAATCTCAACATATTAACGCTCTGGTGGGGGTCAAGGTAGAAGCGTTCACGTCGCGATCCCTGTCAGGTAATACTTGGTATTGCCTGCGAATTCTACCAAACACTTCGAGGCCGAGCTGAAAGACAACGATGTCCAGAGGGTGACCATCGTGCTTCTAAGAATCGCGAAGAAGAACGCTCTGGTGTTGAGAAATTAGTTACCACTTCATGGAAATTCAAGAGCAGCTGTCCTATGGAGAGACCAATCACCTCCATGGGACTGTGGTATTACCAATGGCTTCGGGCTGCTAACAATTATGGGCCCATTCACCAGATACCACTTTCCTCTTAATAAATGTTTCATAATGTTTCAGATTATCAGAACGTTCATTTGGAACTGCTATGGTAACATTCCAGTCAAATTTCAACACTAGATATACAGCAGTACCGGGTCAGTGCTTTAACTCTTCATTCACCCAGCCACTTCTGAATCTAATGCAGTGGACTTATGTACACAACCTCACTTCTGCTAAACACACGCATGGAGACATGCTTGAACACATTCACTTACGTGCCGCTATTGTGCTGTTTGAATGTCTCGGCCCAAACTTGGCCAGACGTCGCAAGTCGGTTGGCCACCACATTACGCAGCCACTCCAAGAGTTGCCCCTTTGGCTGGACGAGGTGCCACAGTGCAGGGTTGTTGTTTTCAATGGTAGTCTCCAGCACAACCTGTCCACATACACGTGCGTATACCCACACTGTGAATTAGCCGCACAGCTTTACTTCATAAAAATAAGCGGATCCAGCAAAGGCCATATCACGAGGTCCTTACCCACTGCCCTATCACCGAATCATCATTGCTTCCCGGATTGGCTCCCTCACGCGTGTGCCACACACAATTATAGCGATTTCATTTGTAGGTGAAGTCATATGCAGAGTATTACCGCATTGTTTACAAGTGAATTCATAGTAGATGCCTACATGTGAATGTGCCATGGGTATTTACGTGTATGTACGCTTTTGTCCATCTACTACTGGTATGTGTGAATAACATGAATACTCATAGTAAATATAAAAGTGAAAACTTGGAAATAGTACCCTTAATTTACTGAGAATGCATGTGAATACTGATAAACACCCTATCTACAGTACTAACATGCAATCATGTACATGCTACCCATGCACCTCTCCATAAATGGACATTTTCAACTATTCAGTAGTTATTAAAGATTCTCAGCATACACTGAAAAGGCCTCCGGTCAAATATATGCTGTCATATGTGCGTACACGCAAATGTTTATAGGCACATACCAGTCCACTGCTTAGTATATAAAAATCATCGACGGAGAAGGTGACACCAGGGTAGGAGCTGAAAGCTTGTTTGTGGCCTGGGATCAAATGCTGACCTGTAAATGTATCAGATACGCCCAGATGAGCTGAGAACTTCCTTGGCAACACTGCAAAGCAATATTCCAATACTGCGCTAAAAACCCGATCAATAAATCATTAGTTGTGATACGGAAAATCCCAAAAAAGTTACAGAGGACTAGTACACAATCCCTCTATATACAGTAATGTCACATTTTTATGACCATAGTTGTGGTTAGAGAATGCAACAAAATTGGAAGATTGTGAGTTCAACTCGTTTCCGGTAGTCAACTCTAAAATAAAATATGTAACAACTAGCCCCTGTTATGGGAATTTACATTCCTGGCTCATGGACATAAATATTGGGGCATCCCAATGTTTGAGCAGGGACCCACACTGGCAGCATTCGATAATATCGTGCCATGCCTTACTTTCAACTCTGCTCACTAAACACATTTTCCTGAGATATATGTTGCAACTGTGCTTGTGCATGTCCATGTGGGCATACCCTTGGGTGTGGTGTGAAACGCAAGTTGGTAATTCTTAACGATCCTCAGCATGGATTGGTAGGACCCCCAAGTCACATGTGATGTCAGCAAGTCCTGTCCATCTGGCAGTAGCCTGATCAGGGCTGAGCAGTGGCCCTTCCCCACTGGACCAGGACTTTCACGTTCCATTTCAGAGGCAGAATTTTTCATTGCAGTCTTGTTGAGAACTTGCTCCAAATCTCCCAAATCGGTGGAAATTTGGCCCAAGCTGTATACACACACAAACAAATATGGCAGTTTGAATGTTACAATATATTCAATATTTCCAGTGTATGAAAACTATTGCAATAAGCCCAGAGGAAGAATAAAACGTGATTTTTCCAAGGTGTAGGCGCAAAGCATCATAGTATGCTCTAAGTAGCTATGCATGCTTATATGCCATCTACCCTGAAAAGATTTTGGCTGTGTGTCGTCCAAAGAAGAGATGAATTTAGGAGCAGTAATATCGCTGAATGAGTTTACATACTATAATCCAAAAGGAGAGATGTCTATTCTCCCAGTGGGGAGGGCGATATTCCCGCTCATGCCATCCTCGATACCCTTGAACTGCAGCAGGGCCAGCCGCACCTGGAGACACAGGTAATGACAAGGGACGGGACAGCACCAAGGTGTATATGAGCAATGTTGGGGAGACCGTTAGAAGTTGAATGCTGAAAATGCCGACCCTGGTAGGTGACTGAAATGAAAAATTACTTCTGTAAACAGATTTGCTAACTCAACCCTTAATTAAAACGTGTCCAAAACTAAGCATGGTGGCATACACCTTTGATCCAGTGCCTTGAAGGCACAGTTGGTGAACTCAGCAAATGTGACCATGTTTGTGAACTCTCAAATTGCCAGGCAACAAGGTGGCCAACAAAATATATTTGCCCACTTTTTAAATACATCTATAATTTGTTATTAGGAAATTATCAATGCTATAAAAGTGTCAAAATAAATGTGACATTTTTGAATAAAAGGGGATTAGGTGGTAATGCACTGGTTGGTGCACAGCCCTATGAACCCAACTACCTGAGTTTGATTGGTGGCCACGGGTAACGTTAGTGGCGAGTGACATTTGAGCTTGTCCTGGACAGCCTCTTCACCAACCTACACTAACCAGCGTGGTGAGGTACAATAAGCTATCTCTCTCAGACACCAGGTCGGGGCTGCAGACGATTAGGTACAGATGCATAATTTTTCCAGAAGCATGTCTTCATTTGAACATTATATTGTAGCTCTTAAGAGTTCCACTCATAGCACAGCCATGATAACTGCACTGTATTAAAAATCACTACATTCACAAGCATCACCTGGTGCCAGAGCGGTTTCTCTGGCTCTGCTTCCATCTGTGCGTTCATCCAGTCGAGATTGTCCTTGAGGAAGCGCTCCAACCTGCCACAGTAGGCCGACTCCTGAGAGCCCTTGGCACAGTAGCCTTCCATTGTGTTCTTCCATTGCAAGTTAATGTACTGCAGTATTTAGTGAACCGCACACAAACAAGCACACTAGTTAAATATTGAACAAATACATGTAACACACTGCCGAATTTGTCATTAAAGAGCAATATGTTTTGGAAGTGTAAGTCTATAAGAACTGAATGGCACAAATGTTACAAAGGCAGCCGGCCGTGGTGTTGGCCTCCCACCCCCTCGTGTACGGTGCTGGCCTTCATAGGCGCTTGCGAAGAGCATTTGACCCTACAGTCTGTTTAAGATATACGAGGGATCGTTGTCTTTGTTCGTGTCGGGAGTGATGGTGTAGTGGTTAAGAGCACTGCACCATGAACCTGGGTCCTCAGTTAGATTCCCGGCTATGGCGAATATGAACCACAAGTGATATTTGAACCATTTGTGGGGCCTCCCCTACGACGACTCAGCCTAAAGTTAGTACTTGATAAAAGTTGTAAACATCGTCATCATGGCGATGGAGGTGAGAAAGCTTGATTCTGGCCACACCACCCTCTTGTGCCCACGCTAGCATTAATAGGTGCCCACTAATAGAAGTTGCACGAACAGTTTGTATGATTATAAGGGGGGGGGAAATATTTTTATAGTATTTGGTGTGTTTATATGTTGCACCTTGCTAGTCAGGTTGGCCTCCAGCACACCGGCAGCGTATGCTTGTAAAGTGTCGTCATACTTTTCACTTGTAGCAACAGTCAGGTGAGACCAACTGCAAAACAAGGATAAAAGAAGAACCACATGATCCAGCTTACACTGCAGCATGTCCTGTAAATGTTTACAGATGAAGACCTTGCTGTCAGCAATTCTCATTTCTCAAATCCTGCCTATTCGGTCTAGTGCCTCGACATTTTAAAAATACTCATGCATGTCCACAAACTGATTTTTTAAAAATCATTTTACAATTTGATTTGTGTAAATGCAAACGGATTTGCAGTATAAATTCTGATTGGGAGTTGACTCAGCCCATCATCACCACTTTGTAAGGAGGTCAACAGTGGTTGTCCTATGGATAGACTGCCTCCCGCCAGAGTAATTAGGAATTTACACCACAGGCTCGGAGACTGTAAAGCAGGGGTGTCCAAACTTTTTTTCCTGAGAAGATGAGCAACACCTCAAAGCTCCGTTGAGCATAAAATAATGTTGACTTGTAAATCGCTTTTGAAACTCCGAACACGCGTTTATCAAAATAACGTATTATTAATACCAATGCACTGTACAGTATTTGCATCAACGTACGATATTCCAGTAATGATCATAGTCACGACAATGACGATAGTTATGATGGCAATGATGATGATCATGAGTTATGCTAACTATTTGGCTTGCGGTTATGAAGTCGGTGAGAATCTTATGGTGGTAGCTAAGCTTCCCTTTTTTTTGCATGTGACTGTCTATTTGTAAAAAAAACAAGATTCATTTCCTCATGCCAGTCTCAAGTATTTTTTTACAGCGTATTAAGTTCATCTCAGTTGATTTTATTCCTGCGTGAGGATCCCAGTGAGCTAGGAAACTCTAAATACAGGATTCCGCCCTTAACAGCAGAAGTTAGTTATATCAGCATAGTTTTAAACAAAATTACGGGCGGCGTTACACAATCCCGGCGCATTCAATATATACGTTATATCTCAGAAGCCATACACATTGAACGTGTGTGAAATAATGAAAACCTTGATACTAAGAATTTACGTCTGCAGTGGTAATATTTGTAGAGGTGATGACGAATGTTGTGGTTTCAATGATAACAGTAATGGTTGTGATTACAGTATACGTGCTGTAGTTTGCTATGCTGATGTTGAGTGATGATGGCTGTGATGTCAGTGATGATGATGATGCGGTGATGGTAGCAACGAAGACGAGTGATGCTTCTTCTTCTTCTTTGCGATTCTTCGAAGCACGATGGTCAGCCTCTGGACATCGTTGTCTTTCAGCTCGGCCTCGAAGTGTTTGCTGCTGCCGTGTTGATGGTTTTAATGCTGGTGTGACGATCACGGCTCCGATGGTGATGGCACAAACGATGTTGATGTCGGTGATGGTGTCGCTGCACGCACCCCGTGCTGGAGATTCTATCCGTGAAGTTTCCCCATGCCAGGGCACCCGGCTGGAGACCTTGCACCAGTGTGAGCCCGCGCTCGGAGTCCCACACAGCGGAGACGAGCTCAGGGGCCCCGACCGCCGCGGCGCCCGGCTCCTCGCTCCACACGGCCGCGCCGCGCACGTCCACCCCCATCGTCACCGCCATCACCACCACCACCATCCCCACTGCGTGCCCCATCATGACTCCCGTGTGCGACCTGGCTGGTGTCTCCCGTGGCTGTGAACAACAAGATGGGGGCAGTGAGCAGTGTAACAACACCGCACATGTGCCTTCTATCAACCTCCGCTTCCTCCTCCACCTCCACTCGTGATCCCGCCGCGGTGACGTCGCCAGGCGCGTCACGCCACTGGTGACTGCCTCTCGATTTCAAAAACAGACAGTACAGCATGCACCACAGCCTTTGTGCACCATGCAAAAACCAGAACTGTATTGTCCTAGGTTGGGATCAGGTTACCGCGGACTACATTTGAGCCGTATGTAACCGACTGACATACAGCGGTGCTACGGAGAACTTATATTGGCCGGTTTTGTTCTTATTAGGAATTAAATATAGATATATAGATGTTTATTATGACGACAGAAAAGTACCCAGTGAGCGTGCAAGCTCTTTACGGGATTCCTGCGACACAACAAACATGCACTGTTTCTGGAAAGGGTAAAACCTTATAAAAAGCTTGTAAAATCTTGTAAAACAATACAATGTTTTATCCTTTCTGTAAAGGGTAAAACCTTTCTGTAAAGGGTAAAACCTTGTATCGTTGTAAAACTAAAATAACAATAGCAACATATATCATGTAATACAGTAAAACAACAAAGTAGTTTAAAAGCATTGTTGGGCAATACTGGCAGTGGAAGTCGGAATTTTCACTAGTCTCCAGTCAACACACAGCGTTCCATCCATACAGGGGTCGGGGCTGCCCACAGAACTGAACGCCATTCCACACCCGGAGGATGAAGACACAGTTTTCTTGACCGCACTGCCCTGCACACGGCACATATAATCCGATTAGTCCCCTTTCCAGTGTCGATTTTAATGAGAAAATCGATCGGTATCGAACTCAACCGCAAGAGGAGACGTGCGAATTCTCGCAAACAGACCGCACACGCTCATGTACAGGCGACACACGACACGAGCAAGTGTAAATCAAATCAATAATACGTCTTTAATTACACGTATCCTAACGTGCAGCGTTATTAATAGTTGCTTTAATTCTAAATGCATATCTTGGTCATGCGCAATAATTTTCGACCTTTCATATTCTCGCATTCTTGATGTACGTTAAAGATTGTTTCTTTTGTTGCTGGACGCGTAGACAATTGAAACATTGATAACAGTAATATGATATGATACAATCAACAACAACAATAAAACCCCAGGATATGGCTCGGATCATGCGAATAAATGTGACGGGTGGCTCGTCATCCTGGGTTTTCAGGAGATTACAGCATTGTGTTCCATGAACTATGGGAGCGACAACGAGTCCCTCCCCTCCACCCCCGCAAGCGAATGGACTCGCCCGCCTGCCTTGTGAAGCTGCTGTCCGTGGTTCTGAACCCGGTCCGTTTTCCCCAGACACACTGCCCCCGCTACCCATTGCTCCCCGCTTTTGCCGCTGCCCACGACTGCCCATTGCAAACTCGCCTCGTTGTGCCGGGCGTACCTTTGTCCCCTGCCTTCCCGGCGCGGTGTACGTGTTATGTGGGCAGGCTCGTCCTGCCCACCCAGCCGAGTGAATGCATCCCTCGGCCGCCGGCAAGGGAAACAAGAAGCGGAAAGGGCCGCACCGGCCGAGCCGACCTGGCGCCACCGGCGGCACCGGCAGCGGTGGTGGAGGAGGGGGAGGAGGAGGAGGAAGCACCGGGAGCGGCTCGAAGCCCGACAGGGTGTCCCTGCACAAGCGCAACCTTCACAACTTCTCGTACCCGCTGCTTGCCGTGTTCGGAGTGCTCAGGTTCCTCGCCTTCCATCTGTGGCTGCTCATCGCCTACGTGTGCGAGCGGCTCGGTGACCTGCACGCACGGCGCGCCGAGCCGCAACGCGAAGGGCAGGCGGAGCAGGGCCAGGCGGAGGAAGGGCAGGCCCACGATGGACAGGGGGAGCAGCGCCAGGAGGGGCATGGGCAGGGGCCCGAAGACGCCACCCAGCGCCTGCATGCCCACCACAAAAACGCGTTCGAGTGCATCTCTGCTGCGCTCAAGATTGACGAGGAGGACAAAGGTGGGTTTGCAGTGCGATGGTGTGTGGCTCGTGAGGTCGTGTGGCCGCGCGCTCGCAGGGCTGGGCATGTTTGGAGATCCCTCGACAGGGGCGCGAAGATAACAGGCTTGTGGTTAAATCATGGTTGAGTTTATTTGATTTGTTACACGGATGATACCGTTATAAGGGAGACCCGTGGTGCTTCAGTACAGCTGCAACAACAAAAGACAAAGACTTACATTTTGCCGTGAACGAGTACAAGGGTTCTTTAAGAATATTGCACATCTATATTTGGCGTTAGGTATTGGTGTATGTGTTGGTGGTTTATGTGGTGGTGTTGTACACCGAGTTACGAATTAGAGGAAGGCGTGGGATATTGTACGAATAGGTCAAGTCAGGTGATGGATATTGTGTGGCTGTCGGGCATGGTGTACAAGTGAGAGGTGCATTATTTGTGGGGTTCGGTGATAGCGTGTATCAATAAGCGATTGTGGGGATCAGTTGACATTTTCAGTTATTGACGTGAGGCGGGAGTCGTGTGGAGGTGAAAGACTCGCTAATAAAACATGATGGGTGTCCATGATTGGCCAGGTTGCCTTTGTCGTGGTCTGTCTCTCGATGTGGGTTGCCGTGTAGCCCATTACGTAACCTGCATACTGTGTGCCTTGCTGTGGCAGTGTTTCCTTAAGATGAAACAGCCCTCTAGGAATGAGTTGGTTCACCGAAATGAAACTAGGCACTGTCAATCTTCAAACTCCGTTCGTTTTTGTTATATTTAAACGTGTTCTGGACACTGGCTGAAGGCACTTGCTCTACGTGTTATGATTAGATACCGATTACAACGTATTTGTAGAGATATGAACCACGATTATGTTGCAATGTCATGAGAAAACGTGGATGCTGAGTGTTTGAAACACTCCACTGAGCTATACGAAGAAAATTCCCCTCAATATCTGATTGCTCAGTTGCACTAATACCCATTTAGTTTGGGGTTTATATCTTTTTTGGGCAGGTTAAAACAATGATCCACGTTAACTGACACGTCACCAATTATCCATATTTTGATGTGTAGAATAGTGGGTAGCGAGTGTCTATTTCGTAAATTTCAGGATTTTGTCACAAGCGGTTTATTTGTTACGTTTATCTCCTAATCGAGGTGTTAAAATCAGTTCCCTTGGCAAATAAACCATTCTGGATTCCATTACTTGCAACTCAGCACCTCCCACCCCGCCGCGTCTGCTTTACATGATGACCCAAAGAACGACACCACGTCACTCCCAAAAATATCTATCTGACCCATCCACCCGCCAAATAGCTCTGTTCTGTGATAAATGTTGTGAAAACGAAAATGTTACGTCACGAATACATTTAAAGAGAATTGCTTTCCATAGCTGTTCTTTCGGGAGGCATTAAGATACCTCCAACGCGGGATTCAAAACGTCACGAAGGAGAGAGAAGCAACACTCGCCACGGCTTCCCGAAAGAACAGTTATGGAGAGCGATTATCATACATACATCGAGCCGCGACAACCTAGATAAACATACTGCAGTTTTTTACCTCCTGCACATGAGAACCTGATTTCATCTTAGGTAATTTAATATTAACTATGTTTAAACACAGGCGACTTAGAGGGATTCAAGCAGGGTAGGCCTATTATTAACAATATCTCAAACTTTATTTTACCCCTAAGCGTACAGTAGTCAGTAGACACACACACGTGTTTAACTGAATTTCAGTCTCGGACAACGGCCCACTTAGTTACAATTGATTACTAGCCGGCCTGACACCGACAACCGTGTCGGAGCGTCGCTAGAGCAAACGATAGCACAACGTCACCCCACACTCGTCACCTGCTCGACACTCCACTGCACCATAACCGTCGCTCGGCCACGCCAGTGTCTGACAGAATAACCTAATTCCCAAGGTGACGTACATCTATATATGTCATTGACAATCCAATGCTGGGTGGAAGCCACGTGATTTACACCTTCAGTCATGGGATTTGCGTGAAGACACTTTACCATACCTCTCTGTCCGGGTTGCTGAAGGGACAGGAGTCAGCCTAGGCCCTAGGGCTATTTCAGCAATCATCCACCATGCACGTTAACCATGACCAGGAATCTAACTCTGGTTGTCAGGTTTATAGCAGAATGTGCACACCACTGTTGCGCCATCGCCTACTGTATATAGTTTTCCCTAGGTGTATGTGTGTTGAGGAGTATCAGTGTGGTTAGCTGCTGCCTGGATTCCTGCCTGAACACACAAAACATACAGATATCATGATTGCCCACATATACTGAAATTCCACTATCATCTGTAAGCTTCATGACCTCTAAGGACAGATAATTACATTGTGACAGTGCACTTTTCATGTCTGTTTAGCACAGTTTTAATGCTCCACTCTGTTTATTAGCAAAACCTGTAGGGCTGGGACTCATTATTCCGAGTCTCGTGTTTGGCAGCCTGTGAATAGTTTTCTTAATCAGTGCACATGCAAGGCTCATTACACCGGTATAAAATATACTGTTAATAAAACTACAATAATATATAACTATTGCACATTCTCATTAGACAAAAACAAATTCAGTCCTCTGAACTGGAATATTCCAAATTAATAATGTTGCTGTAGTTTTTGATGCCTGGGCTGACACGATTATTCATTATTCTGGAGAGCCTGGTTTGATCCCTGGTGGCTGCCTGAATACAATCCGAGGATCTCTACAGCCCTGGCATTACAGTGGAGGCTCACTTGTTCATTTCTTCTTTCTGATAATCTGTATACGTGTTTTTACATACACGTGTCTGTTCTCTCATCTCCTCCCATCGACCTCTCCTTTGCACTCTTACTGTGAGCTTTCACCCAAATACATCACCCAAATTACCTGTCCTTTTTCTCCTTAACTTCAAATTTCTTTTTTTTATCCACCCATTTACCCCACGCTCCTTCTTGCCAATGCCACGCTGACCACCCATGCCTTGTTGTAATTGGGCCAGGCCGTAAGGAGGAGGCGGTGGAGTGGTATAGGAGAGGCATCTCCCAGCTGGAGCAGGGAATCGCCATCTCCATCGAGGGGGAAGGTATGTTGAGCAATGTAAGGGTTGGGCCTTAGGCAGTATTGGCTACTGTACTTGAGACCCGGCTTTGACCTTGACCCCAAAGCTGGCTCACAGACACCTGCTGAGGTCTTGATCATGGTCTTGGAGGTGTGCCCTGTGGTATCTTTGGTTCGAGGACTTGGATTAGCTTAACGTAAGCATTGCTGTTTGACTAAAAGGAGGCAAATAAAATGAATTATAAATACAAAAAATATATCACAATGCTGAACTTGTCTCGGGACACCGCATTTCCCTGAGTATAGTCACAACAATTTCATCAACTCATCCTGAGGTCATTCAAATTCCTGAAGGTAATAATTTGTATAGAGCAATCGAATCCCATTACAGAACAGAGCACGGTTCAGCTTGGCTCCATGTATAAAAATATTAGATTCCACTCCACAGAGAAAATTATTTTAGTCTGAGTGCTGCCCCTAAACGAAAAACAAACACATTAAATATCTCTTATGTATGCGAAAATATTTAAATTGTAGTTCTATATGAATCAGTCATAAGCTAAAATGTATTTTAAGAAGCAGATTACACAACATTCCTATTAAAAAAATATTGAGAGTCACCGTAATCCGCGTGGAGAGTGGGATCTTACACAAAGGGTTAATTCAAGCTGAGAATTAAGTTCCTATTACAACATTCAGACCACTGACAGTGATCACCACCTACATCTGACCCGACCCAGATCTAGGTGCAGAACATTTGTTATCTTTTTCCACCTCTTGTCATGCTCATGTATTCTTCTATTTTGCATATGAATATATTTACAGTACAACACTTTTTGGATTTGTAGTGTCTAAATGCCAGAGTATTCGAAGATGCTGTACAGTAACAATATGATATATGAATATTTTAGAGAGAAAGTGACATAGACACGTTCTTGCCCATCAACTGTGCCTCAAAGAAGAATTCTGTTATAACATACTGCACCCATGATCTTCCTATCTAACTGGCTTCCTGCGACCATTTTCATAAGACGCCTAACATTTTAAACTTGCATTGTCTGCTAAGAAGCATTAACGTTGTCACCAAGAGATGCTGCTTGGTTGATTTAGTTGATGGATTTGTAAGATGTAAAGAACTCTGTGTGATTTGTCGCTGGCGCTCGAATCAATGTGGCACGTACACAGTGCTCAACAAAGGGCTAGACAGGGCTCTTTGATATTGGCTCTGAGCCTCAAACAAAGATGAGCTTACACACCCAAGGCGAGGACGTTTCCTCCGTAGGACATCACCGTTAGCCATGATTTATCCACAGCTGTCATCATCTTTAAATGTTTTGCAATACAACAATCCATCTAGCTGCTCCACACGAGGTGATTCCATCTTTCCATCCCCACCAAAGAACGATAGCTGCTAATTAAAAACACCATAATGTGCCATTTGTTTCTACGCAGTAAATACATATTCAAACGATAATGCATAAAATGAGGTATTTGCAGGTCTGCAGAATCCTTTCTGCTGTCGGAGTAATAAAAATAACATTAGTGGATTTCGCAATGCAATAATCCAACGTCTTATCACCAATTATATGAGGACACACATTAGCATGCACTGATGTACAGTGTACAGAAATGAATTTGCAGCTCGGGGTGATGTAATCGCAAGTCTGTGGAATCCCCTGGGAGTGACGAGGGGGCTGTGTGTGCTGACTGGCGTGGCGGGGGTCGATTGGCTTTAGTCTGTTTTGCCTCGGGCCCCTGAAGACATAAATCTGCCTTAGGGGATCGCCAGGGGTTTTATTGCGGCAGTCTCAGCTGGGAACGCTGCAGTCAATTCAAGAATTCAACAGAAATCTACAACACTCATTAATTTGTATTAATATGTTAATGTAGGTCACTTTTATATAATTTGAGTGTAGACGAGAACAGCGATTGATTACTCAGTGGTGCAGTTACTGTCCATTATTGTGAGAATCTGGATGTAATGTTTTTTTATCATTGCTTCCTACCTCGTTTCGTATTAATTTTGCGTCTATTATTTATGTATTGATGCTTTTCAATGTTTTCATCTGATATCACGTGTAATGTAAGTGTTTATGGAATATGACGTTTTTGTGTTTAGCATTTCGATGTCTTTGCATGCTTTTGTAACTGACTCTCAATTTGTTCTCACCCGGTCACAATGGTTTTGTCCGTCCGGAAGTGGCCCGGTGGCTCTGAAGTGACAGCGCTGAATTGGCACCACTGAGATCCTGGGTTTGAATCCATGCATCCCTTTTTTAATTTCACCAGATTCTCGATTCCTGCCAGCGTGCCCTGTGGGCAGCTTTCCCCCTGTGATGTGCGTTGCCATGGAGGGCGCTCGTGCCTTGCCAAGTCCCTGGGGCTGCGAGTTTGCCACCATATGCAGAGCCTCTCCTGGCCCCAGGTGTTGCCCTGTTTAGTTAATTATGAGCAAATGAATTACTCTAATGGGGCATACATAATGCATTGGCACAGCCAATGTGAATTTCCAGCCAAGAGCTCATGTTATAGCTGTCGTGTTTGGCGCCAGATGAGGTGGCAGGTGCTTAAAGAACTCACGGTGTTGTGCAACTTTTTAATTCGAAAAGTAAATCCACTATATCCACATATGATAATTAAATCAACTTTCTTTTCTGTATCTCCAAATAATAAAAATAGTATGATTCAGCCTGTATGTTTTATGTGACAGTGACAGTGTTCATTCAGTAAGCTGATTCTGCTGATGACACACACTCGAAAGGTTGAGACCGGTCCATTTTCTTTCTTAAATAAAGGCTTCTAGTTAACACAAACCTAGAGGGCCATTAAGACAATAGCCGATCGTTAACGTGTAAATACAATACAGAGTATAGTACAGCACAGTACAACAGATTTAGGGCATGTTGAGTAAGGACATCGATTTATTGTATTACCCAGAATGCTCTTATATTACAGCGAGTGGGTTTTCATGAAATGCTGTCTTTGGCACTGACAGTACCTCTCGTCAAATAGATGTGGAACATACATAAGTTGTGTCACATACGCCACCATATCGGTGTAAACAAAGTCTTCCATAGCTCTCCCATATGTTTTCAGATTGTCCCACGTGTTGTTATGTATGATGTCCTTTTCATGTTACTGTGTGACTGTTCGGTACAATCTAATAACGAAACGCAGGAGTAGATGTCTTATACTTGTAGCTAAGCACCCGTTATCAACGACAAGCTTTTCCTGAGGCGTACAATCCATGTGGGGATCAGCCAATCTGTGATGCTTCAGAGAAAATATCCCCAAATCTCAGCAGCCACATCACAGATAACATGACGGGCATTTCTCTCCTTTGGTAAAATCTCCTTGCTGCTAGGTATTTCACAGGTAACACATTAGGTTTATTACAGTATTTAGTGTGGGTCATACGTTTATGAAATATACACATGTTCTCTGCGACCTTTACAATCTCCGTTGTAGACCCTTGGAGGTGTGTAAATGTTTCTTCCAGTTTGCAGTGTCTCATACTGGACGGGTTCACATGCTTCCAGGGGTGATGTATTCTCCATCATGTGTGTGATGTTTATGACATTGTGCAGCAATACGCCTTAAATACATTTGCGGCCTTGCAACTTTTTTGCACTCTTAAATGTATATATTAATCAATTCTAATATACATTCTCAGTCCAAAGACATGCTGCTACATAGGCTAATTGGCCTGCTGACTAAATTTCCCCCGGTGCCCTGTGATGAACTGGCGTCCCATCCTGGGTATATCCTTGCCTTGCGCCCTGTGTTTGCCGGGATAGGCTCCGGTTCACCGCAACCCTGTTCAGGATTAAGCGGTTTCTGATAATGGATGGATGGAATTTGATTACTGCTCACAACCACTGAAAATGGTGACGAGTATCTGATGCATCTCCACTAAGTAACACAAATGCAGCCGGGTGTGGTTTTTGCCACCCACTCCCTTGTGTGCCTTGCTGGCCTTCATAGGTGGCCGATAACAGCACTTGCCCCAACTGTTTGTTAAAGGCTACATGTGAGATCTTTGTTGTTGTGTGTTTGTGTGCACATGTTAAGATGTGTGTTCACCTTGGGCTCGCACACGTGTGAATGCAGGAGAGCAGATAGACAGAGCACGGCGTTTGCAGGCCAAAATGAAAACGAACCTGGTGATGGCAAAGGATCGCCTGGAGCTTCTCGGTCAGCACTGCACCGCACCTCACTGCCGCACGATGGTGCGTGCGCCACTCTGTACAAAAGGCACCATCACCAAAGTAAACATATTAAAGTCAGATGGGACACATTGTCTTCCAGATGGAGAACCAGACAGATCATTTAATAGAAAAATCATCATAATTGTCAGAAACTGCTTAATCCTGTACAGGATTGCAGTGAGCCGGAGCCTATCCAGGCAGACACAAAGCAAAATATTTTTTTTGTGGATTATCTAATTCAGAGTATTCTATACAGAATGGGCTAAAATGTGTTGACCACTGTGCTACCTTTTTTCCGGCTCGCATTATACATACTTTACTGTGTGTGCTTTCTGCATGGTGCTGTGTAGAGGTGGGAAGCCTGCCCAGACGCAGGGATCCGCTCACCCACAAGAGCCAGTCCCTGCCACGCTGGGGCCCTGGATGTCCCACCAGCCCTCGGACCCACGCGCATCACCACTGCGTTCAGGCGACTGGCAGCAACCACCAGCGGCACAGGAGCACCGGCGGGGGTCTCAACCTGACCGGCTTGCCTCGGCCCGTGGGGCCCTCTTCCCCACTGTCCATCCCCTCCGGAGCCACGTCATCAGCCGCAGCGGCGGCGGTAGCAGCAGCGACGGTGAATGCGCTGCCCAGGCAGGGCTCGCCGCCCAGCCCGGCATCCGGGCTGTACCGCCAGCTGAGCCAGCCAGGCCAATCAGCCGTCGCTAAGGTCAGCGCTCTGAAGTCTGAAGCACCGGGCCACCACCAAGAAATGAATACGTTAAAGAAATGCAAATGCACGTTTTGTAGCATGATCTACAGCATAGATATTGGCTGCTACTCTCTTCACATTAATCTGAGCTGCTGACACAGTTAGTTCCCACTTTTATTTTTTTTACATCATTCTGATAGTTCAATTCCTGTCCACGGCCATCAACACCAGTCATGATTATTTGAACTGGTTCTAGGCGTTCCCCTAGGTCGACTCAGCCTCAATTAGTACCTGATGCTGACCACCCACCACTTGGTGTGTCGTTTTGGCCTTCGTAGAAGCTCGTTAACCGCACTTGCCACAACAGTCGGTTAAGGCTACACGGGTGACCTTTGTATTTGCGCGTGTGCAGGCTGCTGGGATGAAGGGTGCGTCTCGGCCCAGCAGCCGGGGTAGCACGCCGCTCTCTTCCCCCTCGCGCAAAATGGAACTCAAGAACCTGCGCAACGTGGACAGCAAACTGGCCAGCCTCATCCTCAACGAGATCATGGACAGGTCCGCACGAACGCGCTCTGTGCGTCCGTGCCTCGTGTGGAGTACACTGTGTCTGGAGTATTGTGTGCTTCGTGCTCTGTGCCTGGTGTGGTGTGTCAGTCATGTCTCATGTCTGTCACGTTGTGAGTCAAGTGTAAGGTTTCCACCTGTCCTGGTTTTCCCAGGAACATCGTCATTGTGAGGTGGCTGTTCTGGAAAATCGTTACGTCTTCCCAGAACTTAAAAAATCCCAGTCTTTATAGGTTGTGAAACGATACACTCTCAACAATGCATTTGCACATGTAGTTCTCTTCTCTTCCAATATCGTGAAACATTCTTGTTGTTACTACGGTAATGTCTCAGCTTTTTTTACATCTCAAAAGTGGCAACTCTCGTGAAGCGCTGTGTCTGGTGCTGTGCTTAAGTGCTCCGTGCTGTGTGCTGCAGTGTCCTGTCGGTGCAGTGGGACGACATCGCAGGGCAGGAGCTGGCCAAGCAGGCGCTGCAGGAGATCGTCATCCTGCCCTCGCTACGCCCAGAGGTGTGCACGCCCGCGTCCGTCACATGCTGCTGATATACAAGGGCACCGTCTGACCGTGACAAAACTGTATTATTTTAATTAATTCATTCATTGCCAGAAACGCCCCTTAATCCTGTACAGGGTTGCGGTCAGCCGGAGCCTTTCCCGGCAGACAGACGGCGCAAGGCAGGGCTGTACCCATGATAGGACGCCAGTCCATCACAGGGCACCAGGGGCAATTTAGTGCGCAGGCCAATTAACCTATGCAGTACTATGTGGGCCCAGTTTACATTGAGTTTGTTTTGAGCTTAACATTTACGTCCGATTTTCTGTGTGAAATGGGTGGAGGTCATTTCAGTAAATATGTCTCGCTAATCGGTATCCATTCCCACTCCGAAACGTTGTGGCCCCACCGCAGTACCAGATTGTACCCACCCAGGTTAATTTCATAGGTTCTTGCTAACAGCATTTACCCTAACGACATGTGAAGGCTACATAGGGGATCTTTGTCTTTATACAATACTGTAGTATGTGTAGGTATTCGTGACTGTCAACCGGTCTATTGATGTCCACACATGCATGTACAATATGTTGGACTTTGTCTGTGGTGTGTGTGTAGTTTACGCTGTGTTTGCATGTCATATATTTATGCTCATGCGCGTCTTTCAGTTGTTCACTGGGCTCCGAGCCCCGGCCAAAGGCCTCCTACTCTTTGGGCCACCCGGAAACGGCAAGACAATGCTGGTGAGCCCTGTCTCATCCACGCAGCTCTCAGGTTTGTGTTTACTTTTTCAGTACATTACATCAGAGTCCAATTCTTGTGGAACTGACTATTGGTGTGTGCTGCTTCCTCAGGCTAAAGCTGTGGCCAGCGAGTCCAGTGCCACCTTCTTCAATATAAGTGCAGCCAGTCTCACCTCCAAATACGTGAGTCGCCGCTAATACGTCCCAAGACCTTATGACCTTGCTGAAGAGACGTGTTTACGTTGACATGTTACCTCTTTAATAGTCTTGTACTGTTTGTTGCTGGCCATTTGATATTTTATTGGCCTTGGAAATTCTACATTCCTATGCTCAGGGCCATTTTCTCTTTAGGATGCACCGAAAAAAATAGTGCTCATTTTAGCACGAGAAGTTTATCTTATAGATTCTATTGAAGTAATATATTGTGCAGTCCAATATACTACGTTTGACTTAAATGTCATACGTTAATTAAATATACACACTGCAAAGTGAGCTTTTGGAATTCGTGGTAATCATATACAGTAGTTAGTTCTTTAACCTAGAATTACAGAAAAAATTCAGAGATAGATACGGCAATGTGGAGGCCTGCCGACATACTGTGAGTAGCAAAGAATGATTGACCTTCGTAGTTCATACCTCATTCCCCTCAAGCTCTCGAATGTCCTGCTCTACAAAAAGCACTGACTTGTCTCCCGTGTGCAGGTGGGCGAGGGAGAGAAGCTGGTTCGGGCGTTGTTTGCGGTGGCGAGGGAGCTGCAGCCTTCCATCATATTTATAGGTCCGCAATATTGACACACGACAATACTGCCGTACACAGTGCATGCCACGATATACTGCGCAGTTACCGCCCATTCTGCTTCCTCACCACTCACTAACCAAGGAGAAGGATACCACTTTCATTTTACTCCACCTCCTTAGTTGCAGGGCAAGGATTTATCACAGCTAATACCACTGACGCCATCATAGCCAATCGATATTTGCTTCCTTCTTTTGCAAAGTTGAAACCTGGGCTGCAAATTACGTGTGTTCATTACCATTTGCTATTCATGGTTGTATATTCCCCTGATTGCATATGCCTAGTTGTCCACTGGCTCTGTTCAACCCCATAGATGTCCTTAAGTTTTATTTGGGGTTGGCACGCATTTGTACGTGCACCACACAGTCTACGCCACGATATACCACGCAGTTATCGCTTACCTATGACGGTATATTGTGTGTGTATTTCCACTGGCATATGCATGCGTGTGTGTGTGACCGTGCAGACGAAGTGGACAGTGTACTGTGTGAGCGGCGGGAGGGTGAGCATGAGGCGAGTCGCCGACTCAAGACAGAGTTCCTCGTGGAGTTCGATGGGGTACAGCTTCCAACACGAAATCCACACCTACATGCTCATCCGGCTGGGAACCCCTGGGGCATTTTTGACTCCGATTGGAAGGACCGGAGTTAAAATTCCAAATGGGGGTAAACACTGCCTAACGTCTCCTTCGGATCAATAAAATAATAATCACTGAGGTGGCTCGGTGGCTCAAAGATCAGAGCACTGAGCTCGCACTGTTGATCTCTCAGTTGCAACGAGTCGATGGTCTCAGCCCGGTGACCAATGACGGCACACAAAATCCCATCGCATTCAATTTGGTCCTGCAATTAATTTTGGGTAAAATTCGAACTCGGGAGAATGAAAAAAATATACAGATCAGTTTGACCGTTGTCAGGAATATTTATCTCATGTGGTGGTTATCGCAATGTTTTGTTTATTTGTGTTTAGGTTCAGTCTTCTGGGGAAGATCGCGTGCTCGTGATGGGAGCTACAAACCGGCCGCAAGAGCTGGACGAGGCTGTGCTTCGGTACGTCTCAGCAGTAGCTGATGCGATGTGGCTGAGTAGCTCAGCAGATTAATGACCATGTCAAAGTATTGAGCCCAAGCTGCTGAGATTGTGAGCTCAAATATGGGTGTCAGCCACTTGTGATTAATCCAGGTTCTCAGGAATACCGAGTTGACGGTCTCAGCCTGGTCATTAGCAAAATACATGACATTAAATGGGTTGTTTTATTCCAATTAGCAAATGTATCCTCTGAGGAATAAAACCAGAGGTGTAAGTTGAACCATGTTCGGTAGGATGCTAGAGAGATTGGCCAGTGCTCAAGGAGTTGTGGGAAGTGAGATTACGTAACGGGTATTGCCTGTGTCCTCTGTCCATGGCTCTTCCTTGGATAGCCGCTTCTCCAAGAGGATATACGTCTCTCTGCCCGAAGAGGAGGTACCCGCGGCGATCTCAGTCTCTCTATCCCTCTCTGTACTCTTTCATTCTCTCAATTTGATGTGTCTTTTTACTAATCGTGCATCTCCTATTTTCGACGACCTACACCACCCTGTTGCTCTTAATGTGTCACTGCCCTTGAACTTTGCTGGGCTTGGGACTTTAATGTTCCGGTTTGTGTGTTGTTCCATGGGCTGTGTATACGTGAAGCTATGATAAATAAATAAAATAATCAAATATATAAATAAAATAATCAAAGTTTAAGTGTCTCAATAATGAAACAAGCAAGCGGCATTGCGTATCTGTTCGCTGACCTGAGCCATTAGCAGAAATTCCACATTCCTATATCTGAGGGGCAGGCCATCACAGTCGCATTTATTTTATCAACCTCGGACGGATTATGGCTTAAATTAACTCCTCAAGGTATCAGCGAGTCTTGAGACTTATTTTTAAGGAAGGTTATGCTTGATCTGTGTTGGAGAAAACCAGAGTTCCCGGGGCAGACCCCACGTGCGCAAGGAGACAACGCTCAAAACAGCGCACAAACAGGTCAACAACGTACTTTCTGTGCCGTTCACCGTGAGCACGACGAATTCCCTCGCTCCATCTGCGGTCCACGCTGTGCACGTTTGTCACGCCATTCGCGTCGTGTCTAATGCGCGCTAATGTGACAGACGCGCCTCAAGCTGCTGACGCACCTGCTGGGCAAGCACGGAAATCCGCTCAGCCACACGGACCTGGCTCACCTGTCTCGGTGAGAGCTGTGAGGGCACTTGGATAGATGTTTGACGGTTGCTCTTCAGAGCTATTCTTTCGGGATAGCCGTGTCGAGCAATCTCCGTCAGATAGATGTGTATTATTACAGCAGAAAGGTACCCAGTGAGCTTGCAAGCTCTTCACGGGATTCCTGTGACACAACAGACACGTGAATTGACAAAAATAACTAAAAATAACAAATGAACCAACCAAAAACTAAATATAACAATTTACACACAGCATTGCACAAAATCGACTAAATAACTACAAAGTAAATAAAAAATACAGTCAACCATTGCAATGTTTAAGTAATCTCTTTCTCTATGTCCCCTTTCTTTCTAAATGACCCCTCAGCTAGAGTTGGCACTTCTGAGGTCCAAAAATACTGGGATGTGTCATGGGAAGAGGAATATTTCACAATACCGGGACAGGGGGCAACTACATGTCAAGGCACTGTCTTGAGTGGTGTTTGTTACGCAACTGGCAAAAAACGGGACTCTCAGGACAGCTAGCGACGTATCCTCAGTCCATAATGGTCCTGCAGAGTTCCCAGCCATGCACATCAAGAGTATTTAGGCAAAAATATATTCACAGTTATTCATATCAGCATTAGAAGACATTTCATTAATATTGTACTGGATAAATAAAGGCAGAAGGCATAAATGGAGAAATATTTAACCTACGCAGATTTTATAATGACATGGTAATTACAATTACCAATGTAAATTAAATACTATACGGTTAAAAACGAAAGTCATAATCACTAGACAAGAATGGTGACAGAACGACAGCCAGAGTTTCAGGACGGCCACAGCAAAGCTGGAGATTTAAGTTACGTTGAGGTGCAGAAGGAGATCGACCATTGTGGGTCCATTTGGGTTGCTGATCGTGTACGGAGGCTTTTATCCAGCAGTTGATAGATTATGGCTGCTAATAATGATGCTGAAGCATGCAATTATCTGTGTACGTGTGAGCACACTGTGTATTGTGAGTGCATGTGTCCGTCTGTGTGTGTGTATGCAGCATTACAGAAGGATACTCTGGGAGTGACCTCACAGCGCTTGCTAAAGACGCAGCTTTAGGCCCAATTCGTGGTAAGAAATCTGTATGAACATTAGAACCCGAATAGAGTTTAATAGAGTTTAATGGTGTGACTCACTGACTCACTGAATAGGATCTTTTCTGGTACTAGTGTTTGCCAACACAATGTCCTGATGTATTTGAAGCTTTACATTGTTGTGTGTTTGTGAGAATACGTGGAGACCTTATGGGTCAGTGATTAGAATACTATGTAATGAACTTGGTGACCAGAGTTCAGTTCCTACCCACAGCTATCGTCAATGGTGAGTGGTATCTGAACCAGTTCTGGCCCTTCTCGACCTTAAATGAATACGTTATGTGGTGTGAAAAGAAAAAAAATGGAAACAAAACAGCCGAGTGTGTTGTTTCGCCGACCTTATCAGGCCCTCATTGACAGTACTTGCCCTTATGGTCTATGTAGGCTATACAGGGGATCTTTGTCTCTTGTGCACATGGATATGACTGCATGCATATATGAGTGTGGCTGTGTGTGCAGACTCACCGTGTTTTTGTATGCACGTGTGTTTTGAAATCTACCCCTGCAGAACTGGAGCCCGAGCAGGTGAAAAATATGTCGGCAAATGAGGTATGCGGTTAATGTGCACTACTCACTGTACCAACATTAATATGTTGATGAGCTTGTGCGAAGATGGAAAAAGTGAGCTAAAATGGAAATCATGTTGTTAATTAAAAATAAACCACTCTGCATAGCCATATAGAAATTTCATAACGTAGCCCAAAGAGTAAACATTTTCCCGCCATTATGCATGGATTTGTTGATGTTTTTGTGTACGTTAACGGTTCACAATGATGTGGGTGTCTAGGTGAGAAACATCCGAACGACAGACTTTGAAGATTCTCTTAAGAAGATCAAGCGCAGTGTGAACACCGTCACTCTGGAAGGCTACATCAAGTGGAACAGCGAATACGGCGACACGGCTGCCGTCGCCTGAAAGCTCGTAATGCCACGCAAGGCAATACGCGGTGCGTAGCTGCTCGCGTTTGTGCAGTGTAGCTCTCTGTTGAGTTTTCGCGTTGCGCTGCATGTTGTTTCACCTGACCTTCGACTCTGGCTACGTGCGATGACGCTCCCAGCACGTGGAGCGAAACATCGGACATTGTGCCGAGCGACACGCGATAAAACCAAAACACTCCACAGAAAGCTAAGACAATACGCATCTGTGACAAACCACTTACAGAGCATTACATGACAATACTGTGGCACAGCATGACTTCATGTGACACCTCATACAACACTAAAACATTCCATGTTGAGGACCACTTTAGACCCTCACGTTATGAATCTTGGCCTGAGCAGGCTTTCCCAGTTGTGTAGAAAGAAATCCAACATAAATGCTGTTAAAAACAAAAATATACTAATAATATAATCTGGCTACGACTAACCTTGGTTGAGTTGTAGTGTAGTTTTCGCTACTTTTATGGTCTGCTTCATGCGTTTCCATTGCACCAATGAGCAAGCAAATGCTTTGACTTCATCAGCAGAAACTATCATTTTGCCAACATGCAAATGTAATTGTAGGTACAAAAAATACCATTTAAGAGCATCGGATTTAAATAGAAACATTTAAAATTAACAGACATTGAGTATAACTATTTAAAATTTAAAGGACATTTTTTATATAAAAAAATAATTTAACACGAAGGCTTTCGTGACCAATGTTATCCAGAGTATAGCTCTTATTATGTGTTAGGTCACGAAAAAAGTAAGTGCCGTAAACCCACCTCTACCCGACCCAGTCAATCAGTAAAGGGTTGTCACGTGAACAAAACGTGCCAATTCGTTACTACTTCAGCACACCGGTATGTTGGAGAGCGAACCCACAACATTTATAAATTACAATATCACATGTGTCAATGTAGACCAGTCCATGTCAACATTTTTTTACATTTTCCAAATATAGTAAAACTTCTCAAAGCCGGACTAATTGGGAGGAGAGCCTTTCTAGTTATAGGGGATGTCAAACCAATTGCAAATAATAATTAACGTTGAATTAAATGTATATGTAATAACTGTAATGCGTGGTGCATTTAATATCACGTGGTAAGTTATTATCAAGACATTTATAATCCAAAATGTATTATCTAATAATACTTAAAAAATCACTACTGTACAGTTTCATCTGAGTCACCATCAACGTGAAGCAGAGATCCTTTCACGAGCTTGAAGAGTTTCTTACTGCTTTTGTTTGTAAAATAAAAAGAAAGTAAAAATATAAAAACAAGCGCAATAGAGCAAGAGATAACACTTGCAAAGCACGTAGATTAGTGCTGCGTTTAAGAGGACGTTTTACCCAAGTATCTAATGTATTTAGCTTTATAATTGCTAGTGCACATCAGTTTTATATTGTATTGGAATGGCTGACAGTAGCATCTTACACTTCCTAGCCTAATTAAGCGCATACAAAAGTTACTACGCAAAGTTAGATTTTTCCTACTGCTCGATAATTAACTTGTGATCAAACAGTGTTCCGGTCTGAGTTTTATGTTGTAGTTCTACAATATTTATCACATTAGCATTTCTGAAAGTAGTAGCATTTCGGCTAACCCAAGTCCAGCTTCATGAGGTTTTACTGTATTTTCAAGCCACCATACTAAAAGTGCGGTTTCCAACTATACGTCAGTCAATTTTGCCACCCTTTCTCTGTTCTGAAGGGAAGTTCCAAATTAATTAGCTTCCTATATTTTTGTCATACATCAGTGTTATTGAATAATATGGTCACTCCATATTAAATTATTTCTGCCAATACACCACTTACGATGCAGTCCCTTACATTCCTTAAAGTATATTTTCGTTAAGCTGTATTTATATTCTGTAGTGGAATTCACGGAGACGTGACAACTTTAATACCTCTCTGTGGACATATCCAGATACTTACGTTTTCCTCTGGTAATTTCACAGGGTCAGAACATTTTAGCAAATTGCATTTTTCTAAGGTTGTGCCAGGTTCCTAATACTACAAAAGCACAAACATCTTGTTGTTTATAACTAAGTTTAAAGAGGTCATGTTTCATGGTTGTGCAATGAAAACCCCATGGCTGTATTTTAGTGAATCAGAAACAAGGTGTAGTATAGAGACCCCCACATTGTTGTGAGTGAACTGAGTTTGAAGACATAGATGTTATTAGATATTTTCCGATATTATATTCATTTTTACAAATTACATTAAGCTTTTTCATGATACCAAAATAGCAAATGCACTCATAAAACTCCTGTAGAGGTTTGATATATTTTAAACCCAAATGTTAACACCTTTAAATGCTCAATCTTGAGTCTTGCATTCTGTGGATATCGATATAAGGCATCATCCCAACTTGGGTTCTTACATTTTATAAGCCGACAAACAGTCACAAAATAATCTTAAAACTATAGCAGAAGAAACACCGTTTAAAGAGACATTAACACAACGGTTGAAATGTTAACTCTATATTCGGCCAGCCTTTCAAAATTTAAAGTAACACTATAAGGAAACCCTTTTACCAATAACTTGTATTCCTTTGTGGAGTAGATTATCGTGGTCCTAGTCTGGGAGGTGAAACAAACACCACGAAGAATTTTACAGCGTGAAAACCACGCTATTTAAGCAGGAGAACGGGTCTAGTGACAAACACCACTCATGCCTGGTACATTGCCTCCACTTCTGAATCCACCACCAGCATGTGTTACCTTTCGTCTCATTACAAAACCTACAGTGGAGTTTGTCACAGCCCCATGCAGGAACCACAAGCCACCGCTGCTCGGTTATTGATGTTCCACATTTGTTTTACTATGGCTTCTTGTGGAACACGTAAGGCACCGGGAATTGTTCAGAGAATAATTGCGATATGTTTAACCTTTGAACTCTCCCTTCCTATACACCAGTTTAGTTGCCAAATAACAGCAGGAAGCACTTTCCATCCAGCAGTGCATTTCTTGGCATGGATAATTTAATCCGGTCCCAAGCTAATGGGTATATCTCTTACATAAAATCTTCCTCAGTGAGCACATACATCAAACTGTCAATGTTATCAACATTGTTCTGAAATGACCACGTGCCATAGAATATGCTGCTTGCCATAATAGACGTTCAATTCATATCACGGCAGTCTTCCTCATAACCAGTGCCTGATAAATAACAATATAATCACTCTTGGTACAGTATGCCACACTGACCTTTTTTGCTCTTCGTTAATTCATACCCCTGTGATGGACTGGCTCCCATCCTGGATATAGCCCTGCCTGGCGTCCTGTGTCTGCCGGGATAGACTCTGGCTCACCGCGACCATGTACAGGATTAAGCTCTTTCTGACAACGGATGGATGGTTAATTCATACTGTCACTGTGATTTTGTACAGAGCTACTGGTTATTTGTTTACAGCTTGCAAATTGACACGATTTGCAAAACGTCTCTGCAGTCTTCGGTTAACACAAAGGGCCTCCGATTGACGTAGAGTTTGATTTCACCCTGCCTGTGGAATGGACGCAAATGGTGGAAACGCCAGAAGAGCGATTCCTCAAAATTCACGTCGAGTTTTTGGCCATAATCCGCACGGCACAAGGGGCGCATTGCCATGCAATTCGCATGTTTGTTGTGTCGCAGGAATCCCGTAAATAGCTTGCAAGCTCACTGGGTATTTTTCTGCTGTAATAAACATCTATTCTGAACCGGATCAAGCCCCCCGTCGTGGGTATACTGACGATGCTGCCACATTTCTGGATCCCGTCCTTCATTAATTGTCAGAAACCGCTTAATTCTGCACAGGGTTTCGGTGAGCCAGAGCCGCCTATCCCGTTTATGGGCGACTGACAGAGCATGCTCCATTTGGTTGACAAGCACATTACACAGTAATGTGTACTCTTATTAATGAGGCGGAAACGGCAAATGCTTTCACAATCCACGTATACAGCACCCTGCGGACATTCTGCTCTCAACTGGTTCACCTCAGAAAACTTGTAGGGAGCAGGTGTGGGACTTACATTGTAAAGTGGAACATTTATAGTAATAACATGTATGGTGTTGCATATCTAGTTTTGTACCTTTTGGTACGCATTAAAGGTGTATATATGCACGCAACATTACAAAGTGTAATTGTGACCAGTTATTAGCACACTTATGTATACTGATTTTCAACGAGCTCAGCGGAACAAGCCAAGGTAGTTGAGCATCATCTCGGAGGCCTTGGCCTTTTCTAATGAGAACTATCGCTCTTTATCGGCGATATACACTATGTCAAACGTTTATTTTACGTGTACTTTTTAAACTTGTTATTTGGACTTCATGACTTATAAAACTGAAAATCTTTCTGAGTCATTTTCTGAAATACTTTTATACACAGTGCAGGTATGTGCAAAGCTAATCAAGCTCTATGTTACATCCTGTGTGATTTTTAACACTACAATATATGCATCTGATATACTGTTCTTGACATAATTTTTTAGAGAACCACAAGTAAGCACACTTGTCTTGAATCATCACAATCACGTTGCTGGTGTAATACCTCATTCCTTTCCAGTACCACTCTGAAACTGCAGTCGTTCACAGTTGTCAGTTACAGATGATCCTTTCAAGGCTGAGCTGGATGTAGGATTGCTGCCTTTTACACTCAGACCCGAATGTATTTCTCAGATAGCATAGGTATGTTATCAAAACCGTTCAGTTGATAATAGTATAATTCACAATAGCCGTATCAGATATCGGTCCAAATAAATTCCTGCCACCAGAACACAGATGCTAATTCCCGGACTGCCACCTATGCAGAGGAAACCCATAGAGGTGGCAACCCTACCTGAATGGCTTTTCAAAGCTGTTCTTTTGGGTTAGCCGTGTCCAAAAGAGAGAGGGCTGGACATGGCTATCCCGAAAGAATAGCTTTATGGATCGAGCTGTGAAAACCTACATCAGTACAAAATCATAACTACCAATAGATGGCGCTAGTACCTTATGCCACATGATTGTCTTCTTCTTGGCGATTCTTCGAAGCACGATTGATTAGCTTCTGGACATCGTTGTCTTTCAGCTCGGCTTCGAAGTGTTTGGTAAAATTCGCAGGTAATACCAAGTATTGCTTGACAGGGATCGCGAAGTGAATGCTTCTACCTTGACCCCCCATGACCCTGGTGGATTGCTGGAAATCCACCAACGTGGGTCATTGGGCTCGGTATATAGTGCTAGCCACCACTCTGAAGGAACAAGGTGTTCAATACTTACCATTGTAGCAATTTCGAACTAGTTTAAAAATAAAAGACACGCACTGAAATACGTTTGACTACGGTTAGGTTCCTCTTCAGAAAGAAAAACCCATAAGTTCCAGCAATATTAATAGGTATGCTGTCTGAAAGAAATAATGACAACTCAAATTCAATAGAAATTATTAGAACGGGTCAGTTCCTCATCAGCACAAGTTAACCATTTTATAGAAACATGTTTACGAACCCATTTGGTTGAATTCACTATTTATGTCGCTCGTCATTGCTGAAGTACTTAAACTATTGTGTGATGTAGGGCATCCACCGATGAAGCTTACTGCAGATCACACACCCTGCTTAACAAATAACTATGTGACTTGGCAGCAGGGCTCAGCAAGATAATTAGTTGCATAATCGTCTCTGAACAGGGCCTCTATTGCACCAATGGAAAATTCAAATTGACATGACTGCACCATGGTACCAATCACGCGGCAAATAAATACAGGCACTGCATCGACATCAAATATGATGATGACCAAAGCATAAACCAGATGGGTGACCTGGCCTGGGAGGCATTCATGGTGAGAGATTGCACCGATTCATCCACTGCAGTTTCACCGATACGCTGTAAATAACTCTCATTCATCATTATTATTGTGGTGCCAAATAAGAGGTCATATTTACACTCGCACGTTATTTTGGACAACATTTGTGGAGCACAGAATTGACACATTGCTCCCACATGAATGCAGGGCTTATTCGCTGTTAACCCAATCACTGTGCGTGTAGTCTGGCTCATTCTCTTTGTTGATTTGTTGGATTAATCGGTGCTAATTATACTGGTATTAGTTAGTATTTAAGCTGCGTACTGTGTTAAGATAGTATACACAGTCACCACAGGCAATCATTGTTTTGTGTACAGTATATTGATGTTATGATATGCGGTGGATATGTGTTCATGTGCGTGTGTACACGTGCTGTTTTAAGAGATGTACAATCACATTCCATAATACTGTACACGCATTTGCTTTTATGAATTGCTGAGCATTGGATTTCTTTCAATGGGGTTTACTGAGTTTAAAACACGACTATTGCAACCAAGATTTGAGCTGTGTATTTGGGGGGAATAATGTAATAATTTACTGTGGCAATATTGAAGTGTGTCGTTTAAAAATGTCCAGATGACTACCCAAGACTGCCAACTACACTATCTTCAAATTAATTTGCGGCTTAATAAAATAAAGCGTACATTACTTTAAACTTGTCAATTATTTGTTGAAAAAAAAAGAGTCCCCCATTGTTAAAGTACAGTACTGATTAATTTGTTAAAGTAATATTAATTTGTTGCTGCTTTGGCTTTGCCAGGGTGACAGTTTGGTAATCTTAGGTACCTTGGGGTTGACAGGTCGTTGATCTTAGATTAGCGGTGCGATAATGTACGCAGCCTCCTTGCACTCCTGTCACTTTCATTTGGGTCATCGCAGTGATAAATAACCAACACAGTTTAGCGCCTTTGGTATTTGTATACTTCTTATAGCATGAGGCTATCACAATGGCACTATGTCTCGCAAACGATTATATTATGCCAGTAGAGGACAATGTTGTGATGCGAGTTCCCAATTTGTGGGAAATAATTCTAATTTGGACCATGACACCAGTACTCATGGCCTACTCTTTTCAAAATAACGTCACGTTGCTCGTGATAACTATTGTTATTTACACTTGAAATTCATGACATCACCTAGCTCGTTCAGTTAGTACTGTCCACTTGTAATGGAGACATTTCCTCGATCTGAAATATCTGTCTAAAACTGACCTCAAATTCAAAGGGTCTTTCATTCATATCACACCTGTCTCACTATCGCTTTTTTCCTTCTGGTAAAATGTAACTGTTATAAAATCAATACCATGAGTTATTTTAATTTGACCCCAGGCTCAAGTGCCTAAAACTGAGAAGCAGGGTTAATGATTATCGTTTACATGCTGCCTCCTCATAATGTTTTGAAAAATGTCAACCCAGACTTTAGAATAAAATGCCTGACATCACTCTGCCCATACAGCTGCAGTGGGAACTCTAAGAGCTATAATCTAGTACTGTATCAGCGTGGTCCAACTCATGGCTGGAGGATGGAAATATTAGAGTGATCACATGTGTGACGTCCTATGGATGTACAGTCTCTCCTCGACCTACGACATATGCGACTTACGACCACCGTCCCAGTAACCCTATATTATTGTCGAGTCCCGACGGTTGGTCGTAAAGTCGAACGACGATCGCTCCAGCAGATGGCTGCGCTACCGCAAGGCAACCATATTTGTTATTGTCTGGGTCTCAGTCTGTGTTTGGGTGTCTAGCAGCTGGTTGTGTTTTGTTTACAGCCTATTATAAGGCTATTGAGGAGCAAATCGACGAACAACGGGGCCATCGGAACGTAACCCCGTCCTAAGTCGAGGAGAGGCTAAAATAAATGTACTGGATGCAGTTAAGGGCTTCAACCTGCAGTGCTCACTGACTTTGCCAGCGTTGACACCTCTAGTAACTCCTCCATGGGCACGACGTTCAGTTACTGCTCGTAGTAAATAACACGACTCACAAGCAGCGTTCCAATGATCAGGGCTTAACGTGATCCGGAGCTGTCCAGGTCAGAGCTCTAGAAAATGTTTTTAATTTATTACCCCCCCATCCCCACCACTGGGGTTGAGAAGGGGGACCCTGGAAAATATTCCATGATAAATGAAGCCCGACCATTGATTATAGGCTGGAAGTTGTAGTGCATCGTGCCTTAAGCTTAAATATTTACAAAAATAACTTATCACTTATTACAACCACACATGTTTGCATTTTGACCAAGCAATGGTTAAGGATTTTTTTAAATATCTATAATTGTGTTTTATTTGGATGCTGCAGTTAGCTTGACGTTGCTTGGTTTATACGTTTTGAATTCACATGGCGTACATCGAGTCATCGACAATTAGCAGATGCACTCCCGCAGTGCCCTTGGTTGACACTCGTAATAATGTCTGTTTTGTATTCTCTTCTGGCTTATGATTTATGTAAGAAAACCCTGCCGTGTCTAAATAAGTGGCTGTAACGAAAGGTACGTTATGTACATATCACAACGTTAGATTGATTAGGTTAATTGCGTATATTTCATACAAAGACTTTAAGTTAACGTTTAGAGCATCGGTCTGTTAGATGGATTTTGTAAGTAGACGGTGCCTTTCTGTGACTATTTATCATTTGTGTACAAATTGCTGTGCGAATTGAGAGGTCTCCACGTGTTTGTTTGCCCAGTGTGGTGCGTGGCTGTTGAACAACGAGTATGATGATGGGTTTTGTGTTGATGGAGTATCTGTACTGTAGTTATTGTGCTTTAGATAAAAAAAAACATACAGCAAAGCCAACTTTTAAATAAACTTGTTGTGCACGACGATAAAGCGCTACACGTTTTAATTACGTTTTACGAGCACTCCTTGTATTAAAACCCAGGTAAGTGAAGGAGTACACGTGTGTGTCTGCCGATAAAAACCACATGACACAAGAGCGTATAGTTCCATTTTCACAACGCAGCCAAAAGCACGACACACTGGTCAGACGCGTGGTGTCTGAGCATCTGCAGTCGATAAATCAGCCTGAATTGTTCGCAGCCGCACGTGGCATGTCACTGTTACAAATATAACCTACAGCTCCGTGTAAATCCACTGACGGTGAAAACTTTCCCCACACCAGTCTCAGGGGCTGTTTGATCATACTGGACCACGCTGGTCCGTGTGGGTTTGTAAAGGGGGAGGAGGACATGACTGGTTCAGGTATCACTCGTCACACGTCAGCCCTGGTCAGGAATCGCCACGACTCGATGTCCGCATTAACATAACTTGAATATGATATGAAACTCTAAATCTGTCCTTTACTATCTGAAGTCTGTCGTGTTGTTCCACCTGTCTGCAGGCCTTGTGCTGCTCGCCCCAGTTCTTCCCGTCATGTCAATAGTTTTCTTAATGCCCTTCAAACTTCCCTCCTGTGTCCCCACCTGCTTACACATTTTTGTCTTTTAAGACTTTTGTCAACCGCTTGTCACTTTCAGATCTAAGTTGCGGATGGCCAAAAAAAATACACCCTTAGTTTGGAAATACAGAACTGTACACAGAGAGCCAGTGAGCAGCACCTGGATTACAAAACCTACACGAGTTAAAGACGTTATATCTGTTTGGGGGCGGCACGGTGGCGTAGTGGGTAGCGCTTCCGCCTCACAGCAAGAAGGTCCCGGGTTCGAATCTCGGCTCGGGGTGCCTTTCTGTGTGGAGTTTGCATGTTCTCCCCGTGTCCGCGTGGGTTTTCGCCGGGCGCTCCGGTTTCCTCCCACAGTCCAAAAACATGCATAGGTTAATTGGCCTGCGGACTAAATTGCCCCCGGTGCCCTGTGATGGACTGGCCTCCCGTCCTTGGTATAGCCATGCCTTGCGCCCTATGTCTGCCGGGATAGGCTCCGGCTCACCGCGACCCTGTACAGGATTAAGCGGTTTCTGAAAATGAATGAATGAATATCTGTTTGGAAAAGTGGGCTTGGACAGAACACTTTGCTGAGAGGGATGATAGTCGGTGGTGGAGATTAATGATGGAATGGCAGCCTAATGAGGAACCCTGCCTGAGAATATCTCAATCACGGACTCCAAAGACATACCGCCTTGGTATGTCTTACCTCTCTTCCCTGGACAACTGATACAAAGAGCTACGTAGCTTAACAGTCCTTTTGAGTTTAAATAAAAACTGACCGACTGGAGATGGAGTGATGATTATCAGCTTGTGCGAGAGTTAGCGATGTCTTCGGGAGATCATCATCCAGCAGTAGATAGATCATAGCTGATGAGTTCTATATTTCAGTGTTTACGCACAGTCAGTTTTGAGAGCGATATAACTGCAGGTAACCAGTTAGCATATGAATGAGTGTACAAAAGAGTCATTGATGTGAAAGGTTGGAGCTGTGGAATATCAAAACACTTGACCTAACACTGTCTGGTCACCACGACCAGCAGAAATTCTAAAAACAAAAACACACCACACATTGCCTCCTGTTTTCCAGGTGAGCATTTAAATTCAACAACATACGCTTGAACGTGCGCTACTACTGCATAAAGATGCACTCGTATAGAAAATGTAAATGAGGTGGAGCTGGTGACAAGCACAGCACAGACTCGCTCGTCATAGGCAAGTAGCCATGGAGGGGCACGGAGACGGGATCGTGCCACAACGCTGTAACCTCATCACGTTTATATATTAATAATCACATTTATTATAATATCAACTAATCATATTTATTATAGTTATTATTGATAATAATAAATCCCCGCTCGTGGGATTAGTGGACAAATAAGGGCTCCGATTCGATTGATACAGATGCAAACTGCCTCTGGGTCTGATTAATGTGTGACCAAATGTTCCTACACTCGTCCACATTTTGGTGAAAACCTTTCCACGTCTCCACCTTCAACGCGGGGAATCGCCCGCTGTTTAGACCGTGTGCTCAAAATGTAAATCTAGTGCGACAGCTCATTTTTGCCGTCTCATTTGCCTGTCTCCTCAGAGGCACTAATGAATCCCCATTGCTGTGTCGCTCACTCTGCTGCGTATAGCATGAAATCACTTCATCGTGCCGTGCCACTGTGTGTTGCGACTGGTGACACGGCGCAGCGTTTTGCAACCGTTCTGCCGTTACGTTGTGCCGTGCTCTTCTCCTATATTAATGCTCAGGGTCCCCTGAGCATTAATATAGGATCTGCCGCGTCGCACTGCGGCCGTGCGGAGTCCACGTGCCACGGCGCCGCGCTGCGTCGTGCCGCGTGGACAGTCTCAATGGGAGAACGGCTTGATGAGGTTGTAGTCCATCGCCTTGGTGAGACAGGCTCGCGCGAGCTCAGTGATCTTCGTCCGCTCGGGCCGTTGGTCCTTGGAGAGCACGATGAGGATCTCCAGCACCTCGCACTCCATCAGCTTCTGCGCGATGTCGCGCTCCGCCTCCATGAGGTTGAGCGCGATCACGAGGCCACGGTGCTGCACGTCGACATTCTTGTGCAGCAGCAAGCGCTGCAGGATCTCCAGCCACTGCGTCGTCTGCACCGCCGGCCACACAAGACACACCACACCACCACCACAGCAAGACCAAGATCACGTCGCCATCGTCATCATCATGAGGGGCAATGTTGGTGATACCACCGTGCCTCACCATCACTTCCTGCCTTCTGCTCAATCCCAGAGTCGATGGATTGCATGCAGGAATGAAAGGGAGAATGAATCCCATTTGGCACAGCCACCAACACCTCCAGCACAGGCCAATAAGCAGAAGTCTCTGCACTGGTGGCATGGCTTACCACAGTGGGAATCCTGGTGCACAGAGACTTGTGTGCCGCGGTGAGCATCGCCACCATGCCGGAGCCGGCGATCTGCAACGGCTCCTCGTCCTCGCCACACAGCAGCACGGCCATCTTGAGCCGGTCATTGCCCTCCATGAGGAACCTCTCCTGGACCTGCAGGGCGAGCGGCACGCAGCACGCGGAGCGCGGCGATCGCGCGCCCTCCCGGCAGCACGGTGGCTCATAGTATAGCTCTTTTTTACGGGGTAGGTCACGTGAAAAATAAGTGTCGTAAACCCGCCTCCACCCGACACAGCCAATTAGTTCATCGGTTCCCGATGAAGCTGACTGCAACTATCAGCGAAACGTCGTACCGTCATTGGAAATGTTGTGGGTTCGCTCTCCAACAAACCGGTGTGCTGAAGTAGTAAAGAATTGGCAAGTTTCGCTCACGTGACAAACCTTACTAATTGGCTGTGTCATAGGACTGAATGCATTTTTAGTAACGAAAGGGCTCTGGTGTCCCATTGTTTTGTGAGAGCTTGCTACCCCCTGGACCAGTGCTGTGCTCTCACCTCCTTGCTGATCACGAGGTTGCACATGCACTGCGTAGCTGCAAGACGAATCTGCTCGTGTTCTTCAAACATGTAGTTCTCTATATCAGCTAAGGCATTTTCCTTGATGATCTTTTGCCTACATGACAATAGGAATGTACATTGGTAAATGACCATTATCATCATTATCATGATTTCATTTTATGCAAACAACAATTATCAACAATAGATTTTCTGTAAACAACAGTTATCAACAATTATCAGTACCCGCTTGATCCTGTGCAGGGTCACGGTGAGCCGGAGCCTATCCCGGCAGACACAGGGTGCAAGGCAGGGCTAAACCTGGGATGGGATGCCAGGCAATTGCAGAACATTGGTGACAATTTAGTCAGGTCAATTAACCTAGGCAACATGTTTTTGGACTGTGGGAGGAGATCAGAGCACCCAATGATAACCCACGTGGACATGGGGAGAACAAGCAAACTCCACAGAGAAAGGTATCTGAGCTGGGTATTGAACCTGGAACCTTTTCGCTGTGAGGTGGCAGTGCTCCCCGATGCTATATTAACAGCACTCAACTGAAAAGGTTGCAAGTTCAAATTCTCGGTCACGGATCAACTATGTGTGGCGTTAATGAAATGGCTACCGCTTTGTAGGCACTGGGAAGTCAACAGTGCGTGTCCGATGGAAATATTAACCCCTGACCCTAGATTACGACCACAATGAGTACCATTCATAGCTCACAGGAACAGGGAGAAATGTTGACGTTGAGTAATGACAAGAGCAAAATATTAAATCTAAGTTCATCTTCAGACTGTGGTATTTGAGGCTTCACTGTGCAAATCACTGCTGATTATAATAAGACGTAACATTTCTCAATTTGTCAAAGTGTCTCTCTTATCAAATGCGCAATGGCGCAGGGGCTCTTCCCAGTTGGCTGCACTGGTGACTTCCCGCAAAGTGATACATGTTTTATTGACCCCCGTGGCCAGGATTTGTGAGTTTCTTTGTGGGTCTTGAATTGATCTCCAAACCGCTGCTTGTCATCCGGAGCTCGTTGGCATGTACGGGGAAGCACGACGGAGCCCGTGGAGTGCAGCAGGTGGTGCGATGCTCACCGGAGTTTCTCACCATCTCCGGCCAGGTTGGTAAGAGCCATGAGCCCCTCGTAGTTAGGCAGGCCCTCGAGCTCCGTGTTGAGCAGGCTCACCAGCGGCCTCACCACCTCGTAAATCTACCCAAAGCACAACTCCGTTATAGGTATAAAAGTAAGTGCGTCGTATTATTTCAATGGTGGTTAATTTAAAGGTCTAGGTTTAAAAGGGGATATCCACTGTAGTTTTTTTTTACAGTTGTGCTATACAGGATATAAAGGAGGCTCAAAGCACGTGGAGCGAAAAAATCTGACATTTTGCCAAACAACACGCGGTGCAGCCAAAAAGCACATCAGACAGCAATGATCGTAACGCTGTATACATATTTTCGCTCTTGCTCAAGCATAGGCGGAACTTCAAACCACAGTCTCGCAAATGCCCACCACACATACCGTCTCTCCGTGGAACACAATGCGGGGATTGGCATTAATGGTGAGCTTGGCCAGAGCATGCGCTGCCTTGATCTTCCCCTCCTTCGTGCCTTCCAAGGCCAGTGGGATGAGACCCTGGTGCACACGACACACACAACCGCCGGTGTGAGGCATGACTGCAGGACAAGGTCACTCCATTGTCAGAGATGATTATAAGGCCTCCACATATATTGGTCAGTGTCATAACGTTCACCACAAGAAAATTGTCCACATAAAAAAAAATGTTTTCATTTAAAACCAAGGTGACATCCACTTTGCTTTGCCTCTAACACAGACCTTTATTTTATAATAATTGTTTGTGAGATATTCGCCGGGCACTCCGGTTTCCTCCCACCGTCTAAAAACATGCTGCCAGGTTAATTTGCGTACTGACTAAATTTCCCCAGGCGCCCTGCGATGGACTGGCGTCCCATCCTTGGTGTTCCCCTGCCTTGCGCCCTGTGTCTGCCGGGATAGGCTCCGGGTCACCGCGCCCCTGTATAGGATTAAGCGGTTTCTGAAAATGAATGGATGGATGGATGTTTGTGAGATAGGTGACACTGTAGCAGAAGGCTCAACTAATTATCTGAGGGGTCCGAGTTTTAATCCTGTTGGCGGTTGACTGAGTACATTATGCGATCGTTGTTGTTAAAATAAATACTATCTTTCACAGGTAAACAGTGGTTGTCTTGTAAAGGCATTCTCTCCACAGGGAGGTAAAATTCACACAACCACACGTCCGATTGAATAGGAGACTCGACTTCTATTTATAAGAGCAATCAAAATGTAAGAGTGGATTACTGGTTAATACACTGCTATTACCCAGACAACCCAGGTTTGATTCTATTGCCACGGCTCACACCAGGGACAAGTGATATCTGATTAAGTCCTGCCCTCTAAACCTGCACTGATCAACTCGGTATATTATGGTCAAAAAAATACTCCAGTACTAACATGGCCTTGGAGAGGCCTTTGCACATTGGTTATTTGAGAATGAGCGGAATGGGGTCAACATGGGCACTGTATTGCAGTTTATACATTTTTGTAAAGGGCCATGTTCTTAAACTGGAAAAACAAATGACCTCTTCCAGGCAATGGCGCCTCCTGAGCCAGCTACTACTACTAATATTGTTTCTTTTCAAAGGCAGTGTTATTGATGGGCCACCGCGTTTGATCTGTCAATGCAGCCTTTGCAGCTGCTTGAATCCCCTGTACATCTGTGTATAATTAGCTATTAAAATATGAGGCAGTAATTAATGCAACATTTTTTCCACTCCTTCTATATCAGTCATCTTCCTCTTGGTGAGGGATTTTTTTTCCACCAGTAGTCTTGTCATAAATTACGTGTTCCAATTTCCAAAATGTTCACTTTCAAAAAATACATCAAAGCTGTTTAAAATCTATTTCATATTCACAAGGATATTTAACTTACAGCATTAACCTATATAGTTTTAAAGTGAGCCCCTAATCGAAATAGATGCAACTATCATTTATTTACTGCTACCGTATTCTCTGGATTATAAGACGCTCTTGAAACTCAGTTGCACCCCAATCTTATGCCCCGTTTAACAAATAAATTCTGGCCACAGACAACTTTCGTCAGATCATTATTTAGCTTAACCCAAACATAATTTACGAATCCCATTGTTGGTTCCGAAATCCCACGTGTTAAATTAGGGGAAACATGCATTATAATGATACTGCGTCACCATTGAGGGGCCACAGACAGACAGAAAAACAAACTAATTTTATGGATGTTTGGTAAACCAGCATCTACAAGCATAGCCATTATACATAACTCGAGTTGCTGATGTGAGGGCAGCAAGAAGAAAATGCACTTTTGAATTCTCAAAGACACGGACCATTTGTACACTACCTCCTATTACCCAAGTGCATACGTGTTCAGTGTGATTAACTATAGTAAACTGTGCAAATACAGTGACTGTAGTTTCATCAGAGCAGATTACAGATAGATGATAGGTCCACTGGCAGCTGAAGGGAGAAGGTTAAGAATATGGGACGAGTGTAAATGTGAGTGGCACATCAGACAGTTCACTTGTTTTCGTGATAACAGCCTCGATGGCACTCACCTTGCCTCCTCCATGGGAAATAATAATTCCTCGGTCACTGGGGTCCTCAGCCAGTGCTAGAAACACTCTGTGTGCACAAACGTACCACAAGGAAGAGCAATGAGACAATTAATTTCGTGTAATGTAATGATATTTAAGTTTACGTTACATTTATTTCATTTGTTTCAAGGATTATCCCGTTTAGCCAGTTGCCTGGCTATTTTACAAAGGAGATCTGTGGTGCGTGAGCACAGAAGCAACAAAATACATTGCTCACCCATAAAAGCCTGAGTCTCACAATAGCATAGAAAACATGGGCATTTTATTTCTGCAGTATTTCGTGTGTATGGGTACTGAATTGCTTGGAGGGAACTCTGCAGATAGCTAAAGAAACTGCTTTTGACTATATCACCCAGAATGTGGGTGACCTCGCCTGACCTCTTAAGCTAAGCAGACAGGAGGTGGCGGTGCGGGGGACTTAATAAACTTGCCAATTGTTTCACCTGTCACTCGGGGTGAGGAATCGAATGGGTGACCTTTGGACCGCAAACACAGCCAGTTAGCCATCACACCACGGATGCATTGTTACTGTTATGGCTGACGCGTGGGACTGGGTCTAACCTGGCGAACTGCTCCTTGGTGGTGTCTGTGAGGATGGCGCTGTCACTCTTGACCATGACCACGAGCGCCGACACCACGCCCGCCTTGAGCAGCCGCTTCACGCGCTTGGTCACAAAGTCCTTCATGTCCTGGAGCGGTTGTGTCGCGGTTAGCAGGCTGCGCCACGAACCCAGAAACCCGAGCTCGATTCCCGCTCACGGTCACGAACACCAGTGAGTTTTTTTTCTAAACCGGTCCTGGGCCTTTCCTAGGTCGATTCAGCCTCAAATAAGTACCTGGTGAGGTGTGTAAACATCGCCACTAGGGAGACAAAGGCGGCCGGGGATTGTCCTGGCCGCCCAACCCTGTCGCGTGCCGTGCCAGCCTTCATAGGCGCTCCCTAATGACACTTCCCCCGACAGGGGGATCTTTATCCTAGTTTTGTCCTGGTAGCACACAGGTATGCAGGCGTCATCCCCCGTCATCACAGGTTTCCATGCACCTCTGTGGGACACTACTCATGAGACGCATGAATCTGAGGTACTGCAGTGGGGCTATCGGCACTTCTGGATCACACGGAGGGGCAACAATTAGATTCAGGTGGCTTGATTTGAAGGGTAAAACATATACAGTATAGAGTTTTTGAAAACCCTTTTTTTTACAAGTGACTTAGTCTCTATTTTTATGATTAATATGTAAAAATGGGCTTGAAAATGTTTTTTTCCTGGAAAAAGTGACATCGCAGCATGAGGTGAAATAATTTCCATGTTCTGGTAAAGTGACATCATCTGGTAAGGGCGTATACATGGGCATCACATTTCCCAGACTAGTCAGTCTATCCCCCGGATGCACTGAAAGAGGAGCTCATAGATACTTAAAAAAATCTGGCACAAGTGATCTCCTCAGGTAGGTGAGGCTGTGCTGGCTGGGCAATAACATTCCTGGATACGGCATGCCCAAGAGCTCAACTGAGTGTGGAAAGGGTAGCCAGTGGGCAGGAGGTTCGTCATCAAAGCCAGAGTGCAACTTGTGGTTACCAACGTCCAATAACTTTAGGCGGTGAAGATATTATCACAATAATTAAGAACAGCGTCAGGCAGCCAAAACACCAAATAGGTACCGGGTACAACTACCGGCCACACTACTCTGATACCTCGTAACACCTGCGTATATGCCTGTAACCTCCGATTGACATGCTTTTTGCTATTCCATATAGCCTCAGAGGGCAGAGGCACCGTGGTGACATCACCCTCAATAATGAACGATGGCTGTCTTGTTATTGCATGTGGCTGGCCAGTTGCCCGCATTCGCACCTTCGGGTGATCCTCGGGGATGTGCTGCTTGGTGTATTTGGCGAGCTGCACCATTTCTGGGACCCGCTCCTTTGTGTCGTAGCTGTTGGTGCAGTTGACCAAAGCGGAAGATACCGAGTACATGATGGTCTTGTCTCCACCCTGTGCAAAGTCAACATTAAAGATGTGGACTTTGGAATAATATTAATCATTACCATTTATAACACGCGCATATTCTTTTCAATGTCGAAGGTATTGGTTCAAAGAGAGAATGATTCAGAGGCGCGAAGAGACCATAGGGGTGAGACAAGGAAGGCAGCCACGTGATAAACTGGTGCCAACACTCGCCAGACACTCTTGTCCTAAATATTATGATTTTAACAGCCAATTAAGTAATTCTTTTTTTTGTAAATTATGGTAGGAAACTGGAGAGTCCAGAGGAAACCCACGCAGAGTAAGGGGGGAACACACAAATTCCACACAGAAAGGCCCCAAGGCAGGAATGAAACTGCCCTGGGCAGGACTATCATTCCGTGAGGTGCAGATGTTACCACTGCGCCACCGTGCTGCCCTATATACGACTCTTACAGATAAATAAAAAAATCAATGAATACTGCTGCTTACCAGTCATCTATATACATAGCTACATTCTATTTCGAAAAGTTAACATTGATTTGTCAATATCGACGTGAGTATATAATGTGAGTGCAATAGATTGTATTTATCAAGGTGGTCAAGTCCTAAAAAGAATCAGGCATTAAAAATTAAACAAAACCGCAGAGAGGCGAGGAGGCAGCCAGACGGTTTGCCAGCGCGTCCATTTTGCCACACACTGCGTCCTGTATGGTATGTTATCGACCAATGAATTAATGAGTGTTTTTTTTAGTTGTGGGACGAAACCGGGGAGAACCCAACAGGAAACTCATGCAGAACAGGGGGGAGAATACACAAACTACACACAGAAATGTGCCCGAGGTGGGTATTGAACCGCTTCAGGCAAGACTTTCTTTTTGTGAGGCGCACAGGTTCCAAACTCTGCCACCCCGACAATGGCATGTAATGGAAATGCACATCAACATTAGTTTAATATTCCTGATCTTCTGACTATGCCCGTTTGATCATTAGACGCTACAAGTCGACATGAATCACCACATTCGCGGCAGTAACACCACCACATCCCACCACCATAGATGAGGATCTCCCCTCACGATACCCACCAAATAGCTCTAGCTAAGGAAAGGCAAGGGTAGAATCAATGGGACACGTACCCGAGCCAGGTCAAACATGGCTTTCAACGCCGCCTCATCCTCCACAAAGTCATCCTTGACATCTGCGTCCAGAGTGAGATAGGCAAGCCCTTCCACCGCCCAGCGCTTTGTGCGGTTGTCTATCGTCGGGCAACACAACCACCTGCCAGCACACGCACGGACACAAATACACACTCAGGCAAACGTGCGTCTGCACAAACAGTTGAATATTAATAAACTTACGCATGTGTGCATGCAGGTAACGATTTGCATGAATGGTGGTGCTTGCAGAAATGTCTCAGCAACTCAAAGCGCCTTGTATCACATCTCATCTCAAACATTCCAATAACCTACTGGGGTCTAGCCATGGGTACCCCCAGTGGAAGCCGTCCCTGTGCGGCACAAGATAGGCGCATTACCAGCCTGTTTACATTAAATAACATTGCCTCCAATGGCCAATGCGCATTCAGATTCAGTATAACTGACTTGAATCTACATATAATACGGCACTTGGGGTGTCATTCCGGATTGTTCCTATTGGCTGGTCGTGTCACGTGACAAATCTGCAGCAGATCTCGCCAATCAGCTGTAGGCTGTTCTCTCGGCTCGCAACTAATCGCGTCGTCGCCATCTCGCGGTCAGCGCGAGTCTGGCCTAAGCAGCTGTAGGCCACCGTAAAGGCCAGTTCGTTTAAACACAGACAATCCTGGACTGGCCTAATAGCGTCGCACGTCTGTTTGAGTGGGAAACCTCTTTGAGTGTGTATTCACGACACGTAGCCGTACGAGGGGATGCCACATGTGGCCGTGCGGCACGGGGGTGCTGTGTTCATACTTTCTGCACTGCTTCGCCAGCTTCTCCGTTGAGCCCTCTGCAAACTGGCGCATGCTATAATCGGTGCCTCCTGCCGAGCCCAGCTTGCAAAGGCCCTGCCGGGGAGGGACGCACAACCGCGTTCAAATACATGTCAACGTCAACACCTTTAAAATGTCAACATCGATCTGGAGCTGCAAATTCGCCGGAACTCTCCACTGCGGAGGCTGAACGATGTATGCTGACACAGTCCTTACCACTTTTTACGCCAGATCAATGTGTTTGTAGTGCTGACCCTTGACAAGTGCCTATACCTGCAATTTACTCTGAATTCATGCAGGGATTGTACATTGCACAAACGACCGGATTCAACAAATTGGCGGTGCTGCATTGGCAGTGGTGAACAAGCACAAATAACACGAACAAACTCAACATATTAATCTATAATATTGCCCTAAAAGACATTTGCTTGAAATGTTGCCATATATATATTGTTTACTTTTAAGGCAGTGTTATTGATGAATGTGTTGAGATCTGTTTCCCAGCAGAGAGGATTGTAACCTTTAAGATATTGGTGGGTCATTATCTGCGGTTGAGGCTTCAACAGATTAAATCTAACAAGCAGGCTATTGCAAGTAACACGGTGACCCCTGTAACATTTGGCTGCTATATCCGATCAGGTGTGCAGAGGAGTCTTCGATGAATTCCTGCAAGGTAACTCACAACAAGCGCGCGTATCTTGATTTTATCATTCCGCGCACGCTTGTAGATGTCCTTGAGCAGAGTGATGCCGTTGGTGGTGATGAAGGTGGCGCGGCTGGTCTTGGCCGACGCCAGCACCAATGCCTCGGTGGCAACCAGCTGCTCCAGCTCAGACTCCGAGCCAGCCAGAGAGATGATCGTCTCCAGGACGCCCTTCTGGCCCAGCACGCGGTTGCCCACATCGTAGGGCCCCGCCAACAGCCCCGAGATGGTCTGGATGGCATGCAGGTTCTTCATCATGTCCTCCCCGCTAAAGCTTCCGCTGCAGAAAACGATCGCGGGACGATCGCGTGTTAGCGACGTACGGAGATCCAAGACGAATATCACCGCGGAGCCGAGCGCAATTACGTAGCTACGCACGACGCCGCACGGCGGTCCGCGGCGGCGCACAGACGCGCTCGGTCGACGCGCGCGCGTTTGTCGCGACGAGACACGGCGTGCCAGCGCGACACTCACGTGATGAAGTTGTCGCACAGCTTGTCGTAGACCTCGCGCTCGGTGTCGTCGCGGAGGTCGTCGTACAGCTTGTGGAGCAGCACGGACGCGCTCAGGCGAGTCTCGTCCGTCACCGGCAGAGAGTCGGGAACCTCCGGAATGGCACCGGCCACTGTCAGGATCTGAGGCAGCCCTGCGGGGTCAAATTCACTTCAAAGTTAAAGGCTTCGTCCTGCTGAAATGCGCACGGTTGGTGGAGGTCTTCTGTCGGTGGCTCTGAGATAGCGCTGGTTCCTATGTGTTTTCGGGTTCCACCGCTTGTTGGGCGGCACGATGTCAGACGTTTTGATGCAAGAGCTGGAAACTCCCAGCAAGCGGTGGGAAATGTTGACGATAATGGCGAACAGCACGTGGTATAACTCAGAAGCTCATTGGAGATTTAGACACCACAACCTACACAGTAATACAGTCGTGGAAACTTTAGATCTCATTGAGTCAATAGCTGCATACGACGATCATCGTTGACACACACATAGAGGTAATCCTTTGTTTCAAGGTCGTAAGGATTATACGTCGAGTTGATCCAAAATAATAATAATATTTGAACTGGCAACCACACAAAACCCCACTTACAGCCTCTCACTGCATTTAGATTAAGGCATTATTTCTGGAATATGGAGATTGTAATAGTCAAATGCTTAATTCCATTGTGCTGGCTCAGAGCCACGACCCCCCAAAGCTACCTGGCCACTTCTAGAACGTAGATCTTCAAGCCACCATGCTAACCTTAACTTAAACTCATTAATATACTCTCGGTGCACATTTGCGGTTTAGGCTATGCACTGGGCTGTAGCAAGCGACAGCGCCATGCACAACTGTCCTCAAGGAGCTGAAACGACCACACTTGAGATGTGCTGCTCGTGGTGACCTTTGTTGCTTGCAATGCCCCCTGTTGTGTGACTCGCTCGACGAAAAAACCTCGGGATCAAAGACCTCGAGCTCAACTGATTCAAACGTGACCTGAAAACACATTCCATGTCCACAGCACGATGACAAGGCCGTACGCGTAGGGATCCTTTTAGATGTTGCACCTTTTAATTTACAACTTTTATTACCTTACAAGAGTTTCTCCCCGTGTCCGCGTGGGTTTTCGCCGGGCACTGCCGTTTCCTCCCACAGTCCAAAGACATGCTGCTGCATAGGTTAATTGGACTACAGACTATATTGCCCCTGGTGCCCAGTGATGGACTGGCGTCCCATCCAGGGAATAGCCCTGCCTCGCGCCCTGTCTGCCGGGATAGGCTGCGGGTCACCGCGACCCTGTACAGGATTAAGCGGTTTCTCATAATGGATGGATGGATGGAGTTTTCGTGGTGGGGAAGGGGACAGTGGCAGCCGCACCGTAGCTGGTGAGGAAGATGGTTTTGGAGTTGTCGCGGTCATTTAACGTCTTGCAGGGCACGTTCTTGATGAGCAGGTTGAGAGCGTTGTCCCGTCCGTGGATTGACACCTTCTTGTCGACGAGTATGTGCAGCAGCTTCAGCAGCATCTGCCGAAGGTCCTTTGAGACAACTGTGAAACGCAACACAAAATGGTGAATCGAAGTATCTCCCTACTCAGATGAGCATTGGAGCAGCGCTCATCTCTGTCAGTCATTTGCAGAAAGGAATTCCACGTTCTCAAGGCAGGGGCTAGTCTGTCCATATGGCGACCACAGCTGATTTAAATCTAGCCATCCTGAGACATGACACTGAATTGGCCACGGCCTCCGATTTCAACTTGCAATCTGCTACATCTGACCAGCATCATTGAAATTAAAACAGGTTTGAAAAATACAATAACTTATGCAAACATAATCAGCAATTGTGTGTACATATGAGTACATAGAATGTGTTCTCTGGATCAAAAGATGCACATTTTCCTTTGTACTTCAACGCAAAATTTCCGTGCACTTCTTATATTCCGTTAGGTGTGAATATGTGACCAGATTTGTTTAACTTAAATAATTACCACTAAAGAATCCACGCAGAGAGGTTTAGCAAACTACTTGCTGATCACCTCATAGTTATAAGGTATCACACACATGATGATGTTACTACGATCCATTAACGTTTCCCCCTGAGCACTGGAATACATCTTCGCACGTTTGCTGTGTCGCAGGAATCCCGTAAAGAGCTTGCAAGCTCACTGGGTACTTTCTGCTGTAATAATAAACATCTATCTATACAGATTCTGTTTGAGTAAGGTTTAGTATGAGGTTGGAGGTCAACGCATTTATTAAGTTCAGAAAATTATTTTGTTAAGTGTAGGATTCCAGACTGCATGAATTACTTAATCCAGAGCATGTCCCCTTGCCTTGACCTCCCTTCGCACATGTATCGTGTTGCTTTCTTCACGCAACATTAGTGTAGCTGTTCCATTCTGGTGCAAGGATTTCATCCTGATCATGGTTATGACAGGAGTGGTACTTCTGTGAGCAGATCGAGTCTGTGAGTTAAAACTCACCTTTGACGACAGCCTCTTCTCTCCTAACGTGTTCTGACTTGTCCTTGCCGGTGAGCGCCGTGTAGATGGTCTGCAGGACGTTACAGCTTGCCAAGGAGATCTCTTCATGGTTCTGTGCCATGAGCCCACACAGCTTGTCCAGCCCGATTTGGTACATAATGGCTGTGGCCTGCACAACAAGAAGATGGGAGGCATAAAAAGACTGGCTTGTGACAAGTGCCTAAACCACAATGTATATGGATGCAGGCCATGTTTACCACTTAGAAAATGATGGTGAAATACACGCCTCTCCTTCGCGACGTTTTGCCTCCCACGTTGGAGGCATCCTCAGGCGTCTCAGAAAGCTTAACACGGCTATCCCAAAAAACAGCTTTGGAAAGCCAATCTCATGCATCGAGCCGTGAGAACCTACATCAGTACGATGGTAAAGTAGTCAAACCGAGATATGGGCACGTAACGATCCATCTAGCTCTTGCATATCAGCTCATCTCAACACTCCAGCGCCGTGGGGGGGGCTACGCTCGGGCACGTTCTCTCCATCGACCGTCCTTCCGTCGTCAGACATCGTGCCGAGCGCGCTGCACGACCCCGAAAATACAACAACAGAGAGAGCCGTGCAGCACCGTGACGGAAACCCACGCAGAGCGGGTGGTGACAACACTCGGACTCTGCGCGAGGGCGGTCAGCGCGGTGTCGCCTGGTGGCCTGAGGCCGAGCCCCGTACCCGGGCGCGGTGCTCCTTGCACAGCTCGGAGAGCGTGCGCAGGGCGGCGAGGAGCATCCCGAGGTCCTGCGACTCCATGAGGCGCTCCAGCAGCGACACGCCGTTGCTGCGGAAGATGCGCTCCGCCCCGGCCTCCTCGCGCGCCAGCACGATCAGATTGTGAGCCGCCTGGCACGCAGAACGCACGCGGCGTTTCACGGTCGGGGAGCTCGGTGCGCGGCGCTTTGCCGCGGGGTTTACGTGGCCGCGCAGTCAACATCTCAAGCTACCCGTAACCCTCGCTGGGGTTTCACGCAGGCAATGGAAGCAATTGATTACGGCTACGAAATTACTTCCACTGTATGGCGCAAGCCGTACACTTCGCCTTTCGGTTCAATAAAACGGGACCTTACCGGAACAAGGCATGGAAAGCTTTGTTCGCGTCTAAGTCGTGTATTAGCTGAAACCTTTCCCCCCCCCCCCTTAACGTTGGCATCTATGTGATCAAATCAGCAGAAAATACCATATTCAGTGACAAGGATGGTGGTTCTAAGACCTACCGTAGGAGGGCTGCATTGTAATCTAGAGGGTGTGAGGTTCCTTGAGATCGTCACCTTTTCCTTCTTGTCCTTCTCGATGCTGCTGTCGAACAGGATCTCAAACATCTGCTCCACACGCCGGTCCGTGGAGAACTGCTCATGCAGCTATTGAGCACAAGGGGTTTGGGATGAATGAGGCGACAAAAGGTACGCATTTGAATAAACATAAAAAACACATGACCGGCCAAATTGATGGGAAAAGATTATTCTCAACACAGTAACTGAACATAATTTTTAAACACACTTGCTGAGCAAGGGGCCCACAATGTCAAGTGTCATAGGGCAATGAGCAACACCAAATTTGCAATAGACACGATTGAACACGTTTCTTAAATTGAGTGAAGTTACAAGAGCGTCGGGAAAGGAAATGTAAGGAAACCTCCGGTTGAGCA
>JAZEWU010000002.1:22838985-22858105 GCA_036362915.1 Geotria australis
AGTGAGCTTGCAAGCTCTTTACGGGATTCCTGCGACACAACAAACACATCCAGTGTGGTCGTTGAACACTATGAGTGAGACAAAACAATCTGGTAGAGTCCTCTAAATGGGTGGGGGAAAATGGGTGGGAAAGATAACGACGGTAGTAGCGATATCAGAGTGATAAGGAGACGACTGACTGGCGGTGAGCGAGTTGTCAGAGTGAATCGGTGACAGCTTTATGTTGCACTCTATCAAGCACAGTGTGTTAGCTGGAACCGGGCGCTCTACCTCGGGTACAACAGCATTCCAACTTTCTATCAACAGAAGATATGCTTCGACAAAACCTAAGGAAGCAGAAGCAAGTCAGGGGATTCTACCGTTTGGTTAAAATTGTAACAATAAATTCTAATGATAATAAATACAACTTCTAGCCTGCGGCAATTCCGCAATTAGCAGCGAGCTGCCGATTCGGAAGTGTGGAAATCACACGTTTCCAATCACACCGTTACAGTACAACCTGGCAATATTTGTCTGCATCTGGAAACCTCTAAAAATTAGATGAAACAAGTGGAAACACTCTTCAAAAATCGACAAAAAGCTAAATCTATGTCTCTGCTGATCAGTTGTAATCATTGGTGGCTGTCTTGCATTGAACCCAGGCTGTCGATGAGTGCAGGCTCGGTGCTCTGATATATAGGCTGCTGGAGCCGCTCACCTTTTCTTGTATCTGGGCGCGTAACCGCTGCAGTGTCTCCAGGAACATCCTGTTGTTGGGTTGGATCGTGGCACAACGCTGCACGTCCTTGTAGGCGTGGTCTAGTTTTCCCAGCTTCTCCAAAGCCTGGCAACGTCGGAAGAGCGCCTTTATGTCGCTCTGATTGACATCAATCGCTGCACACGACAGACGAACAAGATCCCCCCGTTTAGCCTTTAACAGACTGATTAGGAAAGGCACACGAGCGGGTGGGTGGCCAGAACCATTCCTGGACACCTTTTTCTTTTTAGTGTTGATACATTACACCAAGTACTTATTTGAGGCTGAGTCGACTTAGGGAAGGCCAAGGACTAGTTCAGATTCCCGTCAAAGGTGTTGGCCGTGAGTTGAAATCAAATTCGCGGCGTTAGGTTCATAGTGCAGCGCACTAACCGATACACCAATGCTGTACACCAATACGCAAGTATATAAATTCAATCATCACCATACATATATGCTGACTCCAAAGCAATTCTTCATTTAATACAGCCCTATTTGATGGTTGTTTTTAAAAGGTGTTCATTGTTGAAAATCCCTCTTTGTTTATTGGGTAGAGAGTTATGTCTCGCCCCAATAAACACGATAAAAGGTCAACTTATAGTTCAGTCAATTAACACTGAATAAACACCCCACTATCATGATCAACAAGACGCCGTCTCTTCACTGCTATATCAAGGCCTGTCCACACGCGATTGCGATCTCTCCTGTTTCCGCGATGCCGAAATCCATCTTGCTTACGGAGATGTCTGCCGTTTTGTCACCAGTTTCACGCATTGGTCATCATCTGTACTCGCGAACCATCCTACACAAGCCCACTCACTTTCATTTAATGTCAATATCATATCTCTAATTTTCATTTGTTACTGAATAGATATTGCTCTTTTTGACTGGCTCAATGTAATTCCAAATTGACCCTGATGATAAGCATCTAATGAGTGTATTAAAAAGATTTTAAAAAATTATCTAAATTAAAATCACTCAATTGCTAATTGCCAGTTATCAGCAGTTTATAATGAGCGTTTTTTTTTACATTTATTAGGCTTCCTGGATTAATGTTCTATGTAAACCACACAGAGAACCTGCAAAAAATAATGAATGGAGTAATTTAAGACCAGGATTTGTATGCGCGGTATAGGTCATATTTCCAATATTGGAATGTTTTTCTTCTTTAACACAGAAGACCATGGCTTTCTTATTGTGACTGACGATGTCACAGTGTGTGCAATTTCCACTCCGTGGCAAATGGCGTGATGTTTAATTCGCCGCAGATATTATCGTGGATTCACACCGCTGGCTTAATACAAACCGACCCAGTGACAGGCACGCTGACAGCCAGGCCATTTAGCCACTGTAAATGTCAGTAACATTTACATATAATGATTTTTTAAAAGAAGTTAATCAGTGATAGACAAAATGTCTTGGGGGATACTCGCCTCTTAACAGGTGTTTCCTTAACAGCCGTGCCTTCTGAGCAAATACCAAAACCGAGGCAATCAATCTTAGTTCATTGTATTTTTTATCAACGTTAATCATTGTGCCTGCGGAGTTCAATGAAAATGCAAGGGGCTGTGTAAGAAAATGGGAAACTGTAATTTTACATCGCGCTTCGAGGAATCGCGAAGAAGAAGATTGTGCCTACGTGTTGCACTCCCTGTGTAAATATATGCGACTACGCTTTGCTGCTGGCGCACGTCTGTGCCGTGTTTCTGAAACGTTTGGTATTTACACAGCTTCATATGCAGGGCCATTTGATGCTATATCAACCAAATGTTCACTGTGAGAAACACCCAGGCTGTATATATAATGCAAGGTGGTCGAGTTGGTCAGGGTTAGAAACCACTGGTCTGATATATTCCCAGCCATGGCTGCTTTCAGTTAGAAGTTGTGTCGTAATCTGTCTTGGGGCTCCTGTTGGTCATCTCAGCTTTGAACGAGTAAGTGCCTTGTGAAATACATAAACATCAGCACTGGTGTACAGTACATTGAAGGCAAGGATCGGCAGCACATGACATCGGGTCATGGAGCTTTGAGTGACGTGTGTGTGCATTTTGGGCTGGTTCGCATCGTTGGGAGATCTATACAGATGATGACGATCATGATGTTTGGCCCCGATAATGAATATGTGGAATTTCCACGTACACCTGCCAATTTAAAAAAAAAACATACATCTTCAATAAATCCCAAGGCAGGACTATCTGAAAAATAATTTCGATTAAGTGAGGCCTTCATTAATAATCTCATCTCATTATCAGAAACCGCTTAATCCTGTACAGGGTCGCGGTGAGCCGGAGCCCATCCCGGCAGACACAGGGCGTAAGGCAATGCTATACCCAAGATGGGACACAGGGCACAGGGGGCAATTTAGTCAGTAGGCTAATTAACCTATGGAGCAGAATATCTTTGGACTGTGGGAGGAAACCGGAGAACCCGGCGAAAATCCACGCGGACACGGGGGAGAACATGCAAACTCCACACAGAAAGGCACCCGAGCCGGGATTCAATCCCAATGTATTCCAATTCTGCAATTGGTATCATGTCATTAGATCAATAATTTATTCGGATCTCCCAAAGAGTAAGCACTGTGCTCCATGTGTCAGAGAACGGCCGCTGAAGACACTCTTCAGAGGACTGCAACATCTTCACGTGGCCTTTTTATCTCGTACACAGCAGGGGGGGTCACTGTTCCACAGGTTCTGCCTGTTTGCAGCATGATGATCAAACCAGTATTCAGTACCTGCACTTTCGTTCTTTTCGAATGGCAAGTGCAAACCCAAATCTCATTTAAAGTGAAATGTTTTTTGAGCAGTCATTGGCGACCAGTTTAACACCATCCACTCGCTGCACTTGAGAACACGGCAGCTGCCAAGATGAAATAACAGTAATTAAGTATGATGGTTGCTCTTCAGAGCTGTTCTTTCGGGATAGCCGTGTACATGCTTGCTCCAACGACACATTCATTATTTTGCTTGCACACTGTGCTGCGTGTCAGAGCATGTGAATAGATCGTACCTTTGGTGCTGTCATCTGCAGCCTCAGCGTATTTTTCCTGTTTGGCACACGCAAAATAAAATCAGAATGATTTAATGCTCTTATATATATGTCATGCCATATGCCAAGTACGGTACAGTATTCACAAGCTTTGTATGACTTTATGAGGCGCAAACATGTGCCAAAAACACGACACTACCTTAGCTATTAACAGTTCCTTATAACAGAACATGATGTATACGACACAAACCAGAGAAATTAGGGAAATTTTAATCTTTTAACTCAAGGCAGACTTCCAGACCATATTTTTCAATGTTATTTCTTGAAAACCAAATACAGGTCAGAAACCAGCTTTAAGCAGTTTCAATGTGAAACTAAGACAAATACTACAATATCGACGCCAGTTACCTATACGCCCATCAGATGCTATGCAGAGGTAACATAAAAGTTGCCACTTGCCTATTTTTGACCTAAATAATGAATTTGCTAGTTTTGGAGCAAAGGCGAGTCCCACACAACTAACCACTCAGAGGTCCAATTACACAGTTCCCGGCAGTCTTGACCTGGTTCCAACCTCCTCCCATTTACATTCTTCACTTACCTCCCTCTGTTTTCCAGGTCAAGCAAAAAATATGTAGTATAAATTTGGAAACCTTAGGCCGTCCATTTGTGCAGTACATTAGGCTGTCATACAAGATCGTCTTCGAGCTTATACAAAGGTGATATCTATTACTTAATGCTCGCAGCCTGGATTATTTTAAATCAATAAATGTATTATTTGACAGTCTTGCTCAGCCTGCAAACACAATGTGGATTTTCATTGTCTCACATTCAATTTGTTAAACTGCTGTTTACTGTACACTGATTTATGTAAGCCCCCAACATTTGTATTGATGACATGACAGTAATATACGACAGATCATAATCCGTCTCTGCTTGGTCCTATAATGGTCTAACCCATAATGTGATGATCACAGCTCATTCACTGCCCACCGTATCTATGAAGTCCTGTGGGAAAAAGAGGGGCATTTTCTGAACCCAATGATGTAAATAGCTAAGCCCATTGGGAAAATCAAGTTTCAATTGGGCCTTTCCCAGGAAACATGAAACGTTGGTCCAGCAGTTATGAACACATGGCAATGATGGCCAAACGTTGGCATGTTTACTGGGTGCCTGCTCTATCACAGGACGGCAGGGTGGCGCAGTGGTAAGATCTGCACTGCATGGCTCCCCTGCTCTCCCGCGGCAGGCGGCCTCGTGCCTCTGAGTCGTTCTTTCTTCAAATGAAATTGAATGAAAATGTGCGCTATAAAATTGATTTTCTATTTTTATATAACAGCTTTGCACACAGGAGATGGTGAGATGAATTTGGTTCAGATAATGATCAGTAATCAGGATGAGAGCGGTATTTATACAGTACATATTTGGACTATTGCCCCGTGTCCGCGTGGGTTTTCAACGGGCACTCCGGTTTCCTCCCACAGTCCAAAGACACGCTGCAGTATAGGTTAATTTGCCTGCAGACTAAATTGCCCCCGGTGCCCTGTGATGGACTGGCATCCCATACGGGGAATGGCCCTGCCTTGTGCCCTGTGTCTGCCAGGATAGGGTCCGGCTCACCGTGACCCTGCACAGGATCAAGCGGTTTCTGACAATGGGTGGATGGATGGTTAATTGGTTTCGTGAGTGCTGTTAAGACACAGCACCGTCCGCATTATCTGATGTCACTGTGAGTTACCCTGCCATTCTGCGTATCCTAAGCTCGTGTCAATGTTCGGTGTTCCTTGCTCGGTACACTCACCGTCTTGAGGTAGCAGGCAGCACGGTTGCGGTAGAGCGTGGCCAGGTCACCGGGGGTCTGGCACACCTTGATGGCCTTGCTGTAGCAGGAGATTGCGCTGCTCAAGTCGCCAGATTTGAAGAAGCCATTGCCCTCCTCGCGCAGCTGAGCTGGGTCATCCATCTGTGGATGGCAATTTAGAGAGTGGATGAGCTGTCTGCATCCTTACAATGAATGTATAAGGTAAAGGTGCTGCCCTGATATTGCGTGTTAATAGCACTGCTGGCGGAAGCGCCTCCAATAGAGGGAGTTGTCAAAAGCCCGTCCAGAGGCTGACCATCGTGCTTCGAAGAATCGCAAAGAAGAAGAATGTAACCCCAGGGCTTATGACCACCTGTTTGTGCACGGTGGTTGCCTATCCACGTGCTTTCCAGACTCAACCCCATTTAGCTGCTGCGATATGATGAAATTGGGTGCATTCTGGGTAATTTGGCCATAGGCAATACAGTGGTCCCTCGCTTTACGATGTCCTTCCAATACGATGCAATAACTTTCCGATATACGCTCTATAAGAACATTAGTATCACTTTACGATCAAATTTCATTTTACGATACGTGTTACGATGTGGCTGCGCGTGGGTGGCGCAGCACCCAATCAGCATGCAAACGCATGCCGCCTGGATAGCTTCTCAGCGAATAGGAGCGCTTTTTAGTGTTTACATCTCAGTATTTACTCCTTTGTTTAAAACACGCATGTGCTGCTCTTACTGTACGCTATTATTGGTCTCACTTTACTATGGTTTCACGTTACGATACATGTTCTGGAACGGATTAATATCGTAAAGCCAGGCACCACTGTACATAAAATATGTAAAATGTTCAACTGTACTTTGACCTTATTTAAAAATTAAACATATATATTCGCCTCTGTTCCTTTGTGGCCTAATCCCGTTTTTGCTCATTCCCGAGAGCTTCACAAATTTAAAATCTGCTCCACCTGCTTCTGTGAGCGTTCTTCCCATTCCCACCTGGTCCCATATTTTTTCTTCTAATCGTTGATCCAATTACCGCGGCACTCTCTTGAGCCCGCAGGATTCCCAGCGCAGTGTCACTCTCTACTGTGCGTCTGGTGAAACGTTTAAAACAGATAAATTGGCCCATGTAGAGATGAGCCAGAAACTCTAATCACAGTACCAGTAATCAATGGAATAGTGCAAAAAATCAGTACTATATGTAACAAATGTAACGTTTCAACATTATTACAGCATACACAGGCGTTGCATCAACCAGCAGCACAAGTGTGGAGTTGGGCACTGGGCAGCGGTGGAACTGCACTGGGTCTCATGAGCCAAAGGAGCCCATTTACCAGGCTAAGAAAGGCAGACAGGGTGGATTCCCTTTGCTCTCGGGACAATTCGTTCCACGCTGCACCATTGGCACTGGAATGTTCCGGGGCCGGTATCACCCAATTCTGATTGGCTTGCATGCTAAAAATATATTTTGCAACTATTACAACGTTTTGATGGTTGCTCTTCAGAGTTGTTCTTTCGGGATAGCCGTGTCAAGCGATCTCCCTCTCTCCCTCGCGACGTTTCGCCTCCCACATTGAAAACCTACATCAGTACATTACAACGCTTTACCAAAATAGCAAGGTACGCAAAAATTTGAAAAAACTGCACGGTTGGACATTCTCTTTGAAGGTAGAAAAGCTGGCCCTATGCTTCAGACAATTATAGATCAATGTATGAAAACCCACTTTTAATTTCAAACATTTCACCTAATCTGTTTCTACTCAATAAAAATAATTATGTCCCCACCCCACAATTCCTTTTCTTTACACCATTTTTCCACTTATAAAGCACATCTTTAATCATGTCTGTATCGTTTCAATTGCAATAAGTGTACTGCCATAGCAAAGCACATTTCATTATGAGCGATTAGAATAGGAGGAGACAGTAGAGTCTGAACAAACCCCAGGTGCTCCTGGGGATTACACTTAAAAGTATGCAGCCCAGATGATTTGGTAGTTTCACAAATCTGTCCTCTTTCAATCACTGTAATGCTGAAAGTGCAATTTGCTGGATTACAGGTGTGAAACACTAGATTCGGATGTAGCTCTGCCAGGTAATTGCAAAGCTGTATTAGAATTTCTGGCCATCACATACCAATGTCACATCCGGTGTCAAATTGATATTTTATAGATGTTACACACCTTTAATGCACACTGGGAGGGCATGGGAGTATTTGGAGAACTTGGAATGGTCTTGGTCAATATTTGCAATAAGTACAGTGAAGGTTATTGCTTGAGCACCAACAAGGGCATTTGCTTTGCCTCAACCCCACCCTCCAATTCCACCTTCAACATTCAGCACCAACCTACCAGTGACCAACCAGCCACCACCAGCCTGACAGCGGCCGAAAAAGTGGTGGGATGGTATGTTTTTTTAGAAGAAAAACAATCCATTTAAAATGTTTGTGTTTACCTACTACGCATGAAATGTAAATTTAAACAACATTACAGATATCGATATTTAACTGAAGTATAAAGAGGATGTCTGCCAAAGAGATGGAGCGATGCATTTGGCTCATGTGCAGGTGGTTTCCGGATTGTTACATCGTGACATTGCACCAGATGGCGGTGGATTGGAGAAGACCTTCATCCAACAGCGGATTGGCCATGGCTGATGACGATGGTAAATTTGATGTCAGTGGATTAATTGAGCGGGTATATGAACGGCTTAAAGTCGTCTGGTGATTTGTACACTAGCTGATGTCCTACTGGGACATTTAAAATTGCTTTTGGCTTATGTCGGGATGACTAGCGTCTGCGCTTAAAGAAATACTGTAAATCTGTTTCTGAAACACAATTTTCCCCACTGTATGAACATTGCATAGCATCAGCTTTTAATGGGACAATTAGACTGTTTATTGAGAACACCAGGAATGTCCGGCCATTAGTTCATAATGCTCTTGCAATAACAAAAAAAACGCTAAACCAGTGTCTATGTAACTTACTAAATAGCTTACTGTATAAACCTTGTGGGCAACATTGTCTTATTGCATAGCTATTGTTTAGCAAATGTATTGAAAATGTTTAAATTATATTTCCACTATCCTTCTGGGGAGAGTGTCAATTATCTCAGTGTAGCACTCTGACACTAGGATTCATTTGGTCAGCAGTCAGAGCCATTTCCTGTTCACATTATGAGGCTCAAACCCATCGGCTCTATAATAGAACACAGGACATTTCTAGCACTTGCCTTATGTCAGCTGTGGATCACCAAAGAATGGTGGAAGGATGTCCGTGTTGTGGCTTCAGTGTCTATGATTTGTGACTTGCTGCTGATAAAACCAATGTCTGCATGATACGTGAGTTTTATATTTGTTGAATCTTAATGTAACATTACACACGCAAATCAGTGTGACATCGAAGTAAAATGATTTGAAATAACTAAATATCACAGTAGTAGTAAGTGTTCTTTTGTAAATTCACCAAAGTGTCAAAAGGCCCCTATAAAATATTTTTTTTATCTATTTGTAAGAATGAAAATATCAGAATTATAGATATTTGAAATATGTCATTTTCTCTGCATGATTGCAAACCAGTGCCCTGAAAATTGCTTCAGGATCTTCCTGTTATCCACAAATGTGCTGGTAACTGGACTTTTCTGTTCTTTACATTATATTGGTGACCAACTCCAATACCTGACCAACTTCACCCAATCTGAGACATAATGGAAATGATGAGGCTGGTAATCTGCGACCATCTTGTTCATTAGCACGTTTGGAAAAGCCGCACGCTATCTTTAAAAACACCATTTGATTATAGTGATTTAAAACTTACAATTATCAAGTTAAAAAAATGTCTACCACTTTGCTGAACATACTTATTCGATATGCAAGTGTGTTAACATATAAAACAAATATATTTCAAGGATGAGGCGAAGAAGAATATGTTTCATGATGACAATGTGTATGAAGAGCAAGAGATATAATCTGGATTTTGGCCCAGCTACTCTCATTATTAAGGCACTGTACAAGTCAAGGGATGCCTAAAAATGTATTCAAATCAATTACAATCCATACTTGAGTCCTGTGCTCCTCAATCTAGGTTAGCTTTAATTGACATGTGCGAGCTCACACTGCATACTCGCCACACTGTGTCTGCCCCTGCACTCACGACAAAAAATTCACACAAAAGCCAGCACTTAATCATGCCTATTACACCTCACAGTGGTATTGACCGCCAATATTAAAGGAGCAATTTGTCTCCAATGACAAAGTGAAATAGCGCAGGTTAGCCCAAGACAAACTAAACAAAAATTGCCATGTTAAGACTGGAACCATAACCTAACTGAAAAGTTTAAGCACGCTTGATACAATCGCATCCACTCTAACCGTCGCGAATTAAAGGTAGTCGGTTGAAGTATGCGGGGTGTTGCTGTGGCTCACTAGAGACATTGTGTGCCGTTCGGTGCCTTTCAGGGAAAGCAGTGGTGACTGGCTGACTGTCGCTGCCGACTCCGTGTCTAGCAAGGCACGAGTAACTCTGTGCTGACAAAGCTGTATCCATGTACTTGATGTAGGTTCGAACGTGGGAGTCGGAACGTCGCGAGGTTGAAACGGAGATCGCTCGACACGGCTATCCCGAAAGAACAACTCTGAAGAGAAACTATCAAAGCTCTATTCAGTCTTCCTAATAAACTATGTAAATAATAAAGTAACAATTGCGATAATAATGTGAAAAGTGTTCAAACAAGCTCGGAGAAATGTAAGCTAGGAATGACAATAAAAGACTAAAAGAGGAACATCATAGAGCAAACTTGGTTTAGAGCAATCATAGTAACGATTGCTTGCATGATGATAGTGGCGTTTGATAGTAGTAGTAGCTAGTCGTTTTGGTGGAGGCGTTGGTCGTGCTGCTGGTGATAGATGTTTATTATTACAGCAGAAAAATACCCAGTAAGCTTGCACGCTCCTTACAGGATTACTGCGACACAACAAACACGTAAACACGCAAATTTACAAGTAGACAAAGTTAGTCCACAGAAGGTTTTGGGGGGGCACAGTATATAGGTTGCCTTGCCATCCAAAGTTGGTGGGGCAGTTGTCCCAAATGTCCACGTTGTCATCTTGCACAGGCTTTACGCAAAGAGAGTGCAGCTAAGCCACCTGATATCACTGAGTTGATGTATTTTCAACATGACTTTTGAGATGAGCGTGGGGGCAGACACCCCATAATGGGTGAGGAGTGCGTGGCGCTCACACATGGCAATTAAGACTAACTTAGATAAAGGAGCAAATCAATAAAACAGTAACTGCAACTGATTAGATTGAAACGGTTAGGCATTATTTGATTTATATGGTGCCTTACTCGTGAGAGTAATTCGGCTAAAACGTAAGCTAAATTGTATTACTCTTAATATATTTTATCATCAAGGCAAATCCCTTAATCCCAGAGTGGAGGACGACCCGTGCAAACATTACCTTGTGTACCCTGCTTTGATTAAATTGTAATCGGACATTCTCATGCAAGGATTTATAGCTAGTCATCATAGAAATTACAACCAGCTGAGGGGAAAAAAACCCCTAAAAATCTAGGTCAAGAAATAACACATTTTGTTATAAACCTTTTCGCTGAAGCAACAGAAGGCTTTGACTTGCCATCAGGCTAGATGGAAATGGTTATAACAAATAAAGAGCATGTTTAGCTGAGCTACAATGTGAGATAACTGTCGACCGCAGACATCTGAGCTGCATGATGTCAGACGCGGCTCTAACTTGTGGCGTTTCCAGAATGTTCGGCGAGCTTCAGCAATGTTACTTGCGCCAGTGTTTATCAGCTGGCGTGTTACATCATGTCACACAGCCCTTGCGTGGCCATTTTGTCAGGATTTAGATAGGTAGTGGTGGGGTAATAATCTCAAACATTCTGGAAACATCTGAGCTCGTACGGCTCGGAAAGTTCTCAAAACTGATCTGATGACAAATTGTTATTTGCAATCTTGCTAGAGAATTTGGTGAAGAGTCTACGTTTCTTTTACAGTTTTATGGGCAACGGCATTGACATTGTGAATAAATGTTCACTGCGCGTGCTGTGCTTGAGAACCAATATACTGAGAAAACGATGCGACTGACTCACGTTTAAATTGATATGAGTTCAAATTCCAGTTGGGAATCAACTCAGGCCTTCATTCCTACAGTCAATAAAATAGCTACAACTTTGTGCACGTTCGACAGCAGTAGACTTATTGCAACTCTCCCTTACCGATCAACTCAGGAATATACACAAAATATTGAGTATTAAGTCAAGATTACTCTTGTAGGAAACCACTTGTGCCACCAAAATAAAGTAACTAAAATGCGTGTCCCTTAATCAGCCCCACTGTTGGATGAAGGTCTCGTAATATTGTGTTATCCTGGGATGTGTTTGACCGTCCATACGTCACCACGCCGGTCAGTGTGTGCTGGTGAAGGGGCGAACTCAGGCTCAGTTCAGAAATCACTCGCCACTGATGCTATCCATCCATCCATTTTCAGAAACCGCTTAATCCTGTACAGGGTCGCGGTGAGCCGGAGCCTATCCCGGCAGACACATATATTTAACCAGGTATGCTGCATTAGAATACCTGCCACAAACCAGAATGTATCAGGTTCGTCTCTCCATAGCCAACATACACAGTCTCATGTAGGAAGAGAACGCTGTTTTATATAAAAACTGGAATCTGCCAAATGAATCTGGAATGTTCCACCGGGTCACCAACAGACATGATAATTGTCCATTGTCATTTAAGCATTCAGACGATGTTTTTCAATTGTACACATGTATTCACTATGTTCATAAATACACATTTAGATTTGCTATTTCTCCAATAAAGAAACAAGTTATGCTTATTTTGCTTCGTCTTCCTACGGGCCATTACTATATAGCTCTAGCTATTTTGTTTTTATCTTATCTGACAATATGTCTGTTGATAATTGCATTTTTTTTAAACAATTGTAAATTATAGCAAGTTGCCAACCCAGTGCTTCTGGATAATTTCCTGATGGGAACTAATTTGCTGACAAATTCCAGAAAGACAAATGAGTGTTGGTGGCCTGGAGCCATGTGGTGCCTTTCTCACTGCTGACACAACCATTGCACTGAATTAACATTTAAATTATATAGAGCATGTAACTTCTAACAGCGTTTGTGATATAAATGTATTAACGTGTGTTAAGTTTATTGTCTTACAAGACTTCCATTAAAGCATAACCTCACAATCATCCATCCATCATCCATCGCGACCCTCACCAGGACAAATACTGTATTGGAGGCGTACTGAGTTACATTTGTGATCATGTGTATACCGTGTGCATAGGAGGGCTGTAAGCTTTACATTCACTTAAATTACTGCTTTCTGACATTTCATCTACACAGCCGCATTTTAGAGCCCAATTCATAAACAGTACGGTATAGCTTTTGGCCATCATTTTCTGAATTTTAGAATAATTCTAGGGCCCCTTCCACACTGATAGGACCCTTTTCTGCTGTGTCGCATGTGCGCTGACATAAAGCCCAAAAGCAGGCAGAGGTATATTTGTGGTTGTGGAAGCCAGTGTAATTGTGTTAAAGGCAGTTTGGGCGAGCTGTTATTTGCAAGTAATCCAGATACAGCCTTCTGTGCTTATATAACGTGTTTTTTTTTAAATAGCAAAAATAGCAAATTACGACTAATTTACTCTGCTACACTTTGTATAGTGCGTAATGCAATGAAGTTTAACGACTGCAGCTTTCACACACCTTGAAATGGGAGGCATCACACCATGCAGGAGTAAAACAAATATATACAAATGCAGATTCAAGTGGTGACATTAAATCTACCTTAAAATGTGACCATGTTCAGACCTAGCAGATTGAACTCAAGGAGACTCATTAACGTGTTCCATACGCCATGTGGCTATGAGAGAAGCATTCACTAACGGATGTGTAACGACGCACTGATAATGGGCTCAGAAGCAATATGGCCCCACCTCCCATGCACAAGCTGTAAAGCAGATCGCTCAGCACGCTCCCCTTTATGTTAAATCCGTATCTAATGCTGCTTACATGACTTTATTGAAGGATGTGTTAAAGAAGGATGTATTCAGTATGATACTTTAGTTCTCACCTTCGTATGATGAGTCTTGGTGGCTGCTGTCTCTGGAAAAGAAACCAGCAGATCTCACTGTCTTTTCAAGTTTTCTGTGGAAGGTGCCACTGGCAGGGAATAGGGGAACCGCGTGGCATTAAGGTTCAAATAACGAACACAATGACCAGCACATTAGCGAACTTTGAACAAAATATGCATTAAACTTTAAATGCTATAAAAGGGACAATAAACAAAACACACGAGAATGTAAAAATAATGCAACGTTTAGCTTGATGTGCATTGCAACTCCCCTGAAAGAAGTTGAGCTGTCCATGCAGTGCTTGTCTGTTCCAAATTTATCTGCCTCTGATAGTGACAGCTGCGAGCTAAAGATAGAATAATCGTGATCTTTCTCGCAAAGGAAAGAATCAGGCAGCTGCACAGAGGACCTCACACAGGCCCATGAACATGTACAACTATTTACCCCAGAATGTAAGTCTTTCATTACCAGAGGATTTTAATTTCTATACGGGACTGTATTTTGATTAGCCTTTTTTTAATCAAGGCTTTTGCTATAAACATTAATATGTTGACAACTACTCTATATATAGTTAACTGACTGAAATAAGTTACGTCCAATTACCAAAAATCTGTAAGTGTCTTTAAAAATGCAACACACTAATTGTTTCGTGTTTATAGTAGTTTAGATAGATTGACTATAAAATGCACAGTTGAGTAGTTAGCTATCGGTTTTTTTAGTACACAACTATAATTTATTGATTCAGAATGCTGTTGTGTTTTTATCATCGTGTATATGTAAACAGTGTATGAACAGTGCTATTAGACTCATACTGTAACTCTAAAAATGTCCTGGCAGAGTTCCCTCATCATCGTGTGACATGAGCTCAGCAAACAACAAGAGAGATTAGGCCTAAAAAGTCAGCGGAATGTTACGGTCTGTTAAGAGATATCATCCTTTATCATTAATAATAATAATTACAAATGTCGAAGATATTCATTCGAAGAGAGAACGACTTAGGGGCGTGAAGATACCGCAGAGAGGCAGAGGAGGCAGCCAGGCAATTAGCCGACACCAATATTTTTCCACACACTGCATCCCATATACAATGAATTCGGTTTTTTTAGTTGTGGAAGGAAACCACACCGCCGCCCTCAAAAGAGGGCTATACGAAAGTGAGCGAGCAATATAGTTTATGTATATTTTTGACAGTCACACATGACCGAGGTGCGACCATTACCTCACTATATTACTAGTTATTTCCCCAGATTCACAACTTTCATGTTGTGAGTGCTGGCTCCGTCTTTGATATATGCATTATGAGCCACTCGCGTACATTTCTAAAGAAATAAATGTTGAGTCAATGTCTTCTGATTTAATGTTTAGCCGTGTTTAAAATATAATTTGTGAGTAGCGGTGGCACAGTGGTTAGTGAGTGGTTGTGTGAGTGAGTGGGTGCGTGTAGGAGTGAGTGGGTGTGTGGGTGGGTGGGTGAGTGAGTGGGTGAGTGTGGTGGGTGAATGTATGAGTGGGTGAGTGTGTGGTTGTGTGAGTCAGTGGGTGCGTGTAGGAGTGAGTAGGTGAGTGGGGTGGGTGAATGTATGAGTGAGTGAGTGGCTGTGTGGGTGGGTGAGTGGGTGGTTGAGTGGCTGTATGGTTGTGTGAGTGAGTAGGTACGTGTAGGAGTGAGTGGGCAGCGGTAGCCCAATGGTTAGCGCACTGGGCTACGAATCTGGCGACCCGAGTTCGAATCCCGCTCACGGCCAACACCAGTGACGACTTTCTGAAACCGATCCTGGGCCTCCCCTAGGTTGACTCAGCCTCAAATGAGTACCCAGTGGGATGTGTAAACATCGCCACTAGGGAGACAAAGGCGGCCGGACGTGGTGCTGGTCACCCACCCCCTCGTGTGCCGTGTCGACCTTCATAGGTGCTCGCTAACAGCACTTGTCCCTACAGTCTGTTAAGGCTATATAGGGGATCTTTGTCTTTGTGCACTATGCAACCCTAGGAACATTTCTAGTCATGGCTAACATGAGTGGGGCCTAAAATCTGATACTGTCCTGAGCATTCCACTTTGTAACCATTGTGCATTGAACACGAACCAACTGCAGCAGTGGATACACGCAAAGTGCTGTCAATTAAAATTTACATTTCATTTCGGTGGTTGCATAAAAATGTTATATCGGAGTCTCACGGTACTGTAATGAATGTGTAAAAACAATTCAATTTTTACACCTTTATTACTGTTATATATTTAAAAGCAGACTTGAATAATAAATGGGGCCTGTTTTATTCATGATAATTACATGTTGGAAAGTCATCACAGCTATGATATTGATGGTTAGCATAAATTAATTAAACAGCGAGTCAATAGCCATTTTGTTTTTTTATACTCTATTGTGTTTCGTATCGAATATATGACAGGACATCATAATCACCCTCCGAATCTATTTATTACAGCAGGCGTTAACACAGAGCTCAGTGTTAAGTAGAGCAAATGGTCCGAATAACAGCAGATGAAGTACCATGTGCGCGACTGGCTCATGCAGCGGGCTGGGAAATGATCATTTAGAACTCATGTGTCCACGATATTCCTCTGGGCACTTAATATAAGTGGTTGCCATCACTGGCCCCAACCATTAAGTAGCCCCATTCACTTTCATCCCACGAGACCACTCCTGCTGGCTCCCCGTCAAGGAGCCTATATATAAAAGCCAATCTCAACTCTCCCCTGTCATCTATCAAGTGACAATCGTGCGCCGCAATGCGATGTTGCAGCATTAACACGATATAAATGCAAGTCCACGCAAATGTATTGTTTTAAAAATACAAATCTGAATTGGAGACATGTTCATGTGATTGGTGCTTTCGTACAAGTTCAACATCTATAAACCAAAACACCAATATAGTACTGATGCATTACAGGAGCTGCATATTACAGAATAACAGTTTGGTCATATTCCCATAAATTTGCATGCAATTGCCAAATCTAAACTGGATTAAACGCAGTGCAGTACTGAATTTGGATTTTCATTGCATGCCTAACATGCCCGCAACGTATGAACAAAAGCAGCACAAATAATAAGAATGTTCTTCAGAAAAAAACTGTCTGTTATACGAGAATACATCACGTCCTGTATTCACTGAGCAACGAAATGTGAACATTATGCAGACAACGTCTCTCACTAAAGCTGCAAATACTGCATTGCCACTTTCCTGCATTCGATAAGCGATGAAATGAAAATGCATTTAATGATGATGGCTGTGTTGTGAAGAAAATTACACTTGATTTGAAGAGGTGTTATGAATGATGCTGTGGTAATTACTGTGGGGGGGGGGGGAGTGCAAATGGGATCACCAGCCAGGCATGTCATTACTGTCTTGTAGAAGGGGACCGTTGTTCAGCTGTCAGGGATTCCGGAATCTTCCGACCCATTCTGGAGTAGAAGTGTCACATGATCGCACGTGAACACGTGGGCAATTCAAATCGGGCCCAGCTGCCTGAGAGATGCGTTTCAGGAATTTTCCAGAAACCCCCCCCCTACAAAGAACCTGTCATTTATTTGGTTCAATTTCAGCTTTTTGTTTTATGATTCCAGCGAAAGACCTCTTATCTACATTAAAATGGGAGGTGCTGTTTGCAGACACATTCCTATATGACAGTAGCTGTGAACATAACACACTTAATAATATAATAATAATTTATAACGTGCGCATATTCGTTGAATGCAGGAGGGAACGAGAACGACTCAGAGGCGCGAGGCGGGAGAGGGAAAGCAGCCACGCGGTTAAATGGCACCAACAGTTGCTAAAAAAAAGGGGAAAACACAAACCCTAGAGAAAGGTGCCCGAGGCAGGAATCGAACAGTATCTGGCAGGACATTCTTTTCGGTGCAGATGTTACCACTGCACCACCCTGCTGCAACATTAATCAATCTGCAGGTTACAGGATACTCAACCCTATTAGAGATTAAGCATGCGACTGCGTGTGATTTTGTGGTTGTGTTGTGTTTGTTTTGTCCGATATTCCACAAACTTGAAGCGCGTATTTAGTCCCTAAACAAGTTCCCAGCATGTTGAACGAAGCCAAGCTGAAAGACGACGATGTCCGGAAGCTAGCCATCGTGCTTCGAAGAATCGCAAAGAAGAAGAAGCGAAATGTTGGAGACCGTGCCGAAGAGCACACGGTACAACCCACAACACATGGAGCTCTACACATTACCAAGGGCTGGACCAGCAGGTTTCCTCCCACGGTTCAAAGACATGCTGCTGCATAGGTTAATTGACCTGACTAAATTTGCCCCGGTGCCCTGTGATGGAATGGCGTCCCATCCTGGGTATATCCCTGCCTTGCGCCCTGTGTCTGCCGGGATAGGCTTCGGCTCACCGCAACCCTGTCCAGTATTAAGCGGTTTCTGACATGATGATGGGCATGTAGATATTTTACACCTAATACTTCGTGTGAGAGAAAACAACAAAAAATAGTTTTCAATTAACTTTTTGCCGAATTTGTTTTTTTATAGGCATTACATATATTATTGGTTTTGATATTTCCGTGAATATATAATTTGTATTGGCCTCTTAATATTTAATGCCATGGCTGCTGCCTTGTATTGGACGAGATTCCTCAGCACGTGGTTAATTAGATCGCGTTTCAGCAACATCGATACCAGTGGCGGCACTCGTGGCATGTCAAGCTGACAGTGTGCACGCAGCGTGCTGATAAACATAAAGAGAGACAGTTAGGTGACACTCCTGCTTAAAACAAGGTGCTTCTTTAATTTGCACCACACACACACACGAACGATTGCACAAGACAATTACCTCGTAGATCTTCGCGTATCCAGGCCATGTCGAGCTGCTTTGTGGAATATTTGGCTGGCTCTTTGCGGACCACGCGACCTCAGAACCCATGCTTTGCCCACTTTACATGCTAATGAAGGCTGAACGTTATTAGTCCGTTAAGAGGCATCGTCTTTGTGTTTAATAATGTTGGTGAGTCACGAATTGGGGAGGCATTCATTGAATAGTGGACTGACAAAGAGCTTTACATTATTATTTTTATTTGGGCTAAGAAAAAATTGGAGAAGTTCCTTTAAAACCTGGAAAAATACACGATTCTTGAGTAAATAAATTGTCCCTCATACCTTGGTGACGTCACCCGGTGTTCGAACAGGCGTCTGTGGTGATTTTGCTGTGTCGCAATATGATGACGTGTTGAGATTTTGGACATAAATTGTATTTCACGAATCCTTTTTCCCCAATGTTGTGATATCGAACCCCTAGTCGCTGCAGTGTGCACGTGTACCATTTACATAAAACCATTTACATAAAACACAGCAATCGGTGCTCAATCATTACCTTCAGTGCAAGAATCCATTTTAATTGAAGAACTGAAACATCAATACGTACTTAGTAAATACATGCCTTCTTCACACATGTCGAAATACAGACAAATCCTGTGGTGATTATTCCAATTATAT
>JAZEWU010000002.1:22867865-22888684 GCA_036362915.1 Geotria australis
AACGCGCACATATTCATTCACCGACGAGAGAACGACTCGGAGGCGCGAGGAAAGCGCAGAGAGGCGGAGGAGGCAGCCAGGCGGTTTGCCGGCGTGTAAGTAGAACGTACTGCTATGGACGCGGGCAGTACACGTTGTGCCACGCGCTGCGGGAAGTATGCGCCAGTGGCACCACACACGCGTACAAGCCCGTGTGTCAGAGCCAATGCTGGATGAGTGCCTCCCCACGACTGTGTGGGCCCGTGGGGGTTGTTTGACCATAGCTCAGCGTGCTGATGATCAGTGCAGGTTGGTTTAGAGGGTTGTCGGGATCAGTTCAGATATCACTTGCCACTGACTTGAGCTGTGACCTGGCACGGAATTCGGGTGACTTGGTTCCCAGTGCGGTGCGCTAACTGCTATTTAAAGGCATCATGACTTCTGACGGCATCAACTGCGCTGATGTCACACTCCTCTAAAGTGCAGACTGTTAGTACACATTTAATGTTTGTAGTGAATTTTGTTACATAATATTTATTTTTACATTGTGCTATTTCGTCTACGCAATGGAATCCTGTTTTGTCTGTATTCATATAAACCCAGGGCTTCCTTGATAAATACACTTGTGGTCTCAGGGGGACTCTTACATGGACATTAATAAAAAGTCATCGGTCTCGGTAGGGCATACGTACGTGGCGTTAACTGTATTGTTCTCCTGAGCCATATACTGTCGCATTCAAGTTTATGCTGTGTCTGTCTGCATGTGCACATGTGACCTCCTGTCGACGAGCCTTCGACACTTCACGTGGCCTCGGGGTGCATGTGGCCTGGCACAGGCGACGTGGTGACGTCACCGCCACTTAGTGGCGAAAGACGGTTGTTTGTTTGTTTGATAACCACACAACACGAGACCCCTGAGTGTTCAGACTGATTGCTGTCCTTTCATTAAAACACTTCTGTCTGCTTCTGCTGCCTAAACAAATTTCAACACAAAGCAGTGTAATGTATAGGCGATTTACCCTTAAAATAAAAAGTAATGTATATATCCTTGGCATGTCTTGTTCCTCTTGTATCACCTTTGCCAGGGCAGCTTTAGTGGGTTGGTATGTTATTCAATTGCCGAAGGTAGTAGGTTAAGTGTATGGTTAACAAAAGAAAAAGAACACAAAACAATCAGAGCGATAACACAGTGACTCATTTGACTTCCTCTAGCCCTGCACCTTTCCTCCTGTCCCCTAGCTCTGCCCCACCGTAGTCAATGGAGATCGCTTGAGCCCAGGGGTTCTCAACCTTTTCCACCTCAAGGCCCACTTGTCCCACTTGGGTCTGGTCTCCACGGACCACTAGGTGGCGCTCGTGGCCCACTAACGGGTCGTGACCCACAGGTTGAGAATGGCGGCCATAAGCCACGAGGCCCCATGCACTTTGCTACTCTCACACCGTCCCTCCCCTCCGCCTTTCTGCCCTCCAGAGTCAGTGGGTGGCAGTTGGGAATCATACAGATTATTACGAAGCCCCTAAGATGCAACACATTTATCTTATCATCAACATTTATCTACGGATAACTGTAAATATGTAGAGACATTTTGAGGATAGGTGTAGACAATACGATTACACCACTCCTGGCGCCCCACCGCCCTGCCCAATCCTATATCGATGGCTGAGAAGAACAATTGTGCAGTTGGAAAATGTGCAATCCTGATCGGTTGCGTCACCATCCGTTTTTTTTGTTGCTGCTTTTGTGGAACGTAGACCGTGCAAAAATGTTGAACTGCCAGTGGCTCGCATCACCGGGTGTAATGTTGTGCCACCAGTTTGTTAAAATGCAAAATGTGGTGACGAATAGAAAAGAATGTATTATCTCAGCGATGACTCAACATAATTTACATTTTTGAACACTGATTAACAAGTGTTCCTTGCACTCACGCTGATATGGGGGATGTTTGTTTCTAGGAGTGTTGTCAACTGTCTGTTAATTCTATAATTGTATTCCCTTCATCGCTACTGACTCGGAATTGAAAATAGGAGATGAACCGCGTCTCTTACACTTTTCTTGTCCCGTCATGCCTGTGGATGGTCGTATGATGGGCCCAAGTACCATTCACACTACGCAGTACCCAGTGAAAATACGCATGCATACTGTGTTGGTTATTAGGTGTACTTAGGGTTTCCACCGACCAACCGCAGACAATGCTCAGTCAACCTAGGTTTATCAAAGCTGTGCAATACACTGTAATATAATAATAATAGCATTTATAGAGCGCCTTTCACCCGAGGGTCATATAGTTCAAAACAATGCCATTAGAGATCGGAACACATCAATTCCTGTGACCCGAACACAGATGGCAATTACAGATCAAACGTGGGTGGCAACTCTAAAGTGTACCGTTTGTAAAACATGGGGCAACGTAGCCGAGTGGAACTTTTGTATTTTTTTTTAATTAACAAACCTTCCCTCAGTAAAGAGTTAAACCATAGTGGCACGTTAAACCTTACACGAATGAAGTACAGTGCACATATTCAAATTACCACTGCTGCAGAAACACAAATGTGTGCCTCCCTTTAAGACCGTGCCCGTCCAACCAAACACGCGTACCTACATATAACACACACGCATCTTGTACATGAAAATATGCTTGCATACCACGCACACGCGCTTGACCATGCAGTCCATACTCTGTGCAATCCCTTGCGTATTAAATCTCGCATGCACGAAAAGTGATGCTACGAAGCGGGGGATGTGTGCTCTAGGTGAAGGTGCCCGTACACATAGAGAAATGTACTCGGTGCGAGTATCGGATATCATGCCGAGGTGGCTGAGCGTAATACTTGAGCCCATGGGAATGCCCATTTTATTTATATATTTATCCCAGGAATTGCTGCTCTTCCTCTCCCCCCTAATGTAGCTCTAAGAGATGATGGCTGATGGTCGAGATTTCTGACGGAGTGGCAGCCGAGGGAGGGAACACTCCCAAGAGAACGTCCATTGTGAAGACTGAGCAAGAAAATCTGCTGCTGCGGGTTCTAGATGGGTTGTTGCACCGCAGTAATATGTGAGTTGCATTTTGACTCTCGGGGTGTGCAGTGATACAATACTATGTGGAACAGGAGGAGGGAATGTCTGTTTTAACCAGTAACTTAATGTTTTCAGTGCAGCGATGATGCACTGCTCTTGAAGAAGGGGGAAAAATCGATGAAAACCTTTTTTTTCAAAGGAGGAGAAAAATACGGCAATTGGTCACGGTCTCACGGATTACACAGACACAGATGGACTTTGCTGCTAAGACCTCAGGGCACTGGTAGATCAGCCAGAACCAAAGTGTTCAAAGTGGTAATTTGATTGGTTGATTTGATATACACTTGTGAAGTAGACCCGACGTGCCCACCCTTCATTACTGGAAGACAGTTGCCTTCGGGATAAATATGCTTGTCATATATTTTTGGGCTGAGGGAGCCTGACAGCCGCTATTCTCAACCGGTGGGTCGCGACCCATCATTGGGCCGCGAGCGCCACCTAGTGGGCCGTGGAGACCAGACCCAAGTGGGCCTTGGGGTAAATAAGGTTCAGAATCCCTGCCTTAGAGCCACTATCAAAATCTCCATTATTACACTGCGTTGGATAGTTATACTATAAATGTGCAAATAATGTACCTACTTGACAAGGACTCATCTGGTTATATAGCACATTACACACTAATATAATGGGCACATTTGTCTAGAGGTATCCCGGCTCAGGTGCCTTTCTGTGTGGAGTTTGCATGTTCTCCCCGTGTCCACGTGGGTTTTCGCCGGGCACTCCGGTTTCCTCCCACAGTCCAAAGACATGCTGCATAGGTTTATTGGCCTGCGGACTAGACGCTACTGGGTAGTTGGAAGCGGTCACCCTCCCGCAACAGTGGCGGGCGGAGTCGCGGCGCTCACAACAACGAGCGGAGCATCCTGCGGTTAAAATGCAGCAAGTTGATACACAGTGTGGGAACACAGGTGGTGCATTTATCAGTTCAATCCCTGCCATCGAGGTCTGTATCCTGACCTCCCGTCAGCGGCGAGCCTTTGACACCTCATTTGGCCTCAGGGTGCACCTAGCCTGGCACAAGCGGCGGATATTGTCTGCAGACGCAACACCGTGGGCACGCTCGTAGGCGTACGTGACGACCGTGCAGTGAGACGCACGTAGGCAGAGCTCATCCACAGCCCGGTGACTCATGACTCTGCAGCAAGGGACGTTCAGCCCCTCCTGCATCTGCCTGTACCGCCAATTGTATTTACGTAACGATGTAGGTTTTCACGGCTCGATTCATGATGGTTGCTCTTCAGAGCAGTTATTTCGCGATAGCCGTGCCGAGCGATCTCCATCTCTCCCTCGCGACGTTTCGCCTGATTGATGCTTCCAACGTGGGGTTGCAGGAACGCTCAACACGGCTACCCCGAAAGAGCAGCTCTTAAGATAAATCCTCATATCTTCATATTCGCACCTTTGTTGTATCGCAGCAATCCCACTTCCAGAGCTGGCACAGGGTATTTTATGCTGTAATAATAAACATCTATCTATCTATAGGAACTTCCACTAACCAAGCTCAGTGGCTTGCCGCAGGCACAGGAGGTGGCCGGTTCGGAACCTGTTCAGCAGTGTCCAGTCACGGCGTCGAAAACCCGTCCTGGCACGGCCCCACCGTGGGTCGGCAGTGTGTGCCATGATGACAGACGGATGGATAGAGGGTGGGCTAACAAGATCGACCTCCAACAGCAGCATTGGGATTCTCACAAATCTTCTCCCGACGGACGTGTGCAGGGTCATGTACCACGGCGATAATTTAATTCTGTTGCTCTGACCGGTCGGCTGCTATGTCATTAGCATTTTTACTTTAACGGAAACTATAGAACAACAGAATATAACAATAAAGCGATTCGACTGCGTAGGTGTTTTTGTAATTGTGCTGGACCGCTCTGCCAGCGTGTTTTCGAATTGTACGGCGTGTTGCTCGGCACGTGGAGCGAAACGTCTGACATCACGCCGAGCAAAACGCGGCACGACCCGAAAACACATCGGAGAACAACACAGTAATTATTGTAATCGAGGGCTTCCACTATGCAACAGTGTTTGAGTCGCCGGCGTCAATAAGAAAACAGCTCGGTTGGCTCTATCTGCGATCAATACAATGAGCGCAATGTTGCGAGGCGGCAACAGTTATTGTGCTATGGATATTCTGCTCTCCGCCAGAGGAATGTGGAATATCCACCACATTCCACTGGCGGAGAGCAAAGCTACTGATGGTGATGCGTGCCCGCTGCATGCGTGCCTGCTGCATGGGCGACTGACCAGGGAGGCGCTTTTACTGATTGCTCGATTTCCGAAAAAGATGAGCAATCAGACCAAAATCAGTGCCTATATTTTACGTGTTGCTAGTTGATACTTTTGTTCACACTGTACGTCGTACATTTTCATCCAAGTAAATAATTATACCCTAAATTATTCTGCTCTGCTAATTAAGGGGTGACTCACATGGGCTATTACTTTAAATGCCATAATCATAGCGTGAAGCCACAGAGTGATATATGGAGTTGCTGTGCTCGGTATTGACAAGGAATGTCTTTAAAAAAAAGAAAGAAACACTAATGATTTTATGGCTTTAATGTCATCATGACGAAAACCATAGAATCCGCAAAATAATACTGCATTCTAAAGAGAAACACGTTGTAGAAGTGTATAAGGAAAGTCCATCCATCCATAGTCAGAAACGGCTTAATCCTGTACAGGGTCGCGGTGAGGCAGAGCCTATCCCGGCAGACATCGGGCGCAAGGCAGGACGTATAAGGAAAGTGCCTACTGTTAATACAAATGTTTCCTCTCAAACGTATATTGCGGAGGTTTGTTGCTTTTATGCATAGGGCAGGATCAGCGTAACGTTCTAAATCGGTGCAAGTTTTGTACTAAACCGAGACGTATACTGTTTAAGATTTCCATTGCCAGTAAACCACATAATTTGCCTCCCATGGAATGTGGTGCTAATATAAAATAGTAACGATTTGAGACTACAGTATTTCTAGGTTCCATGGGAAATTTCGTGGGACATACCTTTTTCGGTTTTTAATTTTTGCCTACAAATAATTCTTATCAGTGTTATGCAGAGTGATCCAGATGTATTGTGACCCCCATCCAATTCTCTTAAACTTAATATTTTTGTATACCAATGGGTGTCGAATGTCTAATGTAATGTAAGCAATATAAAAATTACATGAGAAAAGTTAGGGGTCAGTTAAATGGTGGGGGGGGGGGTCACAAGACATCGGTACAGTATTCGGTATTCACGCAGCTTGTAAAGGTCCACCCCGATTATGATCCTGTGAATCGTTACAATTCAGAGACACATCGATTCAAAGATTGATTATTTTGTCAGTGGCCAAATGGATCACACGAACCCATTCCATTCAACATATGCAATTAAAAAAACATCGATTCTTACACAATTCTACTTGTGTCCTAACCCTAACCCAAAGTTTAAGAATCGACATTGTAAGGAGAAGCAGGATTCGGTAGCATTTGGGGTTGCAATGAGCTCATCGTAGACATTTTGACAGTGGACTTACTTTGGTAATGAAAATCTGGGTGTGGCAGAAGACATTTGGGTGGGAATTGTGAGTAATATACTTGGTATGTAACGTCCATGCTTGATAAACATGGGCCAACACGTTTTGGCAGCCTTAAGCTAATTTTGTCAACAGAGTGAAACGTAGCTTTTTTCGATGATCAGGATAGACCTCTTCTCAGATGATAAACATTCACAGATAAGATAAATGTGGCAATCAACTGCTCTTATCTGAGAGAAATAGCCAAACGTTTCTGACATTCCTATGAACTGAATATAAAAAATGTGGTTTCGGGAACATCAAATATTACGAGGAAAAAAAACAGGAGGCATTACTTTTGGAAACTTCCCCGTAACTTAAGGAGCAGACGAATGTGTGTGTAGGCTACTTAAGGAGTTAATAATTTATGAAAAATGACATTTTCCTTGAGTGCTTATAGAGGCATTGATCTGTAAACATCTCTAAATTGGGTAAATGTCAGGTTTGAATACAGGAAATGTGAATAATGCGTTGTGTGATACCAATTGGAGTATTACGCATGTCTTATTTGCGCTGCAGTTACTACTAAGACATCCTCATCTCATTGTCAGAAACCGCTTAATCCTGTACAGGGTTACGGTGAGCTGGAGCCTATCCCAGCAGACACAGGATGCAAGGCATGGCTATACTCAGGTACTACAAGACAATTAAAAGACAGGTTTGGGAAAACACATGCATGAGTGTAGTTTCCATGAGGGTCTTGTGGGACAAATCTGGTCAAAATAAGAAATACCATCCCAAGTTTACAAGCAAGTTAATTAAGGAATTTTGTGGACGGATTCCTAGGCTATACCATTGTATCCGAAAGACTATGGATATAAGGATGCGCTGCATAAAACGACATAATTATGTTTATGCTACCACGATCAATTATCCTTACAAAAGTATGAACATCAACAAATATAATCATCACCATAAACATACCTGCAAATACAATAAACTGGTTTTTCACCACGGTAAATTCTATACATTTTCACCACTGTGGTTTCTACTGATTCACACGACTGTACGTTGTATATTATATTTTCACAACATTGTAGATTCTATCGCGTCAAACTGCTTGCCGTATTTTATTTAGCTTCATACCACTCGACATTCCCTGGTCCTGTAGCTTGTATAGATTGTACGGGTGTAATGAATCATCTCCCTCGTGGTTCAATGAACTCTTGTGATTCAGGGCCTGCAATTCGATTCAAGAATCAATTCTTATTTGTCTAGCTTTAACCATCTCGTTCTGATTGTGTCTCATTTTTGTATCTGTTAGGGCGGCTCTAAAAACAGTATTCATCACATGGATGGCCTTACCAAAAAACTCTAACGATATAAAAATTGGTATTGGTAAGACTGTGTGGTGTATTTCGTAGCCGTTGGTCGAGGGGCTTTATAGCTATGAAAACACAATAGGTGGGTTACAGACAGGCGAGCTGAAAATTCCTAGCACTGAGAATTGTTCTCCATTGCTGTGATTTCTGGATAGCTGTGGATAGCAATACTCGTACATCGAGCCGTGAAAACCTACATCATTACATTTCCTAGCGCCGTCAATATGTAGCCAGTAACAATAACAAATAATACATGTGCATCCTCTGTTGTGCGAAGGGCTCCTCCCCATGCCGTGTCGGTCACAGAAATTTCTTGCCCATGCTGATCAGTGTGGGTTGGTGAATTTGGTGGCTGAAGACTGCTTACAAGCTAGCGGTTTGAGTGTAAAGTTATTCGTGGCTGGGAATCACACTCGGGTTCACATCGCACAATTGTGAGGCAGCATGCAAATATTAAATATGTTGCGCTGGAATGACAACGTAAATATAAAACTGCTTCTAAAAACACGTGCCATCAGAATAAAATAATGGGATGGACTAAAATCTCTCCATGGCACAAAAACCCTGACATTTATTTACGATGCTATCGAGTGCTTCTCATTAGACAGGCAGAAAGAAAAACGCACACCACTCCGCTCTAGCCATCAGTGGAAACAACTTTCCCATTCAGGCAAATGGGAAGGCGGCAAATACATTGAAGTAATAACTCTGGTTTATGTTTAATAAAATCACGCTCTGTAATATACAATATTTTTACTAGGTCCATAAATCTCTGGACGTTGGCAGATGCCGTTATGGGTTAAGAGTTATACTGAATGTCGACATACACTTGCAATGGCAGTACAAACTCCTTTGTTAATCCACTGCTGGCCTCCCTCACCACACATGGAGTTTGGCTTGATTATACTTCACCAGACTGGTCACCACTAATGTTAGCAGTGACCGTTAATCAAGCTCAAGTCACTGAGTTCATAGTGTTGCGCGCCTACCACTGCACCACAGTTCCCCTACTGGCAAGCAGATTAACAGTTACAATATATAGTATGGAGTGATTTCATACCTCTTTTTTTACTTTTCAAAAATCCTGTCTTTCCGTGAAGGACAAATTTGGTACATCTTCCCATTGAAAGGATGCCAATTTGACAGATTTGTCATGCCTAGCCAGCATTACAGTGCACACTGTCTGGGAGCTGGCGGTGAAAGGAAGAAAAAAACCATGCTGAGTATTTGGCGTTGGTTCGCTGTGCAACCCTGCTACCCCTCCGCAGACCCTCGGGGGTTGGTAGGGGGTAGGGCGAGGGTACAAATCTCAGCCAGACACCCTTGATGTGCGCACTCACTCGAATAATTTCACAGCCACTCAGGTCTTCTGCTCCGCGCTGTGTTTTATTGTTCCCTGCTGCCGCCGTTATTAACGCGCACAGTCGTGATAACGTAATTATCACTTTACGTGGGAAATCATGTAAGTGCCGCTTGAAGTGGGTGGTTAAGCATATTGTGCCTGTGCAGACTGTAAACAATTGAAAATTGCACGGAAAATATGTAACGAGGCAGGCAACCACACGAAGTGCGTTTTTGGAAGAGGTGCTGCGCCCTACAATCGGGATATTTTTGGAACCCCCATTTAGTTTTGGTAACAATCTAACTACGGCTTTGTACTATGCCTCTTGTCAAGAAACGTAATTGGGCTTGGGCAGAACAAATCGCCCAAAAGGATGATGGCCCGTGGTCGACACTAACATCAGAGTAGCATCCACAGGACGGAGCAATACTACCCAAGAGAATTCCCACTGCGGAGATAGAGCGATACAATCAGCTTGTGTGCATGTGCTAGATCTGCCATTCTCAACCTGTGGGTCGCGACTCATCAGTGGGCCGCGAGCGCCACTAAGTGGTCCTTAGAGACCAGACCCAAGTGGGCCTTGAGGTGCAACAGGATGAGAACCCCTGTACTAGATGCATTATTACATTACATGACTAATTCGGGCATCTGTTAAGCAAGCCCCCTGGGAGGCTCACCCGGGAAGACTACCTGGCTCGGCCCACTGGGCGGAGACCTAGAGGGCAACCCAGGACACGCTAGAGGGATAACATATCTCGGCCGTCCAGGGAACGACTGGGAATCCCTCAGGAAGAGCTGGAATCTGTTTTTGAGGAAAGTGATGTCTGGTGCACCCTCCTTGGACTGCTGCCGCTGCGACCCTCACCAGGACAACCGGTTTAGAACACGGTTGGATGGATGGATGACTGAAATATTGGGAAGGCCGTCATCCAGCAGTGGATTTATCATGCCCGATGATGAAGATGACGATTTATCGCCTCTGCCCCCAAACATGTTGCCTTTTCTCAAACATTGATCTCAATCGGATGAGAGATCGTCCCGTTTTCTTTTGTCTGGTGCGCCCTTGCACCATATATTCCTGACTTTCGCTCATAAAATAGCAACAAAACGATAGGTCTCACCTTCACCGCCTACGCTTTCGGTCTCTTTATATTTGCAGTATAACTCAAATTAATGGTGCGTTTGTATGATGCTGGGTCACAAAAGTAAATACAGCCACAATGGCATACCTACGTAATTTAAAAAGTACCAGGACAAACGTTGTGCCCTGATTCATTAAAAATGTATAGAAATAGAAGCTTCCTGTGATACTATTTCATTTGTACTTGTTATCTGCAATCGGCTGTGGTGTACCAAAACGTGAAAGAAAATATCCCACTACCCATTTCCTCAGGATTTCAGGGCACTTAAGTTAACAATGCAGCCGAGAACCCTTGGAATCCTAATATGCAAAAACAAGATGATAGAGCGTGCACTATGTTCAGTTATGGCATTGAACAGTGTCCACTTCCTCCCGGTGTGTAAACGCACTAATGTACACCCGGGGGATTCGTCTCTCTCCATTGAAAACATTAATTCTGGCTCCTACCCTTTCTCTTATTATCTGCAGGAAATTGCGAATAACACGATTAATTTTTCATGTAATTACCCTTATATGTAGACCTGATAACAGGGAAACATTATTGTCCTCCACTTTGCTTATCCCATCTCAAGCACAATGGCTACAACAGAGAGATAAAGATCGCATCCTGTGCAGTGGAGGAGAAAAACCACTATGAAATGTACACACACTGCACAGTGCCGACAGCTAAAATACTTTCTCAGCATTTGTGTGTATTACAAAGCGTTGCAAAGGATTGCAGACATATGGCCATAATCTGACGCTGTTGCTGGTCAAACTGCATTGCAGAATTTTTCAAAGAGTACATTGCATGAAAAATGTAGAATTGTCTACAAATTACCAGATTTGTTTTATTTATTTGCGCAAGTATTTGTTATTTACCATTTGTTTTGATTAAATTGTTTGGATAATGTTTTGGATGGGTAAAAGGAATACTGTATGCGTATATATGTTCATAACCGTATGCTACTATTGAGCAGTATAATATATACACTATACGCCTTATACATTTTCAAATACATTCCGTTTGGATGCAATCTTAATTATCAAGCATAAACTTGTATTACAGATTGTATCCAATGGCAGCAAGTTATCATCAGGAACAAACCGTAAAATTGTGATAACATATGTGGAGATCTCTCAGGGATGATGTAGTCTGTAAAAAAAATCCACACAGTCTAGACATGACCTCCTAAAATGTAACACTTCCCACCGTAACCCGGCGTCCAGACAGGACAGAGCGAAGCCGCATTCTCATGTCGAGTTGCGCTAGAGCCACATTGGTGCCTAAATTCAGACCGACTGGGTCGCGCTAGGTCTCGTCACATCCCCAGGACCGTCCACCCGTCACTGAGTGGTCACGCGCACCATCACCACGGCGCACATGCTCGGCTAGAGACTCCATGAGGCCGTGCGACAAAGTGTCAAAGGCTCGCTTGCCGGCAGTCACAGCTGAGACCCAGGTATTATGAGTTAACTGCACCACCTGCGGTCCTCAATGTGCCACCTTGCTGTGCTTTAGCCACCCAATGCCCTTTTTATGACAAGCTCCAGGTTGAGCGGTAAGGAGTCATCCCTTTACTGTAACCATGCATAAATGGCCCTGTAATTTTATCTGCACCAGATGGAAAGGTCACGTCCATGAAAGAAATCTTGAACTATGTGCTCAAAAAAGATATTGGTGTAGGAGCCAAAGGACATCCCTTTCACACACTTATGTACATAGGAATGCCTCTGATTCTTTGCCATGTAGCTTGGCCTGGGTCTGCATTTTATCAATATACCAAATGATAATGGATCAAGGGTCAGGTAAGCCGTAAACATGCAGGAGAGCCCAAAGCCCTGACCTGTTGGTGGTGTAGGTCCTGTGGCCTGGCACAGGCGACGTGGTGACGTCACCGCCACTTAGTGGCGAAAGACGGTTGTTTTTTGTTTTGTTTTGTAGGTCCTGTCGAAATGTTACGTATCTCTGCTGTGGCTTACAGGCAGATAATGTGGTTCCTGCTTCGGACGACCCATGCCTGAACCCACATTGGAGGGTACTATAGACGTATCTGAATGCCTGACAAGACACTGCATGATAATTCTTCACAGGACATGTTCTATCACGCGAAGTACATAGATCCCCCTATAATTGTGATAGTGTAATTCGGCTCTCGTACAAAAGAAAACAACCACCCTTCCAGTTCTGCAGCACCCTTCCTGCGATCTAAGCAGTTGTGAAGATGTCATGTAAGGTAAGCCCACGCGATTACCGCCCTCCCCCAACAGTTCACCGCGGAGGTCATCCAATCCATCGTAGTCATACATGCACATGCACGAATGTGCGCGTGAACACACACACACACACCAAAACAAATTGACATATAGACAAATAAACAGATTCACACACACCGTGATTTGAGAGCCAAGGGGAAAATGATACTGGATGAGAGAGCCCGAGTGAGAGACGTGAGGAGAGAAAGACACGGGGTGAGTGAAACATAGCGAGTGAGACACGGCGAGAGTGACACGAGGTGAGTGGTGAGTGCAGAGATAGAGGCGCGTTATGAGTGAGACGTGAGGAGAGACACGGGGAGAATGAGACCCAATGGAGGGGGTGACCTGAGGAGGCAGAGGAGAGAGCCGGCAACAGAGGCAATATGGAGAACTGTAAAAACGGTCTGGAAATTATCAGTGGCAATGGCGTAGCATGGTTGCCATGGGCCTTGGTACCAGGAATAAAATGCCCCCCTCCTCCATGTTCAATTTCATAGCCTGGAGCCTGGGCCCCTCTGGATTTTGGGCCCCCAGTGCAGTTACATTGCCTGCACACTTGACGGCTATGCCCCAGATCACAGGTTAGTGGAGGTTTGGCCAATATGGATAGTTGTTAGTGAAGAATGTGGCTATATGGAAGAAAAAAACCATAATCTTTTTCTTAGCATAATATACACTGATGAGGGAAATCGATAAGTTGACTCTTATTATGTGTTTATCAAAATGAAATGTGCACTGCGGGGACAACACCTGTTTATTTTCATCTCACTTGGAACACTGCAAGGAGTGAACAGCGCGCTCCTTTACACTGCATCGGCTAAAGCTGAAAATAATTAGAAAAATCAGTTAACCAATTATGCACGCGATGCACAAATGACAATTATGAATGATGTGCTGCTAATGCGAATTATGAGGACACCAGCACATTCCAGCACCCCACCTCCAAACGGCGGCACGGTGAGCGTGCTTCAGCAGGCCTAGCCTTACGTAATTGCTGTTAAGCGTAGAGTGTGTGGTTAAACAAAAGCATATCTTTGATGCTTTTCATTATTTTTCTTACTACTCTACTGCTATGACCCTGTAAAATTGCTTTCTTTTCAGAATAAATTAAGTCTGGAATCCCATCATGGATGTAGCCCTGCCTTGTGCCCTGTGTCTGCCGGGATGGGCTCTGACTCACCGCGACCCTGCGCAGGATTAAGCTGTTTCTGACAATGAGATGAGATCTCGTATGGCCGTATTCTGCATCAATTTGCGTTCAATGGCCATACATTGTTCTGCTGGATCACACCGCCAGCATCTGTTTGAAAGTTAAGTGAACGCTATTTAGGAGTTGATATCACGAAGCGTGTCTGGTGGCGACCTTAACCCCCGGGCCTTGGGGGGATGAAGGTGTCATCCGTGCTGTTGTCAAGTGAACTCAGCTTGCGAGACGATCGTGCAGAATGTGCAAGCAGCACAGAGATGCAAGGACAGTGATGACATCTGCTGCAGGCTCGGACAGCTATGAATGTGATTGTGCACACATCGAAGAAGGACATCCAGAGATGTGTGAGAAACAGGTTGCACACAGTTGATGGATTCCACTCGTGAAGCTGCAGCTTGTTTTGGAATTTAGAGTCACACTGGATATTTTTCACTCATGGAACCGATGATTTATTGATTTGTTTTCTTCATTTGCATAGACCCTCAAGAATTCAAACATTTAATTCGTGGGTAATTTGCTTAAAAAAATCACAAAATCAAGAAAATATATCAAATATTTAAAAAATATATTTACAGTCCTTTGTCAATCCACTACTGGATCAAGGCCTCCCCCACGCTACGTTGGTCATGAAAGTTGATACTTCACCATGCTGGTCAATGTGGGTTGATAATGGGGGATCTAGTACCAGATAATATATAATTTTTGCCATTGATGTTTACCGTGGCCGGTAATGAACTCAGGTTGCCTACTTCATAGTGGAGTGCACCACCCATGGCGCCTCGACGCCACCCGTACCATTCGTGTTACCGTCGTCTGTCTTGCTCACAATCAATTACACTGCAGCAATTGCATTAGGTTTTCTCACTGGCGGACTGATTGGTTCTTCATTTGTAATGATTAGTGAAATACTTTGGATTGACTTAGAGTACTGTAATGTAAAAGCAGACTTGCTGAAAATAATGATGAAATGCCGTTAGGATGAAGAGACAGAATTCTAAGAAAAGCTCCTCAAATTAAAACTAGTTTCTAATGTTAAAACAACGTATATGAGTGTGTATTCCAATGTACAGCCATTTATATCGTAATGCCTTTGGTCAATAATAGAACGTTAACCTTGTTACTATAGTCTGGGCACGATTAATCATAATTGTATTTACTTGTAAATAACAACATTGTGCGATCCCTGAAAGTTGCTGACCAGAAAATAAAATGAGTCTGATTTGAAATACAAATCTGGAGGCACCCAGCCGTGTAATATTGTTGGTCTGGCAGCTGCTCTTTACTTTTAGCATAATCTCTTGGCACAAACTGTTGTCTCGAGAGATAATATGTAAAGTGATGAGAAATGGAATAATATAAATTGACGAATGCATTGAGTGCGTTTAATATAAAATGGATCACCGGTCGGCATCCCCATCGGCCACTTACCCCATCCCCACCAAACGTGGTCTTAGTTGGCACTACGAATTGTTGCAGCAATAGCGCTGGTGGTGACATCGAGTGTTTTGAGAATAAGAGAGAGACTTAAGTTGCCAGAAGATTTCAGAGGAGCTTCCAGGCTTTTTTTAAAATTTAGAGCGCATAATTATACACAAAGCATAGAGCAGGTTTCAACGTAATAGTAAACATGGAAAACAACATGTCGTGTACATAACCGGATATTTTTTTTTCCGGCTAAGCATTTGTACCTGCACGACACCCGCACTTCCTCCCTCCCCTCTGACTTGACTGACGTATAGTATTGATATGCACAGATGCGCCATCAACATTGCACGTCATACATCAGCCATTGTAAAAGCAATCTTTGCGTTACTATAGCGTTAACGGTGATGACTTGTCAAGTGATTGAATAATAGCAGCCTTTCAGTACACCTTGCAGGCTTCATTTAGCACCATGCGCGTGAATTGATTTTCAAGCTGGTGGAAAGTGAATGCAGAAGTGCCTGATTTATTATGTCCAAATGCCAAAAAATTCCAAGTTACGATTCCGTGTGAAACCCTTCGCCTTAGATCGCAATGAAAAGATTGTATTAATAGATTCTAAGCAGTTACAATGCGTTTTTTTGTTTAATTGTTGGCAGAGTATTTGTGTTACAACACAATGAATGGTATTTATGCTTTCGTAGATGTACTGTCGGGTTTTGTTGATTGATTAATTGGTTTCCATTCAGTCAATATCGCTGCCTCGGGAAGACTGAAAAGATGAGTTGAAGATACGTGTTTATGGGCTCAGGTTTTAATAACTGAATGCAACTTAACAGCAGGTTGTGCTGTTTTGGGAAAGGATGTCGCTGAAGATAGACATGAGTGACAGGATTGGGGGACCGATATTGCAGATCCTAATATTCCTGGGACTATCCGTGTATTTACCACTCATAACTGCAGAGAAAACATTGGCGGTAATAGCAGTCGCGTATATTAATGGCATGGATAAAGAGACGTTCTCTTTATCATTGCATTAACTGCTGTGATGGGGATCAAGGTAGAAGCGTTCACGTCGTGATCCCTGTCAAGTAATACTTAGTATTACCTGCAAATTCTACCAAACACTTCGAAGCCGAGGAACTGAAAGACAACGATGTCCAGAAGCTCAACAGATGCCAGAAGCCCCTCAGTCTGGAGCAAGAAGAGAGGCCAATGCCTGCCTTTAAGGTCAGCGCTCACTATTATATCTCTAAATGTTGAAGGGCTGTCTGCAACTAAAGAAGAACTTGTTGCAATGGGAAACTGTCATATAACCATCACGCTTCGAAGAATCGAATCGACTGCTGTGATGTTTGGAACAAAAGATATTACCGGCTAGGAAGTGAAGTAATGGATTTGTCTGGCTTGTGGAAAAGATAATATTTATACGGAGAGAAAAAAAAACCGAATACGCGAAATGTCAAATGCGGGAAGGTGTCACGCTTCAGCGACAGAGAAATGCATATTGCAAATTCATTACATTCTACAGTACAAATCCCCACAGGCGTCAAGGTTAGAATTTTCGCTGGCGAAATTGTCCAGATAGAGCTGTCTTACTCCATAAAGCTCAGGATAAAAATGTGCTGCCTCAGCGAATTGTGGTAGATCAAAACAAACAACGTTTAATCCATCGCACAATGGCCCTTCCAACCATTGCATCCCCCCGTACTGTAACGTGTACTAGGAAAACCATTGTTATGCACAAATGCCTCAGCTTTTTGTCGATCCACTGTCAGATGAAGGCCTCCCTCGCTCCACAACCGTGGTTAGTCATGGGGCTTGATTGACCATAACTTTACCATGTTGGTACATGGTGCAGAAGGGTGTGGAGCTGATTGGACTTGCCGGTGAATGGTACCAGCAGTGCCAAGATCGACCTCTGTATAGGGGGTTCATGAAGGACGCTACTGAGCAGTTGGAGGCAGTCGCCTTCCCACACGGTGCGCGGGGTAACATCTGCGCCTCACAAAAAGCATGATCTTGCCCGAGGCGGTTCGTATCCCGCCTCGGGCGCCTTTCTGTGTGGAGTTTGTGTGTTCTCCCCCTGTTCTGCGTGGAGTTCCTCCGGGTTCTCCGGTTTCCTCCCACAACTTAAAAATAACTCATTAATGCTTCTTCTTTGCGATTCTTCGAAGCACGATGGTCAGCTTCTGGACATCGTTGTCTTTCAGCTCGGGATAATTAATTGGCCCATAACATCATAATATATAGTACGCAGTGTGTGGCAATATGTTGGCGCCGGCAAACCGTCTGACTGCCTCCTCCGCCTCTGCGGTTTTCCTCGCGCCTCTGACTCGTTCTGTCTTCGAGTTAATACCTTTGACATTGAATTAATATGTGCGCGTTAAAAATATAAGTTATTATTATTAGAACAACAACAGCGGGCGGAGGAGCGACGCTCACAACACGGAGCCGAGCGCCGGGCGGATACAACTCAGCAATCTGACTAAGCTAAAATCTTGATAACAGAGCGAATGTATTTGTTGGAGACTATTTCCTTTTGGTGTATAAAACCGCTGACAAGCACTACCGCAGAGGAAAAGAGCGATTTCCTTGTACTGGCTGTGTTTATAACCCACATCTTCTGATCCACCACTAACGGCGTTATCCAAGTGCTTTACCAGGCTCGCCCCGCAATGCCGTTCTTGTAAAACGCTATGCATTGCAACGTCGAGCAGAGCATGATTGGCACTTCCATTTACACGCAGTGCCCTCTGTGTCCCGCACGCTCAGTATTTGATGGGGGCGGTGATGGGTGAGTCTGGGGATTGAGTGGTTAGTGAGAGGTGATGTGCAGGAGTTTGGACTACAATTTTGGGGGAGATTTTGTTCAGGTCCACTCATTCATATGTAGGCAGCGTGACACGCGTGGAGTGGAGGTGACGCGTGGGAATTCGCTGAAAAGTAGGAAAATGATATATTCTCGGTCAAATGAGTTACTTCCAATTACACGCACCTGGCACGCACTATGGCAGCATCATTAGCGATACCACAGTGTGTGCGCAAATAGGGAAATTGTTGAAGTTTAAATGTTAACGTTACCAACACAAATACATTGTTTTTGTAATATTACTGATCCATATTTTCTTTTGAGTTAGTCCACGAGGCAATTTGCATTTTAAAAATATGTTTTAAATTCTTGAAGGGTAATTACACGGATTTCGGCATAAAACTACCGTGTTGCCTAACCAATGGGCAAAGCAAATCTGTTTAGTGTGGCCTGATGTGAAAGGCAAATGTGCTCTATTCTAACCATAACATTCCCTTATCCAGAAACTCTTAAATAGCTTTCAAGACTCAGTAATGCCCTGTATCAGGAGGCTTTTTAAATTCCTTAATCAGCGTTTTCCATGTTTGACGGAAACCGTAGTACACAAAGCAAACCCGCATACAAGTCGATAGCACTCGCAATCCGCAGACACACGTTTGATACCCATTTGCCATGGTGCCAGCTCCTGACCACCTTGCAGGCCAGTAGCTCGGGAGGGTGACGGGCACATGATGACATTGGCATGGTCACCAACCGTGCCTCCAAAGTGCTTAGAAGAAGGGTGGTCGCTTTCACACTGAATCACTTAATACACATAACCTAACATAGCGGCCACTTAATGCTCACTTATGTAATGTCATGGGGGTGTATAGTTAAAGCTGCAGCTGTGTTGGCTAGGTTCACGTTTGAAAGGTAGAAGTAAAGGGTAAGAGAACCGGCAGCCAATTAGGGCGAGGGTGACACCAAGAAGGTGAAGCCAATGGCTCTGGCATCGTTACAGTAGGAGCCTCATGGTGGCCAACTGATGGATGGTTGCCCTTCAAAGTTGTTCTTTCGCGAGCGGTCTCCCTCTATCCCTCGCAACGTTTCGCCTCCCACGTGAGAAGCATCATCCAACGTGGGGGGCGAAACGTCGCGAGGGAGAGACGGAGATCGCTCGACACGACTATCACGAAAGAACGGCTCTGAAGAGCAACCATCATGAATCGAGACGTGAAAACCTACATCGGTTAAGTGATCGTCACCCTCCTGACTTCGACCCTCCTCCTCGAAGACACCGGTAGTAACCAGCAACCGCATCTGAACATCAACAGGCCGATGCGCACATTTTCTTCAAAGATGGAAAATCAGACAACCCAAACTGTGGACCAACCCAAACTTTGAACCGTCTAGTAAACCACTTCAACGGAGGAGGCAGAAAAGCAGCAAAAATACACAAACTCTCCCCTGAAGGCCTCTCATGGCTAGCAGACCTCGACATTGACATTTGGTTTCTTAACACATTGTCACTCGTTGTCACAAACTGCGTGGTACACCATGTCCGTGTGACCACAGTATTACGTTAAGTACCCCGGTGGTGATGTTAACGCCGTTTCACAGAACGCGAGATGCACTACGTTGACTTAACGCAAATAAATCCTGTGTGAGCTCAGCCTTAGAGTGAGTAGGACATTCGTGGAATCCATGTCGTATCCCATTGTGCCCGCGCGTTCCAGGCGCCTTTGATGACAGCCACCTACCTTCCTTTGATACCATTGAATTTCGCCAGCTGCTATTGATGTTTAAGTAATGAAAGTCATTCCATAAAATATGTGAAATTGTGAAATGAAATTAAACCGCACACGATTGTGCTGCAATGTCAAAAACGTACAGTAATATGTAAATGGGGCGCACGGTCACGCCTCTTATATAGGTGTCCGCTTCTTCTTTGCGATTCTTCGAAGCACGATGGCTAGCTTCTGGACATCGTTGTCTTTCAGCTTGGCTTGCACAACGCTGCACCATTGAGATCCTGGCCAATGCTGTTGTCGTGGCATTGGTGTGAGTCACTCTATTGTCAAAATATGCGGCCTCTTCATCATCCACGGCAGAAGGGTAAATGATCGGGATATGATGAAGAAGATGTCAGTGGAAGAATCCTAAATGTCCGGGCTTGAAATAATAAATCGCAAGATGCATGTTGTTTTCAACAGGCTGCACCGTATGATGTATGAGACAAACGTTCCGCAGTAATCAATGGCATTTTCTGGGCAGCCTGCACATCTTGCATTCTTCGGGTTGGGTATTCAGTAATCCCATTTAGTGCTCTTGAACTAAGGACGGAATGGGATTAATAAGAGAAGCATTCGCATTACATCAATATGTAAATCGCTTTCTACTCTTTGTCAATCCACTGATGGATGAGGGGCTTCCCACGCTGTGTAGGATGTAAATTGTTATGCACCCATATTAATATCAGTTGGATTCCTGGCCACGGCTGACGTATTTGAACAATTTCTGGGCTTTTTCTAGGTTGACTCAGTCTTAAAATCATTGTCATGGTAAACCTCTGAGGTCGTTAAAAGTGTCATCAGTTTTCAGGAAGCCAACAGTGGTTTTCTCGCTGTGAGGCGGTAGTGCTACTCACCGCGCCACCCCAAATGTTTCTCATATAACCACAATAGAATTGCGGATAAATGGAGATAACAGTAATCGCAGGTAATTGGGATGCCAATGATAGGAGTTATCAC
>JAZEWU010000002.1:22888766-22943785 GCA_036362915.1 Geotria australis
ACCACTCAGCATAATATTAGCATTCGTAAACGGCTTATGTGTTCAGTATATCAGCAGGATGTTCTATAAATTAGCATCATAACTAAAAGGCAAAAAGTGGAACTCCTTGGCCACAACACACCTACTGATCACCTACGCATGTGAACGTATGGAATAAGGGACCAGGTCTGGCAGCCCCATCCCAATCCATTCATTTTAAGTCCAATTTCTGCCGTTAAAACGCATTTATTGATTTTACCCTGGCTCCTGTGACCACGCTGCCTGCACAACTGGAAATGTTCAAAGCTTACCTTCAAACAAATACTGCTACTGTACTGGGACCGCTCCATTTGATTATTAGTGGGAGCGGCAGGACAAATGTCATCTTACACGTGTACAACATCACGGTGTTTGAATGGGCAACCAGAGGGCATGAAACAGCTATGTGGGCTGCTTTGGGGCTACGCTCTCAGAAAAGGGCAGTGCGGTAAAAAAAATATTGTATCGTACTGTGCTCGAACATCTATGCTTCCCGCTGTCACAAACCATCACTGGCTAGCATTGCAAAGCGTGGTCATATAAACCCCACGACCCGCACGGCCGCAAGGAGACTAACCTCAACCAGCAGTGGATTAACATAAAGGCTGTACACCTACGGCTCTTGGGAGAAGAAGAACTGGAGCAATTGGCATCCTTTGGATCCAAAACAACTGTGCCATGCAAGCCGTCTAACTGTCTGGCAGCAGACAGCAGCTGTAAGAGAGCAGAGTGGACTAATCTGCTTTGGGCGAGACACTCGCAGTATAAATGCTGCTTCGTGTGCCTAAGGCAGTGCACCTTTCTGCTCTACTGCCGTTAATTATGTCCATGTCTGCCGTCTGGTTGCCTACTCCTAAACAAATAATGAACTTATGGCGAGGTCGTTGTCGTAATGTATTGCATTAATATGTCCCTTGCGCAACTTGCAGTGTTCCTAATATATAATCCAAGCACCGTGTAAAACATGTAAAGGTGCAGCATTGCAATTGCCTTGCTCAAGCTATTGCTGGCAGAAGGGCTTCTAGTATCGGACGCTCTATAAACTCGCCTATAGAGGGTATTTTGACCTGTCATTCCATGCTGGCCAGACGTCTTCGAAAATGTGGGGGGGATCACACTTTACCCACCATACGCGATGTAACTGTGATGTTCCCATTTATAGTACTGCTGTGGGTGGATAGAGGCAGTTGGGGGTTGACAATCGCTTATCAGGATAGCACATGCACCTTCATTCATTCATTGTCAGAAAACGCTTAATCCTGTACAGGGTTGCTTAAAAATAAAAATAAATATATCGGTGATGTTTTGGGCAAAGGCCCTTTACCTTGGCACATGAAGAAGACCCATTGCCCTAAACGTCACCTATTCTATGTATTTTTCTAATAAGACCCCCGCGTTATTAAGGAATGTGTTGCGATTTTTGTCGTGCGCTTCTTCGACCAAAGCAGAATCTCCGAATAATGTGTGCAATGTTGACTGAGTGGTGCCCTCTCTTGGATGAATATGTGACATACAACACTGTGCTCCGCTTGCTTGTCTGCTTGCAGACTCGGGCGTGAGGCGCAAACGATTTACAAGCCCCGCTCGTTGGGTCCTAAATCGTATGCCACTGCAGAGACGCAGGCAGCTGCAGGGCTTAAGTTGAACTATACCCCGGATGGTACGCCAGGCCATCACAGGGCACCGGGGGCATTATTATTATTAAATCTATTGTTGCACGCAAGAATGAGTGCATGTTCAAATTAAATCGATTGTTTTTGTGTTTACACCTGTAAACACCTGTAAACACTCAGGAAAGCCTCACCAAGTCGAGGGTCTTGCTAGGTTTTTATAGTGGAGGGCGATGTTAATACCGGATCTGAGAATGATTTTCAACAATGTCTCTTCAGCTCTTCTCAGGTTTTGTTTGTAGAGCTGAAGAGACATTACAGTACTATATTAACAGGCATAGATTAAACATGCATGTAAGGCTTCCTTAGCTGTAACTCTCAGCCATCAGGCCAAAATCACTAAGCAGTCCACAGCATGGAAAATACAGACGCATTTGTGAAGATAATGTTCACTAGCATGCCATCTGTGGGCTGCAATGAACTCGTAGAGTGTTATGGGCAAGAAGATTTATTTTATATATATATGGGCTGATGGTCCAGGGGCCAGAGCAGAAATTGGTAGCACCTGAGGTCATGAAACTCCACTGACGCAAATGCTTTATATTGCCAATAACGGTGCGCTTTTTAATACTATTTCCAAATGCGTAGATTCTCAGTTAAATTTTACATTGTTTGGGGCTTTTTTGGTGCCAAAATAAACATATTAAGTGGTAAATGTAAAATGAACCATCTGCTTAGAGCCCGTGGACTGTGAGCAATGGAGCCCCTAAATTCAATACACAAATTTTAACAACACAGTCAGAAATTACACCAACTGTGCTGCAGCAAAGCTCATCAATTAAACTTTGTTTGATGTGCCACTCTCTCAGTGTTTGAGGTATACAAGATCGAAAAAAATGTTTCCTTCGATATTTTAAACTTGTGTTATTCATAAATAAATGTTGGTTACTTTTCTGTCTGTAATGACATCCCATAATGAACTAATTCACAAGGTTAAGGAAAATTCAGTTGTTTTGGTTTTAGATCTGCTCTAGGATTTTTTTTATTTCTATAGAAGGATGTTTATGATAATTGTCAACTTTAGATAAAAGTAGGCCATGAGTATCAATTAAATTAGCCTCAAGCTTGGATAAGGAATGTGTGTTGTAAATAAAGAGCCTTTGTCAAGACAAATCTGTCCGGCTTGTCCGCTTAAGCACGTAATGAATTTGCGGTCTCAGTCTGGCGCCCAGTGCCTACACAAACAGCATCTTACGAATTTGATTGAACACTTAATTTGACCAAGCCCATCACGCAGGGTTGAGATTCGTTGAAAATGTCTGATGATTGGCATGCAGCGAACCATTCTTACACAGGCCATCATCTCGTGCCTTTAGCCCCTGAATGTGCCCGATATTGTCATTTCTAAGAAGCTAACCAGAGTTGTGCCTGGTAACTACAATTCTGAAAATGGGAGAAAGCGTAGGAATAGCAGGTGTTGTAGGCTTGGACTGCGTGGGGGGCAGTAGACAGCAGAATCGAATTTAATTCTAGAATCTCTGCATCTCTTTGGATATATTTGTATTATGAACCTTTGTATGTGTGGGTCTTTTTACACATTCCCAACACTTGCAGCGCTTTGTGACCCTCGGGTGAACGGCGCTCTATAAAATGCTATTATTATCCAGACACATTCTGATATCACAACTGGGATATAATTAGCAATAAATTAGCGTATAACTATACAACTTACATTTGTTGAACTATTTCTATCCCTTTAAATTACTAAGCTTCCTAAGCATTAGTCTGTGGTAATGGCCTGGCCTACAGCAGTGGTGATTGGCTGAATTGTACAGCGAGGTTACGGTTCAATGTTTTTATTTGAAAGATGAGGGGGGTTATCTTGATCAATGTTTGCGTAAATGTGTTCTTCAGGATACTATGTGAAGCATCCTCCACATCACCGCCAGCTGAAGATTAACATGGAAAAAAAAAATCACACTGGGCAGCAATATTTCTTGCAAATGGCTGGGCTGTCAAGCATGAGATGCCTTTGTTTCTGTCTTCCAGCTGTGCGCTGCATTTGACGGTCTTGTGGTTTTTATTGGCAACAGACATCTGCTGTTTTCTAGATTAGTGTTTTAAAAAATAAGAACACAATGAAAATTGCTTTCCATAGCTGTTATGTTGGGATAGCCAGTTCCAGTGGTGCTTCTCTCTCCTTCGCACGAATACTCAACACAGCTATCCTGAAAGAACAGCTATGAAAGCAATATCGTGTATAGAGCTGTGAAAACCGACATCAGTGCAATAACAATAAAAATCTGCAAAAGTCTACGTGGCTATTCCTACATGTTAAAATATTGTATCCTTTCACGTAAATGTATCCAGGTGCATATTATAATTGTATATCGGTGTAAGTGTTGGCAATTGTTTGGTTTGCCAAAAACGCATTCTATTATTTGAAAACGCAAAATTGCTAAATGGATGTTAGTTATTTTAACAACATTTGAATTCACTGTTGAAATCCTTCGTGGTAATAATGGGTGGAGGACATTTAGGCCAGGATCCCTCATCAATGACCCACACGGTTTGGGGAGGCCCTCATCCAGGCTGTATAAGTACATCTTGAATTTGACGGCATAATATGCATCCTAATACAGTGCATTCTCTCAGTTCTGAGAAAAGGGATCCTCTTTTATCACCTTAACATGACTGTACGCAGTCATTAATTTTTCTAGCAAATGCATTGTACTGTACGTAACGTATTAATCGCCGTAATTAGGTGCTCAATCATGGTTATTTGTAACTAAACAGCTCCTTGCAAGACGGTGACCTGATTGGCTCCGTTTCATTCCAGGCATCGACTTCAAGATGAAGACCATCGAAGTGGACGGGCTTAAAGTGAGAATACAGATCTGGTGAGTGGCGGTCGTGTGCCACACACATTTGGGTGGCGAGGGGTCCATCGCACTTGGCACAATAAGTACACGAACCCTGGGCAGCCTGGACACTCATTTTATCTTCATCATTGAGAATACCATTTGCCGTAATTAAGAAAGTCTGCGCAAGCAAAATGCGGTCGTAAACACATATACAGGTACAGGGTTATATGTTGGATGTTGCTGCTGGTCATTTGTATCACTAATCCATTTGTAAACTTTAGTCCAGATGCTGTATTATTGTGATGGGACCGGTGAGCATCTATCTCAATCATGCCTCTACAGATTGAAAATTCGTAATGTTCGTTTTTCTTCGGTACCATTGCAGGGATACGGCAGGCCAGGAGAGGTACCAGACAATCACCAAACAGTATTACCGCAGGGCACAGGTAAAACGACTCAGAGCATTGTCACTGTATTTTGCAAAGTAAAACCCTATTGAGATTCATCTCCTCAATGTGAGCGAACTGACAGTTTGTATTGGTGAGGGATGGGCAACGGAATGTGGAATTGAATGGATAAAATAGACATTGAAACTGAACATTTGGGAATGTTACAAATTTCAAAAAATGTATTTCTTCAAATAACGTTCTGTTCTGAGATGTACTTTCAAAAGTAAATGCTATGAATGTCCCAGTGTTTGTTTTATACGTTTATATCGTTCCTGCAATGCGGGAACCCTTGATAATCGAGAATACAAATCATCCTGGCCCAATTAAACTTTAGTGGCCATTGGTGCTGCTTCACATCATGGTGTGGGAGGGAAAGAGAGGACCTGATTTTATTCCATCAAGCTACGACAGCCAGATTGATGGCAGCGAGTTATAAAAAGGGCTTTTGTTCCCTGTGGCATTTTAATAGTGGCCATCTTAGTTCAACATGGTCAATTTTCCATCTGCAAAGTTCCAGGATGTCGGACTTACATTTCGGACACTTTAAAAAGACGTGTGTAATCGCTAACATAAGTGCTTTCGATATAGTAACCAATACAACCCATTGAGGACTGTATTTCGGATAGAAATCGTGTGTCCCTATCTTAAATAGACGGAAATCTGATATTTGGTGAGCAGACAAAAGAAGAACCCGCTACTCAGCAGAGAAGTGGCACTTAGACGCGCCTGCATGAGTTTACGGGAGATTTGTGCGACAGTTTTGGGATGAGAGGTCACACATGTGGCCATGATGCAGGCCCCAGCTATGTAGAGTACCATGGCCCTCAAGGCCTGTACAGTAGCACAAGTAACCTCCATAGATTTCATAAGGCGTGCGTGGCATCAACAATAATTCAACACTGAGCAACATGTCGACGACTGCTGATGAAAACGTAGGCTTAGGCAAGAGCAAATTTAGTTTGTACGCTCTTCACACTTGATTGGGCTTGTTGGCTAAATACTGGAGTGTACTGTAGTGGATATTTTGGTGCATACAAACATACATTTGGGGTGCGTAGCGGTTAGCGTGCTGTACTATAAACCTGGCGACACAAGTTCGAATCCCGCTCACGGCCAACACCAGTGACGATTTTCTGAACCGGTTCTGGGCCTCCCCTAGGTCGAGTCAGCCTCAATTGGAGTGCCTGGTGCGGTGTGTAAACATCTCCACTAGGGAGACAAAGGGGGCCGGGCGTGGTGCTGGCCACCCACCCACTCGTGTGCCGTGCTGGCTTTTATAACTGTTCAGGCTATACGGGGGATCTTTGTGTTTGTATATGTTGTGATCTGTTTTTTGTATCCGTTGTGACTGGTGTGTTGTGTCCTGCAGGGCATCTTCTTGGTGTATGACATCACGAGCGAGCGCTCCTTCCAGCACATCTCGAAGTGGGCTGGTGATGTCGATGAGGTGTGGCGCAGCACTGGCTGTATCACTTTTGTTTTCATGCAAGAGCCCATTACGACGTGCCACACCTAAACATCATGTCGAATATCTAAAACGTGCCTGTTAGAATCATTCCCCGATTTAATGGTGCGCAAGCTGAAACAATAATTGTAGCGTTTTAACGTTTGTAGTTTGTACACATGATAATTTAATTTGCTTGGCTGTGACGCGTGATAGAGGGCTACAGAACATTTGGCTAAATCATTACACGGCCAAACCCAAAAGTCTACTATGAATGACATTGAAAGAGCAATGGGACATCAAGGGAAAATGTGTTCTTGAAAGACATTTGGAGTCCAGCTAAATCGATCTGCCAACAACTCCTTTATCAAGCTAGGGTGCTATGTCCAATTCTCTTCGTTTGTATACAACATCAGCCCCCTGGCATCGAGGGACTGGAGGCGGCAGTCCCTCCTGCTGAAGGCTGCTCCTCCTTTTAAATTCGTGAAGTCAAAATGTTGCAATTGCTCACACATACACCGACTTATCTGCTGCGGTATCCTTGTTGATTTGCAGCCTTTATTTCAAACGCAAACTGTCTGCAATAGTTGGAAGGGGCTGGACAAAATGCAAAAAATAGTACATTTCATGTGCATTGCAGCATCTTCCTCATTCTCAGGGGGCAAGAGCTTGGGCAGAATGCGTGAAAACAGATCATATCGTTCATTTGTTAATCTGTTCAATGTTTAAAGCGTGTTTAACATTGATTGCGTCATGTCGTCGCCCCCCTCCCCTTTAAGTGTCTATGCTGCCCTCCTTTATACAGGGTCACACTATAGGGTTGTAGGGCATAAGCCCCATGGTTGTAGAGCTGTTACATTGTTACTCATGCCTACCGTTTGGGATTCTGAATGATAGAATTGACTACATAGGTGAATTCAATTAGCCGATATATGTTGTTTTTTCCATCTCCCTGCCCCTATGCTATAAGGGTAGGTAGATAACAGTTAATGTGAGGTTGGTGCAGCAATATTTTACATGTTAATAATAATAAGGTTGCTGGAGCAGAATGTATATGGTTGCATGAATTGCAGTTTACCATCTTTCATACCAAACATTGCTTTTGGTTCCTGTCGAGAAATATACATTGTACGAGTAAGTCAATCTTTGTCATAAAGTGTCTCCATAAAATATACCAGCATTCGGCAATGGTCAACTCTGTAGGTGGCCCTGCATCCGTGGTGGGGATTCCATGTTCCCATGGCAGAGGCCAGTTTGTCCATAGGAAAGCTACTCTTGACATATCACAAAGCGGTGCAAATGTCATCAATGCCAGGAGGAGGAGAAGTTGGGTTGACCCCTGACTGGGGTTTGAACTATAATCAAACTAAGCAAATATTTAGGGCGCCAAGCATTTCAAGACAGTCCCACTCACAAAATCAAAAAGGTAAATATCAGTTTAAACTCTCATTCTCACAAAAAAGCATGCTCATCATTCTAATAACACTGCTAACTTTATCTAAAATTCTCATTAGTCTGTTAGATGAATTAGTTCACATAACTCTGATATATTTTGTAGCTTATCCAGCATAGGACGTTGGTAGTCAAGCGACGTACCCAAAAATTATCCTAGTGCCTGTAATTGGCCAGTATCACGACCGCTTAACACCTTCAAATGCAAGTCAAGTGCTCTGCTACAGCGCCATCCAGCTGGGTTGTAGCAGAGTGTCATTGTATGGTTATTTTTGGCTCATGTGAGGTATGTTCAGGTAGCTGCTGCTGCGGTTGAGAGTAGTTGCGTTCATGTTTGCGTGCGGATTTCTTGTGCAGATGGCACCAGAAGGGGTGGAGCGGGTCCTCATCGGTAACAAGGTGGACAACGAGGAGCTGAGGCAAGTCGGTGTGGAGCAAGGCAAGAAGGTGATCCATCCACCCTGGGGACCCACCCATGGTGCCTTCACCACGTCTCACTAGATGCTGGTCGCCTTTCTATCTGTTCTCTACATTCATTGATTCCTCGGTCAAAATTATCAAGCTTTTTCAATAGGACCCCTTATAAATAAGTGTATTATTTCTTGTAAATGTCAATAAAATACCAATTAGACGGTTTCCAAAATCTAACAACCTGGAGTTTCATTCGTTTTTACACACACATCATGGGCCAAGGAAGCCCAGCAGCGTCTTCACTTCCTCCGGAAGCTAAAGAGAGCAAGAGCCCCGGCCCCCATCATGTGCACCTTCTACCGAGGAATCATTGAGAGCGTTCTGACCAGCTGCATCACTGTGTGGTTTGGGAGCTACACTGCCTCCATCTGCAAGACCCTGCAGGGCATAGTGAACGCGGCTGGGATGACCGTTGGTGCCTCACTCTCCTCCCTCCTGGACATTTACAACACCCCACCTAGCCCGCAAAGCAATCAGCATTGCGAGCGATCCCACCCATCCCTCACACAGGCTCTTCAGTCTCCTGCCATCTGGAAGAAGATACCGGAGCCTGCGAGCCCACTCCACCAGACTCTGCAACAGCTTTATACAACAGGCTGTCAGGATGCTGAACTCTGTCCCCTCTGCCTCCAAAAACTCTGGACTTGTAACTTACCCAACCCACCCACTATACGTCCAACAGCACCAGCCATAAGACCTTTTTTACACAAGTATTTTTTTTTAATCCTAGTATTTTTAAACCCTTGTTGTGTTTCAGTTCTTGCATATGCCAACACTGGGGTCTGAGAGAGACTGAATTTCGATCCTCTATATGTCCTGTACATAAGGCATAATTGACAACAAAGTTGAAATGATAATGATATATACGTCCTTGAAAGTGGACAACGCAATAGGCAATATCTTGGTTATGGTAATTGTACCTGCTCAGTGCCCACTGGTGTGCTGAGGTAAGCCTGATTGTGTTGAGAGAAGCATGAGTTTTGGGGTCACAGTTACCAATCTGATTTCAGCTTGCCAAGGAATACGGAATGGAGTTCTTCGAGACAAGTGCGTTCACAAACAATAACATCAAAGAGGTACAACTCCATTGCATGATGCACGATACTTTTGAACGCAGCCACTCTTGTGCTAGATCGCATTATGTGGCATATCCACTTGCGTGCACGTAGGAGCATAGAAATAAAGTTCAACTGGATTTTGCTGCCCTGCCCTATGTTGCTCACGATGTCGCCCCTCAGCAGCCTACAGCACCCTTCTCGTGCTTGCTGTCTGCCCGTCCAAGCGCTGTCCAGGATCGACTCGGCTTAGCTTCCGAGATCTGACGAGACCGGGCACATGCCTGGTGATTTGACCGTAGTCTTGCCCGTGTGCATCCATGTTAACGTGTGTGCTCACACGCGTGTGGTGTGTGTGTCCATGAACCGTTGTCCTGCAGGCTTTCACCAAGCTGACAGAGCTGGTGCTCAAGGCAAACAAGCACGAGCTGGAAGGATTGCGTTTGTCGTCCAGTGACGAGCTCAGCCTGTCAGGTGACGAGGAGGAGAAGAAAGATCGCCCACAGGAGAAGCAGCGGCCCTGCTCGTGTTGACCACAGCTGCCCTCGTGGGAACGTCAAGCCTAAGGCACTGAGCACACCGGCGAGACAATCAGAAGAGGAAAAACTGAGACCGCGATGCAACGGCATTGAGGAACAGTGCCGCAAACAGACAACGTGTGGTTACAACAGGGTACTCGAGTAAAAACATCCCTGATGCAAACCTTTAAGTGTGGGGCGCTCGGAGCAATGCTGTAATAGAGATGCTTGGACAGTGACAGCGGTGCTGAGAATTTAACAGCACCGTACAAAGTAGTAATGTTGATGGGGGAGGGGGGCAGGCAAGGTACATGCAAAACACTGAACCGGGGAGCAAAGCAAATGAGATGCAAATATGATGAGACAGCAACATTTGCTGATGGTAACAAATGGGAACAGTTTCCCAACTTTGAACAGTGGCATTACAATTTTGGGATGTGTAATTACTAAGAAAACATGAAAAGGACTACAGTCAACACCACACACCAAATGTTTTTCTATGCCATCCTGTCAACAACTATGTAGTCTAGCGTGCTTTCTTTAAAATCATCTCTGTCTATGTGTCCAAAGCCTCTTCCTTTGTGGCATGCAAATCACCAAAGACAAACTAAGTGGGCTGGGTCATACCTTAATTAACCGGTCGAATATAATTGTACTGTCCTGGTAAAATCATTGGCTTGATGGCATAGTGACTGCATTGGCCATTAGCAACTGCAGGTCACTTGTTGTGTCCACTGAGTTCGTGCATTACAAATGAGGGTGATGTTTACTGGAAAGCCAATGTGTTTAAACGATTTGTTTACTTTATAATCATGTCAATTCACGCTGTTGGTGGGGTATCTGGAGTTGGAGCTAGGGACTAGACCATAACATTTCAAATGCAGAAATGGCTTTCCCAATGATTTGAAGCAGAAAAAAACGGTTCATGCTGACGTTTGGTTATTTTTGCAACGCTCAATTCACATTGTCATTGTCCGCACTTCTTACCCATGTCATAAAGATAGATGTTTATAATTACAGCAGAAATACCCAGTGAGATTGCAAGCTCTGGATGCAGGATTCCTGCAAGACAGCAAACGTTCGAGCTAACCAACACAAACAATATATTGTATAATCATTGGATAAATCACGAAACATTTAAAAGTCTTAAAGCTAACATCCTGTCCAGTTAGTGAGAACCCTTATCAAGTTGAAAATATGATGAAGGCCAAACTAAAATTGTAAATATGACACGGATACTTTTTACATGCAAGCCCAAATAACCCTTAGCATGATTTGGATAATATTTAAAATAGTATTGCGATAGATGTACAAGCGTGGTTTTCCTGGAATTTTGTTGCTAAAGTAACTGAATCTTCTTGTTCACCGTTTTAAGAGTGCTCAAGTTGGGAATTATCTGATGCAGAAGTGTGCAGCAGGTTAAATGAGATTTATTAGTCGCTGCATAGGGGACATATTGCTATTTGGATACATGGTTGCCACCTCTAATGTACAAAACAAAATCAGAACATCGCATAGGAAGAATATCTAACAATGTTTTTTGTATTGTGCTTATTTGCCAGGGAAGGCTCACCGAGTCTCATGACATTTTCAGGAGAGTCCTGCCAAGTTTTCACAGTAAGGGGCGATGACGGATATGTACAGTATTTTCCAACCGAGTAATTTAACAACACAAAAAGTGGAATATACATGTAACTGCATCGTCTTGAGTGGCGTATTATTTATGCAACGGATAAAAAAAGCCGAGGCTTTAAATGTCTCGGGAAGACTTATAGATTTCCCAAGATGTCTACCTCAAGAAGAGAACATTCTGGGAAAACCAATACAGGTGGCAATCCAAGTTGGATGGTGGCACAGGTGAACTGCTGTGTTCCTTATATAATACATTGTGATTCTCATGCACGTGAAACGTATGCGAATCTGCATTGCTTCCTGGAGCGCATGAGATGCACAATGAACGACGAATCCCACCTGTGTGACTTGAGAGGCCTGCATTCTACACTCATTACCCACTCTGTAATGCTCTTCCAACTTGTGTTTATACACGGCTAGAGCCGCCTTTCTCAACCCGTGGGTCGCCACCCACCAGTGCGCCGCGAGCATGACCTATACGGTCCGTGGAGACCAGACCGAAGTGGGCCAAGTGGGCCTTTTGGCGCAAAAAGGTTGAGAACCCTTGGACTAGAGCATGGTTTCCAATATTGCTGGTCACAACCACCCGGTTTATTAGAGGACATCAAATTGTTAAGATGATGGGCAAATAATAAAACAAGGTGAGGAATGTGGAGAAGTTGCATCCGCACTCTGGTCATAGTTGAAATATCACACAGTTGGATTTGTTTGATATCATAACAGAGGAAGCTCACATGTCTAACTGTCACTAGAGGTCAAAACTGTCTTAATGTTATCGCCTTGGTCTGCCGTTTGAAATTGTATAAGTGGGTGACACTTCAATAGTTGGGTAACTTTGAGACTGTGTATACCGTTCATATTGTGTGATGTATGATACAGGTCGTGGAGTGCTTGTTTTTGTCACCTTGAGGTTACATTAGAAACGCAATTCTGTACATACAAACGTGAATGTTTTCTAAAAAATGTTTTTAACACGCACAGGTTGAAAAATATTTGTTATTTTTAATACATGAAGAATATAAGCAGTTTCATTGTTACAGTAAAACTAAACATTGGACAATGTGAGCCTTGACAGGGTGAAGCAGGAAGTTATGGCGTATCATTCGCATTAACTTAACTTTTTATAAACACTGGTGTGGGAACATTTTATAACGTTTGGAAAACGAAGACCTATGGAACATAGCACTAACTAGACATTACCTGCAATTTGAATGTGTGATTTTTTTTGTAATGGCTGAAAATCAATGCATACATTTCCATCTAATGTTTAAAAAACAGGTGGTTCTGGAGTGTGAATAAGGATTAAATTGATGGAAACACTGAGTCACAATGAGCTCAAATTATTTCTATTATTGCAGATCGTCACAACTGTCAGTGTTCATTTTCTCAGCAGCCCAAGTCGTGTCAGCAGTGGATTGAACCATTCATTGATTCATTGTCAGAAACCACTTAATCCTGTACAGGGTTGCGGTCAGTAGGAGCCTATCCCGGCAGACACAGGGCGCAAGGCAGGGCTATACCCAGGATGAGACGCCAGTCCATCACAGGGCACTGGTGGCAAATTAGTCCGCAGGCCAATTAACCTATGGAGCAGCATTGGAGGAAACCGGAGTGCCCGGCGAAAACCCACACGGACGAGAACATGCAAACTCCACACAGAAAGGCACCCGAGCCGGGATTCGAACCTGGCGCCTTCTTGCTGTGAGGCGGCAGTGCTACTGACCCTGCCACCGTGCCGCTCTGGTTGGAACCAGTGCTTGTAAAATCAAATCGGCCAAATCTAATCACAACTCACAGAAATCAACTTAATAACGATCGTTAAACGCGGAACTCTACAGGCCTTGTGTTGTGAAGTCATTTATGAACGAAGGCCTCTCTATGCTGTGCTACTTTATCATGCTGTTTACACTAGGTTGGGGAAAGCAGAAGATGGAGGCAGGACCACTTCAGCTATAACTTGCCAGTGATGTTAGCGATGGCCAGAAGTTGAACTCAGGTCAGGGGGTCCACAATGTAGTGTGTACACCGCTGGAGCACATCACCCCCACAGGACTGAATTAGGGTGAATTCTAAACTAGTTGAGTAAAGCCATTTCTTTCGATTTTTACCAAATTGGAGTAAGAATGTCCACACATTACATCGTGTGTTAGGTCAGTAAACTTAACACGCGTCATCTTTAAATTACTTTTTTATGGACTTAAATGCATATTTTATCAGATTCATAGAAAACAAGTGGATGGGGAAACATTAGCAGTGTTTTTCCCAAGTATTTTATGAGCATTGAGAAAATGTGAGAATGTGCTCCTTACAAGCCCTTCTACACTTCTACATGTATTACCAATCAGATTGGGAAAGAAAACGTCGATAACTTTGATAAACATCTTCAGCTAGGAACACAATCATCAATGATCTAACAAACAGGAAATACAGTGTAAACATTACAATTAAAATTATGGCAATAATAAATTGAAGTGTGGAGTGTCGGGCTTATCTGTGTTTATGGTTCTTTTAAGGTTACCCAGGAATCCCTTGCACAAGGCTAATATATCTCATTGGGTTCTCACCTGATTAAGAAAAGGAAATCGATATTTGCTCGGCTTTAAGTTTCCACACCCTACACTAATGGGATAGATCACATCCATGTGTGCACCACAATACAATATATATTCCCTCTGTCCGAGGTGAACCACAAATGGTATCTCCTGTACCTAGAAAGGCCCAACTGACCAGATAAGGCCAACATTTTGGCCGAGCAGAAAATGCGAGTTCCTCCTCTTTTCAGAAATTAGTTGATTACGGTACTTTGTTGTTAAAAATATGTCTATAAAAGGAGGCAAAACCGAGCTGGGCGATGAGCAGACGAGATAATGCCTCACGGCATGTGAGGAAAACATGACGAGCAGCTCACGACATCACGGCAGTCCGGGTATTGGTGGCTTAGAGCAGCTGCCTGTGTCAGAGCACACGGCGAGCGTCCCTTCAGGCACACGACATGCACAATCAGCACTTCACTGCACGACGCGTAGAGCTAAGGGCCGTGCCATAGTCTTCCCAAGACCGAGCACTCGAAACAGACTGCATGCCTCGAAGCCAAGAGGTGGTGGTTAATGCAGTCACAGCACCCTTGCCTGGCAGCAGCAGAGCCTTGCACCCAGTTCACCACATGCCAGCAGTGACATCAGCTGGCCATAACAAGACACCGAATAGACAGCCCCTTGCCTCTGCAGCATCTCCAACAGAAATTGGCGAGGCTCCCAATCTGCCGGCAGTCTAAGCTTTCCAAAGTGGAGCAGAACAAGGACGGCCAGCAGCGCCAAAGGTGTCTGAACCCCGGCGGCTCCTTCATGCGATTCACATGTCAACAACCAAGACACCAAGGTGTCAGCGTGTTACAGACCTCTGCCAGGGATAAGGGCAGCTGGGGTTCAACGTGGCAGGCCCTGTCTGGCTGGTGCTCAAGAAATCTCCTCGCCAACCATTCTTTAGGAGAGCGGTTTCTGAGTCACTTCACCCACCCCCCCTCAAGCAGACAGCATCTGGCAGGTGGGTGAAAGGACAGAGGAGGAACCCATCTGGAGCTATCGGAGCTCCAGCAGCGTTAAGAATCAAGACTCGGATCTGTGCCAACATTTAGGATTTTGACCAGAATGTCTGTTTTTTGACCTTGCTGTAGCGGGTATCTATCTGTTGCACGCTTCTGACAGAATGCCAGGCACACAACGTAGCATGGCATGAAGCATGCTTGCTGAAATATGGACTGGCGTTGTGCAATCACCTTTTCCTCGAATGGAAAATTAAAGAATCACCAATATGCGCCTGTGGTGCAACCGCAACAATGGAACCTTGCTCCAAAGTGGAGCTGCCAATCTCTTGTGGAATTCAACCTAAATCCGGCTTCAGATCGCATGGCCTTAGCAATATCCACAATGTATATAGCGAAAACAGTACAGACTCATCCGTGTGACCCTAGCAATACACACATTTATCCCAATATAAAGGAGAACACGCTACTGCATTTACATGCTGAAATTATTGCGTATCAGTTCCAGGAGGAAAGCTAAATTAGTGTAACTTCAGCAAGATCAAACAAGAAAAATAATGTCAATAGTTGAATAAATGAGAAATAAGGAGCGACTCCTAAATACGAACTATCGATGCTATCATTACATCGTATGTGAGATGCAGTAGTGCCAGCCAAATTCTGTGGTTTCGTCTTCATTTCGAAAAACCGAGGCAACAAATTCTTTGATTTGATGAATAGCTAAGAGCGGTGGTGCCCACTGTGGCCCCGGGACTAAGTGACTATAAATTGACAGTATTGAATGCTTTGTCATGCTGTCACTACAGCTCACAGAGCAGGCAGGCCGTGAAATGACCACCATTGCTCATGGCCTCTACTAACTAAAGAATGCACTTGCAATGCGTCACTGGCAGTGAAGGAGGGCAGCACTCTTGATCAGCGTTTAAACCAATGCTGGCCGCTTTAAGAAATCTATCAACATTTCAGCCTAATTTCTGTCAAGTTGTTTGTAATTAGTTTTTTTGTCGGTTACTGCCATGGTAAACGTTTTATAAGGTATATACAGTAAATGCAGTGCATCTTTTACGACAATACTGTATGTAAAACGGTGCAACCCCTGCACTGTGGAAAATGAGTGGCGATGTATTTTTTTTTTAAGTTAGCAATATTTAGATTGGGATTGCTGGTAAACAGGAAGGGGCACCAGGAGATGTCGAGATGTTAAAGTGCGTCGAGCTCGCGCCACTGACCTCCGGGGTTTGAATGAGGCAGCCAGCTGCGAGTAAACTAGGTTCTGAAATGTATCGAATCGTTGTTTTCACGCCGGCCACCGATAACTCCACATTTAAAAAAATCCACCACGTTACATTTTAGTTGCTGCGGCTAATGTCAGCCCTGAGACTACAACATATCAGTTTCACCGTCATGCAACCGTCTATTGCATTTCTGGCCAAGAATGTGTGGATGAAGAGGTCACTTAAATACGTTTCAGATGGGCAGTAGTTCCACGATATTCTCCTCCGCGGGCCGTTATCGAACACGGGGAGTTTTAAAAGGGTTGTTCGTTTCATGAGAGAACATTCATCCACCCACCTACCCAATCACCCACCCACCCACCCAATCACTCAATCACCCAGCCACACAATTACCCAGCCACCCACTCACTCACCTACCCACCCACCCACCAACTCACCTACCCACTGAATCACTCAATCACCCACTCGAAAGAACAGCGCTCTGGACAAACCGCAGTCGGGAGGGGAACAGGCGCTTAGCCGCGGGGGCTCGGGGGAAATTATCTGACGGCTGTCATCTGCGTGGGCGACACGGTGCCTGTGTAGCAGTGAGTAGCGCTGCCGCCTCACAGCAAGAAGTCCCATGGTTCGAATCCCCGCTCGGGTGTGGAGTGATGAGTGGAGTGTCTGTCTCTCGCCCCCTGTGTCTTGTGTGGGGTTTCGCTGGGTACTCCGGTTTCCTCACACAAGACACGCTGCTGTCACTCACGAACCTTCTCACTCATTCACTCACCCGCTCACCCAGCCACCCACCCATCAACTCAAGCACCCACTCATCAACTCACTCACCCACCCACCCACTCAATCAATCATCCACAGTCTAAAGACATGCTGGAGCTGCCATACGTTAATTGGGCTGCAGATTAAATTCCCCCGGTGATCTGTGATGGACTGGCGTCCCATCCTGGGTATGGCCCTGCCTTGCGCCCTGTGTCTGCCGGGATGGACTCCGGCTCACCGCGACCCTGTACAGGATTAAGCGGTTGCTGACAATGCGATGAGATTAAAACAAAAAAATGCATGTTTTTTTTGTGTCGCAGGGATCCCGTAAAGAGCTTGCAAAGCCCACTGGGTATTTTTTTGCTGTAATACACATCTATCTATCTATCTGGCATTATCAGGCATTTAATATATGATCTGCTCCTGTGTGAAAGCAGAACTTTTATTAACCGATACTGGTTACAATCTGCAGCGGAACGTTTTACCAGAGTTGTCAAATTCTGCTTGCTCTTCAACATTCCGGGTGTGCTGATAAACCAAAGCAGTCGGCATATTGCCAACGAGTGAGGAATTTATCCTGCCCCTTCCAACCCCACAGACTTCCCTCTCCAATCTTTCTAGTTCACTCCCAACTATTCCCTCCCCCGTCATCTCCACCCACTCAACCCCCAAGCTCTCTCCGTCCCTCCAATCCCCCCCCTCACTCCAATACCTCCCCCTCTACACCACCTTCGAATACCTCCCCCCAACCCCCGCTCTGCATCCCTTCAATCCCCCGCACCTCTCTTCCCAATCCCCCCCCCCCAGGTCCGCTCAGCCTCAAACGGGCACATCGTCGCGGTGTGTGAACATTGGCGCCGTGTTTATCTTTAAGGAACTGACGGCCATCTTAGGGGACGCTGGCAGATTTTTGCCGCTCTTAAGATTGCCAGTTTCACGACCTTTCAGTGTATTCGAAGCAGCCTTAATCATTTAATTTTTGTTGCTTTGTTTTTTATTAGTTGTTTTTTTTCCTGTCGTTATTGACATGCCGTTCTCTTCGCGGCCCTTGTGCAGCGCTTCGTGACCGTCGGGTGAAAGGCGCTCTATAAAATGCTATTACTATCCATATCCCCGCCCGCTCGCACGGTGCAAATGCTCGCGGTCCCCGGCGCGGGCGCGCCCCGCCCCGCGAGGAGCCATGTCCGCGGCGGACGCCGAGAGCAGCGGCGGTGGCGGCATCGTGATGCAGGGCAACGGGCTGCGCGTCGGCGTCCTCACGGGTAAGCGCCGACACGCCGCCTCTCCCTCTCTCTCCCGCCTCGCTCGCCGCGTGCATGGCGCGAACACGAGAGAGGACGTGAGGAGGGTGAAGGAAGGCTGAGGGAAGGAGCGCTGGGGCGACGACGTTCCCTGCGGGCCCGGCGCGGCCCCGGCTGCTCTGCTCATCACGCCGGCCCGAGGACGTCCGTCCGTGCGGGCAGGGGGGGCACTCCTCGCATCACGCTTCATTTACGCATTCATCATCAGCAGCGTTGTCGTGAAAGTCAGCAGCAGCAGCAGCGCTGTCATCGTCTTCCAGCAGCAAGCGGCGGGCGGCTATGCGCGTCAGGGTAGCCGAGCGCCGCGCTTGGGCCGTGCGCCGCCTCGCCGGGGTCTTCCCTCGCGGGTTCCACCTCACCGCGGCAGCGCCGGTCCCCAATCGCTAGCCTGGTAACCATGGTTATCGCGGTCGCTACGAGCCTCGTGGCTTGTCACTGGTCATCGTGGTTACCATCGCTCATGGTGGTTACCATCGCTCATTCGTGGCAGATTACCATCGCTGTAATGGTTACCACCGCTCTCAGGGATTACCATCGCTCATGGTTATTATCGTCACCACGGCTGTCATGGTTACCGTCGCTCTCGGGTTACCGCAGCTTGCACGGCTTCCACCATCGCCGGGTTACCATCGCTCTCGCGGTTACCAACGGTGGCCAGGTTACCATCGCTATGATGGTTACCATCGCCGTCGTAGTTGCCACCGCGGGTCAGGTTACCATCGCGATCACGGTTAGCGTAAATCGCACTGCGCCGTTTGCGGATTGCCGTCGCCCGCGGAGCCCGAATGAATGGAACCGGCGCTCATTAACACCGCGTCTCGGGCTTGAGCGGCTGTGATAAAAATAACACTTGCAGATGATACAGCTGGGCTGTTGGCCCGCATTAACATCAGCATTAAGGGTGTAATGCTATGGATGAAATAGCGGTAATATTAATGTCACTGCGGTGACTGTGCACGAGTGGTAAGACAGTAAAAATCGCGTGTTCACGTCGGGGCCAGATCGGTGACCGCGAGCGATGTCGGGACCCGAGACGCAACGATGATGATGCCCTCCCCGCCCGCATCGCGTGATCCAAGATCACCAACCTCTCCTCGGGCATCAGCCCCTTCTTTCTATGCTCCAGCACCACTGCTGCACCAGCCTTCATATACGCTCTCCTCCAACACCGGCCTCTCTATCCGCCCTCCAGCCTCTAGCCTGGCAGCCTCTCTTTTCCAGCACGATATCTCGCTATTTTCCCCAACCTCCGTCTGCCTCCTCCGGCAACGGCACCAGCCTCTCGATTCTCCAGTTTCTCGATCCCACAGCACTAGCCACCCCCCCCACCTCAGCACCAACCCCTCTATATCCCGACACCAGCCCCTCTTCCCCCCCCCCCCGCAACGCCAGCCTTTATATCCAGCATCACTTGTGTGCGCGCTCCCTCCGCCAGCACCGCGTCCGCTGGACAGCAGCATCTGTACCCCGACAGTGGTGCCGCTTCACCATTTAATGGCGATGTAAATGCGTTCCGCTGGGGAGAGGCGTTGCCACATTGTTGCAAGTTGATCCCGTTAAGATCAACTGCCTGTGTGAAAGGGGAAATCCATTGTGGTTCCCAAAGTGTAACAACTCGGAAGATAAATGAAAAGGGAAATGGTTTTAGTAAAACGGACATCACTGTGCTGTGCACCTCATTTGGGTTTGTGGACACTCCGTGAATGTTAATTGCCTTGCTATGGAAGTCTCGTGAACTGTCGTGTGCTTATTCTAATGATTTTAATTGGTGAACGAACATTTGCATCAAAGCTTGAATTGATGCCCTCAAGACAATAACATATCAATTGGGAAAATGTGATAGATTTTTACGAGTTAAATATTTACAACTCATGTTTAATCTCCTTGCAGCCCGCATGCATGCTAAACCGGCAAGGATATGAGAGAGCCATTGCTTTTCACCCCCCCTCGCCTTATTTCGTTATCAATTCAAAGTTCAAGAATATCAGATTGCAGTTTCATAAGATGATGCATTTTTAAGAATGTCACAAACATTGCCGGTTATGGTACATACCCAATGCTTCAAAATACAAGTAAAAAATCAGTGAAGGGTTGCAGTATCTGGTACTGTATATGCAAAACGTAGTTCATCTTGCGAGAGTTGAACCAATTTTACCTGGAGCCCGTTTGACATTAATTTGTTGCTTTTCACTTCCATCACATAGATTGAAAGTGTTAAAGCTTGAATTAGTGTACATTGCTAATTGTTTCTCAGTGTTTATTCATACGTTTAGCAATTCAGTTTGTGTATACATTACCTAGTATAGTCTGGCAGCACCTAGATCCCAGCCGAGTTTTTGCGTTCTCAAAACTGACGCAGCTGTGTAAGCGGGCTTGGACCAGACATCCACGCAGAGCACTGATGTGCTTGTGGTTACCTGCCACATGGTGGCTATGGTTGCCGAGCCCAGAGTTATACAGAGTACTGTAATACTTAAATACAGTTCGATTAAAAAGGAATTTTGCTTTACAGAAATGTTATCTTTCACGGTTGACAAATGTTTTCCTCCGTTAATAAGTTGTCTTTTGTCAGTAAATCAATGGCATGCGGGACATTGTGACCTCACAATGACCAACAGACATTATTATTATGATTTTATATTCACTTTTACTGCACGTTCAAGTGCTATAAATAAATGAGTCGGTAACCTGCTTAGCAGTTGCATTTGTATCTACAAATACAGTAAAATATACATGGGTGCATCTCCTTGCCTGAATCCTCTTCTGGAGATATGTGGCGCCACTTCATACAAACGACACTGTAGTTTTATCATTTATATACTGTATATATTTGTACACGTCGGTTTGAGAGCTTGAATGACTGTCAAGTTTTACATAATCAAACGCCTTTTCATAATTTACAAGGGTTAGGTATAATGGCATTTGATATTCTTTATATTGTCTATGCACATTGTATTTATTTTCTCCAACAATTGATTGAAAGAATAGAGGCCTGAACATTACAGGAAAATGTTGCAGACCTTTGTTAAAATGATTGCAAACATGGATAAATACATTGTAGGAGTAAAACGAAATCCACATAAAAAGTTAGTTAAACAAATGAAGATATGCTTGTGACACGTGGTAAATATATAAAGAGTACATATACCTAGAACCATTATTAAACATGCACCGTGATCTAGAGCAGGTTTGAGCACTTTTGGACTAGAGCAGGTTTGAGCACTTTTGGAAAACTGAAATGTATAGTGAAGATTAATGTGCCATTGTGCCTAAAGAAGCAGATTGTCAGCAATATTTACTACCCTTTATCCCTGCAAGTGACCTCTGGGCTATAGAGTAGAGGGCAAGACTTTTCTACCTACCCTGCAAAATATATAAGGTGGCCCTCGACTGTCAAAGCAATTCAGTTATTATAATTTTTAACTAGCTACATTTGTGAAGCTGGTTTAATAATAATTATAGGTAGGTTTTCCTGGATTCCAACCCAGGATCTCCACGGTGCCAGCTCAGCACACTGACCTTTGAGCCACCTTCCCATACATGTGCAATAAGCCAGGGATTTTCAACATTTTGCACCTCAAGGCCCTCTTGGGTATGGGCAACTCAGACCACTCTGTGACGCTCGCGGTCCACTGAGGAGTTGCGACCCACCGATTGAGATTGGTAGCCATAAGCCACGAGGCTCCATGGACTTTGCTACTCTCACACTCTCCGTCCCCTCTGCTCTCTACCCTCCAAAGTGACAGTTGGGAATTATATTTTATGGGGTTTATTTTAGAAGGTTTTAAAACGGCCTTGGATGAATTCAGAATATAAGCACATACCAATGCGCACTTTTACTGTGATGTCATGACTAGTTGTGGGGATCAGCCCAGATGCATGTGGTGTAGCATGTTCCCAAGCTCACAGTGTTGGGTCTTCTAACCTGGGACCAAGTAGAAAAGGAGGCTATTGGATGTAAAAACATGGCATTAAAATGACAGGAACCACCCAAACTACTCTTACAGATATCATTGACAGGAGGCAACAAACACCATGTGACTTAATAGGTTACGAATATGAACAGTTTTTGTTCGCTTCTTTATGGCGATTTTGTAGTCTTGTGCAGGATTTCTAGACGTGTTTTATGCACGAAATGCAAAAAAAGCTTAGTTTATGCGTGATGATGTCAGGCATCAGAACGGTCTGCATGTCACAATGCCCTAGCCCCAATACCAATCCCTCACAACCACGCGTGCTGAAAACAAGCTCTGTGTCCTCTACTAACATAGCTCACATTTGCTAAATACATTTTTGGTATGTGCACATGCACACAGTGAAGCGTGTTTCAAATGGCAACAGTTAACTTATTTCTCTACAACCTCAATAAGTGGATTAGATAAAGTCGTTGCACAAAATAAAAACGGGAGTGCTTAATTATATTTCTCTAAGATGCGGGCTTATGTTCTGTACAGGCATACCTCTTAACGGATAGGATGAGTTTTTGAGGCTTGTCTGCTAAGCGATAAATATGTTGAGAGGTCATAACATGGTTCATTATAGCTGTACAGTATTTATTATAGGAATGCTATAATACAGTACTATTAATAATAATGCAGTATAATAGTAAAAATAATATCCTAAGCATGTTTATAGACAATGTATGGTTCACGGGAGCCTTGGGAGTACAGTACAAGTGCTATACGTACTCTTAGAAAATATTTTTTAATGACTTTATTTCTTGTTCGTTAAAACTAAAATTCGTTGGCCGAGGCTTTGTTAAGAGGTATGCCCATATTTCCATCGAGCGAATTTGAGATGTGGTGTCGTAAAAAGCAATGTGACTATATGAACGCATAACTCATGTTGTTTGCAGTGCATTTTGGCCCAGAAAACAGCTTGCACTAAAATATTGTGTTTGCCTTTGATGATGGTAATAATGTAATAACAATGTGAGGTTTGGTGATTGTGTGGCGATGGTGTCTCTTCTTGCAGAGATAACCGTGCACGATGAGCATAGATGTAATTTTTGATTTTAAACACCAGGTATGAATAAAGTGAAGTATACATATTCACCTTAATGTTTTGCAACAGAAAGGTAAAGCACTGTGACTTTAGCAGCCACTTGTGATTTTCACAATAGATGAATTGGAGCACCAGTTGGTCAACACGTGCCCTGCCAAGGCAAGAGAATGTTCTCAATAGGGGCTGCACATTAATGCATTTCATTTGAATTGAGGGGAGTTCAAAATGAGTTTTGGATACGCTTTTTAAATGTGGATGAGATTTTAAGTTTGGTATAAAGTTCTATTGATCAGGTGAGGTCTAATGAGATTTAGAGCTTGCCAAGGTTAAAAAGTAGGTTATAGCTTATTATGAAGGATGTCCTTATGGGTGGAATGGCAGAGTACGTTAATGTTATGGATATTGATGATACATACAAATGAGTAAAACCTATAGTAGTTCATTTTTAAATGATCATTAGATTTGTGGCTTTCCATGTGGTTAAATAGGTGTTGATGGTAATAATACAGTACGTATTGTATTGGATTTGAAAACATCCTAAGGTCTATTGCTGTGCATGGAATTATATGCATCACAGTGGACAGGTGATACAATATAATGCATCAGCTTGTAAAGGGCTTTTGTCCTCATTACGTTAAAAATAATTGTAGTGCATTTGTTTGAATGTGTATACTTGTACTTGGGTGGGGGCGGTGCTTAACAATGTGTTTGGCGATGCTGCTGCCGACCTGGGTTTAACCGAATTTGTTCAAACTTTTTATGCATTGATATTAAAAAAGTGTGAGTTTAAGTATTCACTTTTGAGTACATTTAGTATATTGATTATATAGATTTTGTACATAACCTCATCTCTGCACGACATTAATATTTCAACTTACCATATTGCAAATTCATCCCATTATTTGCAATGTGTCATAGGTTTGTTAAGTGCCATGTTATGCGTGGTATTTTGTGATACGTAAAAACCAAATTGCATTGTAATTCATCTTGGATTTTAAAATTAGTGCAAGGTACGTTGGGTTGATTACTAGTATTAGCCCGATGTTTAGCAATACCCATGCTGCTGTGGCATGAAGAGGGACAAAGCAGTAATTTGTTACACCAATCAAAGATTTTGCACGATCCATCTAATGAGCAGTGTAGGTGAACGATAATTACAAGCATCCATTTATTTCTAGCCTTTACTTTGGGTGAGAACGAATGAACTGTAAATGGTGTTAGGTGTACTGCGAGAGTCTAATGTTAAGGTGCAGGCTTGTAACACTGCTGTTTGGGTGGTGTTTGCTAACATTGCAAGAGGTCAACGACTCGTTCTTATTAGTATTCATTTGAATTGGTGATTTAGTTTCTTCAGTATTATTGATAATCGCGTGGAAAAAGCTAAACATCGATTATTAGTTTGTTGCACATATTACAAGGTCGAAGGACAACACCACAAGTCTAGTTCACTGCATTTGTTGGAACCGTAACCACGCTGGGACTGATGAGCCCTTTAACTGGTGCCTCGTGATGGATGCTGTTGAGCAATCCCGTTCAAACGCGCCGTGCGATTTGAACGTATGCGCATGCCGCTCGGTTTAAATGGCAAATAAAATTAGATGGTTTCGAGAAGGGTTTTGCTTGTGGTTCTTTTGAGTTCTCAGCTCACAATGTTCAACCTATACATTCACACGCTTTTCTTACGGCACTTTGTCAACCTACTCCTGGAAGAAGGCCTCCCCCATTGTTTTTCAGTCGTGGCAGATTGTTTGACCAACCTTCATGCACCACTCATGCTGCTTTTTACGTTAACACATTTGGTATAGCGGCGTCTTAACCCCCACTTTTTTCGTTATTATCACGGAAAGCTGACAGGAGCCTAACACTTGCAATATTGCGCTATAGGCAAACAGCATAAGACAAGTCATAATCAGTCTAAGAAAAGAGCGTTGCCTATGTGAATTAACGTGTCTATACAAGTGAAAATTCGGGGGGCGGTGATGTGAAACATTGCCCTTAAACATGAAGTAATAATTGATAGTGAAACGTGCTACATTTGTGGCACAGTATTTATTTTGGAGGTTCCCACGTGGAATTAACAGCATGCAAAGATTCCTTACAGAGTTACAATTGGGGAAAAAAAACCAAACTGTATTACTGGGTCCAAACCTCCTTTCGCAGCAAAAAAAAAAACCTTTCATCAGGAAATGCATACACCAGTGGGAAAACGTTTGGATTTGTCTGTAAACTACATGGAACAACTTCTCCATCAACTTTAATAGATCGCTGCCCATCACTACCACACCATATATTGCCAACGCCGCCTTGTTTGTCCAAAAAATATTCTCAACCCTGTCTAGAGCTCAATGCTACCAATGGCATATATTATTTCTGCATGCAGGTCTAGGTTGTGGTGTTGAGAGCCAAGTTATTGTGGCTCGAGAGGGGGCTACCCTATACTTTAGCATTCATTTCAGTGATGTGCATTTTACGTTTTTATATCCATACTGCCACACGGAGCAAAAGCACGTGTGCCAAATCCCACCCCAAAATCATAACTTGCAATAAATGTGCCATGAATTCAGTGAAAGTGCCAATTTACCCAGCACACTTATTGTCCTGCTGATTATTGGTGGAAAGTTACCCCATTTGATTCATAACTTATCAGGGTGGGTGTAATACAGTGATACCACGTCCTCTCCTACGGGAGAGATAAAGTGAATGAATACGGGATAAAGAAAACCACTTCCACAGCAGAGATAAGGCGAATGAGCCCCATGTGCATGACCACATTGCCCAAACACAGCTGAAGTTTCTCCCCCTTGCTTAACCAATCTTGAGCAGAGAATTGCCCACAGTGTTATGCGTGCACTGGGTGTGATGTAGAAAGCGTCATAACTGGAAACATGGGGATGCTATGTGGAAGGTCTGAACTTTAATTTTGTCTGCAACATTATGGTGAAAAATAGGTTTTTTTCTTCCAGCCTCATGTATGAACCTGTGGGATCTTTCGATTACGGAATCAATCCCAGATCAATCAACTGGTCCATATGAATACCAGAATTCTAGGATATGATCACAAATAAGTAATTATGTTGATCAGCACAACATATAGTAATAATGCATCATTCAGCAAGTAGTGTATCGTATATTATTGGCAAGGAGACAAGAGTGTAACCCGAAAAGTTAATACTTATAAGAAAGTATTAACGGATTTAAAATTGCAATGCTAGCGGCTGTAGTCAGCTTTTCTGTGATCTTTGAAGCTAGTTAACTTAATGCAGTCATTTTTTCTGAAAGATTTAAGGTCAAACGACACATTTTTCAACGTTCAGTAATTTATGTAAGAGTTGGCATTGACAGGCAGGCACATTGCATGAGCTTGTATGTAATAATGAAACTACGAACAAAACATATGTAACTTGCCAAGCGTCAATAGGAACGATATTTATACCATTAGCTAGGTCCGTTGTCCATCACGGAGCATTTGACTTACTTTAGGAAGGTTGAGAGTTGGGGTAGATGCTTCTCACTTACCACAAGTCACATGCAGTGCATCTTGTGGCTATACTGGCTCCCACTGTAGGAATGTATATGGGGTTATTTGAGAGATTAAATGTTTGAAGTAAATACATGTCAAATAACTGAAGTGTACTGATGTAGGTTTTCACGGCTTGATTCATGGCGTTGAGAAGATGCCTCCAATGTGGGAGGCGAAACGTCGCGAGAGAGAGCGGCCGACATCGCTATCCCGAAAAAACAGCTCAAGTTAGACCCACATGCAACCTCAGTTTGCCATTGTAGCAGCACAACATACATGGAGCAGTCTCCAAGTGTTGTAGGAAACAATGAAATATATAGTCACGCCATTTAACTTCTGCTTAAGAATTATTGTTCACTTTTCTGTTGTAATATGAAATTTCTGGCCGAGATGCAGCCATGCGATTCCAAACTCCACAATCTTCATAACTATCCAATTTGCTGGTCTACTATGTTCCTAACTTCCCCATGGTTGTAAGTGGTAGATAGCCCCTTGGCCTCCACTGACTGCAGTAGCTTATCGCATCACTCCCATCCCTACTTAACCCTGCGGCACACACTTACACCCACTCTCCACTATACTCCCAGCTTGCGGTGTAATCACTTCATGAACGTTATTAATAAAAACGTACAAAAGAAGCTACATCGTTCACAGTACAATTTCTTCTACATTTAAAATTATAAAAATCAATTTTCCAAAGTTAATGTTTACTAATAATCAACATATTAATTTTGGAAACCATCAAGTAGCTCCTGATTTTATGTATGGAATATTGCATAACCCCAACAGTGAGTCATCAATATATATAAATTGCAGAACTGGAATGCAATTAAGGATTAATGCTGTTTCATTGTTGTAACTTTAAGGTGTGGTCTTTCATCAGTGAGTCCAGTATACTTTTGGGTGTCTGTCACCCGTGTGCAACTTTATGGGACATCAGTCTTCTGTGGGGAGACTAGCATGTGCAACTCACCAACAAGAACAAAATGAGCACCTCCTCTTGCTTGTGCGAGAAGTTGCTGACTTTTTTTTGTTTCATCAGTGAGCGACACCTGCTCCCGGCAGGCAGCAGAGGATGCCAGTGGGAGGAATCTGCAGGACCTGGTCCAGTCTGTGTAAGTCGAGCAAGCCTCAGAGTCTACCCAGTATCTAGTCACTGCTCTACAGTGTGAGCAGTAAGCCTGGGGTGGGAACCTTTTTCTTGCCGAGAGCTGAATAGGACTTTATAATACCTTCTCAGGCGATGAACGCATTAAATCATACCTTATCATCCAATATTAGCACAAAAAAGAGGTAGGGTTCACCTTTATAGGTGATTGAGCGTTTCGAAATTAAAAGCAGAATGTTGTAAAGCATTTACCCTCGTGTGGCCAACATGCTTGCAACAATGGATAATCATGTGCAGACCATTGTGAAGTGGTCGGCCTGAAGCGAGGTTGTGGGTCAAACTCAGCATGTGGGCTGTAGTGTCCCATCCCTTCATTGGGTGGAGCTAGCTATTCGGTATATATTTCCCTGTATTTTTAATATCCAAATGACCATATGCGGCATTAATTGTGCGTTTTCTATCTCCACTTCAAAATGTTTGGTTAATAATTTCATTTTGAGAACTCTTTTAGCTGCCAAAATAAGTGTTGCCTACATTTCAGCTCAATCTTACTTCTGTAAGCTTCATTTCTAAATGTTGGTGTTCTTTTTTTACCCCTTCCTGTAGGCTGGCAGGGACTGTATCGGCATACAAAATAGTCCCTGATGAATTTGAGCAAATAAAGGTAACTTGATAAACAAATGTCCTTGTTATCGATGTTCGCAATGTGTAGTACAGCATCTCATGACACGTTCCAGTTCACAGTCGGCTATGCCATGGTTTTTAATACCACCAATACTAGTGCTTTTAAGTCATTTACTTATTGATCGATCTTTTCTTGGAGAACCCTTGAGGCTTTTCATAATGCAAAATCCAGGACATGGAAATTATGGAGACTTTGATGTGATATTCATTCAATAAGGGAAGCAATTTTTTTTTTAATCAACTCCTTTGTAGTGTTGTAAATAACATTCCAGCTATTTGCATCGTACTGTTTTTTTGCTGAACAGTTTAAAATTGGCTTCTTTGATTGCTATACAACCCATTTAATGTAATACTGTTGCTTATATCTGCACTTGCTGTATTAATGTTATACATCCTTTTTAATTTAAAAACACCGTAATGACAGGTTATTGTATTTGTGCAATCTCAAAAATTCCCACAAAAGAGTCTTGGTACAGCATTTGGCTGAAAGTTGGAAGCACCCTTTGGAATACCCTAATGGGGCAGCAATAACCAGGATCATTACCACGGATTCCCTGCCTGGGCCTCCATTCCGAGCTGCAGTATGGGATTCCGTCAGCACCATGCACCACTCCTCACACGCAATGGTGCTGCATGCTCGTCCTAAGAGATTTGTCCCCCATGTGTTGTGTGTGTGTGATGCACACGTTACTGTGCGCAGGGTGCTCTGGTGGACTGGTGCGATCGAGAGGAGCTTAACCTCATCCTCACCACGGGTGGCACCGGCTTTTCCCCACGCGATGTCACGCCAGAGGTGCCGATTCTCGGCGTGCTTTGCCACTGTGCGGTACCCTTTTCTTATTGCGAAATCAAGACGTACAAGCATTCTACTCAATTTGAACAATGTTTATACGAATTACTGGAAATGGAAACAAAGGGCTTGTCGTAGTTATGCAACACGAAACAGTGTTTTGGTTATAAGTTATTGATTGGCATCTTACCATTATACAGAACAGTCTTACGGTAAGTTGTGATTATGGTAAATGAAAGGTAGGCATTTTATAATAATACAATTTTTATTACAATGTATAACGGCGCCTATTCGTTCAATGTCGAACGTTCAGAGGCGCAAGGAAACTACAGATAAAAGGAACATTTGTGGGGTCCACTCATGCCAATAAGAGTTTCACCTTTTCAACAGGTTTAGATCCGACAGCATAGGACTGTGGTAAGAAGTTTCAACTTAACAATCAGAAGAAGGCTGATGCTAGAGGATCGACTCAGTCCAGTTATGTGTCCGGTTGAGAAGCAACGCTGAGGAAAGGCGGTGAGAGGCCTGCGGAGCGACGAATACCAACCACAGGAAGTGTGGCGTTTTAAACTATGCACACAGGGCTACTAAAGGAAATTATCATTGTTCCAGTGCTTGTCTGAACATGGTTGACAATTTGTGGGTTGCACAGAAATGGTCAATGATCGTCCAGAATGGAACATGGAGACATACAAGGCCTACAGCATTGTTGTGACCAGAGAAGAAAGGTCGTTTATTTTTGTCTTTACTGTGTTCAAGGCCACACGGGACGTGATTGAGCGCGAGGCTCCAGGCATGGCTGTGGCGATGCTCATGGGTTCCCTCAGCATAACGCCCTTGGCTATGCTCTCAAGGTACGTTTCTTGTTATATGGTTTTGTTACACAGCTGGCCCAGAGCTTATTTTAAAGCCAAAACTGTATTTACGACTCTTTAAAAACAAACGGGGGGTCAAGGTAGAAGCGTTCACGTCGCGATCCCTGTCAGGTAGTACTTGGTATCGCCTGCGAATTCTACCAAACACTTCGAAACCGAGCTGAAAGACAACGCTGTCCATAAGCTAGCCATCGTGCTTCGAAGAATCGCAAAGAAGAAGTAAACAAACGCATGAGGCAGCTTAGGGCAGAAGGCAAAGGCACACCGAACAACATTAAAGAATATTGCAAACACTCAAAAACATAACTCGCTCAGTTTTATGTCGAGCTGGAAACTCAACTCTTGTTGCATTTCAAAGAAACACACGTTATTCTGGCGCTTCTACTGTCCAAGATCTAGATCACAGCAACCAGTCTCCTCACTTGCTGCACACATAGCATTGTAAATAACTTACACAGCCTAGCACTATTCTGGGTTATTGAATATAGTTTGTTGTTATTCCTTCACTCCAACTCTCATGGTCAGATTAATCTTCTTAAACCCCTAACAGCATACATAAAAACAGATACCTCTTCAGTGTTTTGGGGTAGAGCTTGCAGGAGCTCTATCAAATACAATCATTGTTATTTCTCCGCAAGGGTTGCTACAAGTTGAGCTACAGTGTGTTGACCTTACTATATTTCATGGAATACTCACCGTAGCGCCATATGCGTGGACAGTTCTCTTTTTAACCCCACTATTGCACTTTTTTTTTTATTTAAAACATACTTTCTAACTATAAATGTCTAAGGATCATTTAAATCTTCAAGTTATGTAGGAGAGTGTACTCACATTTTATGAAGACCAATGAGCGGTGCTCACCAGCAAAGCAGAGAAATCTACTAATGGCAACGAGCTGATCCGGCTGTTTTGTAGGGTATCCCTGTTATATAGGCCTCAAGGGGAGGAGGCCTCCGCATACTGTAATTAAATCAGTGGCTGCTTTCACTACCCCTTTATTACCTGAACAATGGGAAGCTGCCTTATCTGAGTTTGAAAACCTGTTAAACCTGATTCAGCTCCTGTGCTTACCTTATGACAAGTTTGATTAGACCACATGGGCACTCTCTCATCAAGCCATCTTGTAATAGAGACACACGATGTATCTTCCAACTTGTGCTTAATTACAGTGAATATATTGCTATACCCTACTGGTGGTTGTAGCCACAATATAATAAAAGCAGTGAATTTGTGATTTTCTTTTTGCGTCGTTGGTGTGGGTGTGCGTGTGTGAGTGGTGCCAACTTCTTATGTCATCCCTCTGTAGGCCGGTGTGTGGGATCCGAGGAAAGACTTTGATTATCAATCTCCCTGGCAGCAAGAAGGCATCCCAGGTGGGCATATGTCTGCCATATGTGTCACCAGTGGTTTCCATAATATGTTGATTAAAGAAATATATTTCATGTACAGGGCATTCACGAGCAGCATGTGGCAGCAGTTTTATATAATTAGCAGTAAATGGATTGGATGAGCAAACACTTATGGGAAAGCTGCCTAAGTGTGAACACTTGCAGAATCCCCAAATAGGAGTTATAATGTTACTCTCAATGTCTGTGTACTGGGAAAAACAAACCATGGCTCATTGTTACAGCTTGTATTAAATTGTTACCGAGTCGATATGCGATGCTATCTTTGCAATATCAAGGGGGAACAAATAGTGAGGGTGGCAGGGTTGCGCAATGAGTAGCGCTGCTGCCTCGCAGCAAGAAACCCCTGGTTCGATTCTGAGCTCGGGTGACTTTCTATGTAAAGTTTGCACTTTCTCCCTGTGTCCCCGTGGGTTTTTGCCGGGTACCCCGGTTTCCTCCTATCATCCAAAGACTTGCTGCCTAGGTTAAATGGCCTGACTAAATTTCCCTGAGTGCCCTGTGATGGACTAGCGTCGCATCATGGCTATAGCTCTGCATTGCACCCTCTGTCTGCTGAGATAGGGTCCGGCCCCCCATGACCCTGTACTGGATTAAGCGGTTTCTGACAATGAATGATAATGAGGACGACAAAGCAAGTAAATAATTTTTTTTATCAAAGTTTAAAAGCAATTTGTATTTCTGTAGCTTGCCTTTTCATAATAGTTACACTTTGACAAATCGCTAAAGTCAAAGCATATAAAATATATACTATTTAAATGCGTGACTTCTTGAAATATATTTTTAACTGTTCAGATACACATCCAAACGTGCATGTGCTTGAGGGAGTAGGCTTGTAGAGGCATTCTCTCTTAATGTCTCTAAACAACACATCTCACGATTATCTCTAGCGTTACATTATGAAGATCTTAGATGATCGTCTAATATTTTTCTCGGCACCAGTTGCATGTCTTATTCCATTGTACTCAATTTTAATAGTCTTTATATTTTACACACTATATTAAAATAGAAATATTAATAATTGGATTGATTTTTTTCACGAAATGTTCCATCAGTAAAATAAACATTTTAACTTGAACGTTTTATGATTACATTATTTGATGTTAAGTAATATCAGGGAAGTTATTTCGTTGCCTGTGATGTCCTATTGTAGGATTAATCTAGAAAACTAATATTCCAGAACATCCGAAATATCTTATCTAGGCTTGATTTTTGGATTAAGTTATTGTTAAAGGCATTGACAGCTTTAGGTATTAGTCTGTGTGTGTTGGATTCAGGTACAAATTAAATCCCCATGAAGAATCGGTTCTGGTGGAATGAACGGAGTCAACAGATCATCACGTAATAAACTATCTACAGGATCGATGGCAGTCAGAGAGCGATGACGTGGCCAAATGGAGGGAGCCTAACTGAAGTGGAGGGATGATAACTGAACTCATATCATTAGGAGCTTTCGAATGTTTGTGGGTAAAACTGTAGAGCGAGTGAGATTTTGAGTCGATCAATACACCACCAACCCTAGATGGGCAATTGAGCTGAAATAAATTGAACCTGCTCAGTGCTATGTCATGTGTCAACAGACACGGCACACGCTGATTAAGGTGCAACTCATGTTAAGTTCCCACCAAGTGTATTTCCAAATTGGGGTCACGATGATGGATCTACCAGTCATGTGGGGGATTAGATGCTGAAGAGATAGTACCCATTACCAAATAAATAACCCATCTATGAGTCGTACCGAAACCTTGTATTGTTTTCATAGCATGTTCCTCGTATGCAGTTGAAATTAATAAACAAACACCTATAGAGTAGGATCTTTCAGACGGGAAGGGCAGTAAAGTGTACGTTTACAATGATTCGGTCATCGGTTTTATCACATCTAGTTGTACTATGCACTTAAAAATTAATTCAGGGGTAAAAATTATTCTGGATTTCATTTACAGAATTTGACAGCATGTCCAGGTGAAAAAATATTACAAAAGTGGCTTAAGCCATCACCGTATGATCTCAAACTCTTTTGCACGCCTGATAGATTTTGAATCCATATCCATTATCTCTTTGCCAATGCTTAAAAATGAATTATTTTCATGAGGGCCTTGTTGTCTGTGGCATTGCAGCTGCAAATCTAATGTCCATACTTGGCGAGACGCCGCCATATTTGTCAAATACCATACATACAACACAATTTGCCATTGTAATGTGTATACAGTAAGTCTCTCAATGGGTGTGCCTTCATGGCTATGTTTACATGTGTTCCCGCGTCTGTACGCTACTGCCGTGCTGCCAATGTTCAGGAATGCTTCCAGTTTGTGCTGCCAGCCCTGAGCCATGCCGTGGATCTGCTTCGCGATGCCAACGTGCGGGTCAAAGCTGTACACCAGGAGCTGGCAGGGCAGGTTCACAGCATCACCAGCCAGTCGGGGCTGCCTGACAAGGCCGTCCAGTGTGAAAGTCATGGAGAAGGGCAGCATTCAAGCCTACCGCCTCGAGAAGTAATGTTTACTCCACCTGTACATGCCAAAAATGCTTTTGTCTCAAAGGGCTCTCACCTGATTATAAAAAAAAAATCATCATTGATTAAATGGTTGATTAATGAATATGGCCTTGATTGCAGTGAGTTGGATAATACTTTGTGTCATTAGCGTAATGTCTTAATGTGCAACAAACGTAAACAGTTCAGTGACTGTTATTAAACTGGGCAGTACTGCATTATTCACATTTTCAGTCCAACAAGAGTGTACCTGTACTGTTAAATTACATATCATGTCATTTTACATTCAGAAGAATGTTGTCCTGTAGGCTGATCAATTATTGTTTTCCACAGATTTTGTTTGGAGTTCCTTTTTGAATAATTGGAACGTGCTGTCAGAGATAGGTTTCTATTACAGCAGAAAATACCCAGTGAGCTTGCAAGCGGGATTCCTGCGAGACAACAAACCTTTGGACTAACCAACACAAAAAATAAAATAGAAAGAGTCCGTCTCTAAAAGATTCTATTCTCACAGCTATACAGTATTTCATGTTTACGTCAGAAATACTCCTGCTTCAGCAGTAGGGCAACACTTCTCCCCAGTGGCAACACAGTGCCAATGATATAAATTACAGATTGCCATGGGAGGGACAATTCTGGTCATAGGGTGGCCAGTGTAATTATATTTATTGTAAATAGTAATATAAGTTAATAAAAGTGATACAAATACACTAAAATACTTTATTATTACACATAGAAATGCTATTTTATTTTTATCACCAATTTTCTCACAATCAAGTTATTGAACTCCTGCAGGCAGCAGAGCATCACATCGCTTTTGAGAACGACTGGAAAATGACCCCGTAGATCCACATATATGCTATGGAACCCTGTTTATTTGTTGTAATTGGTGTAGGGTTTTTAGCCAGCTAGTCAGGATTTGGCAACGACATAGCCAACTTTTCACCCTGGCAAGACTAGATGTTTCTTGACTTATTACTATAACAACAATTACATATATATAAGACTGCTCAATTTAAAAAAGAAAGCAGATTAAAATGATAATGTAAATCTGGATCAAGAGAAGCAGTTGCCTTGCAGCCCTGTAAGACACTGCTCGGCTCGGCACCTTAGTGGCTTTAAAACATGGAGTGGAATTTAGAAATTTGGCAACAGGAGTGTTGTGTGCCTGCTTCAGTATAGTACCTAATGGTTTCAATGAAAATACCTTGTGCTGTACCATACATTCGTGTAGTGCATGGCCTGTAAAAGTATATAAATTAGGCCTACAATTGTATTTTAAAAGTCCACGCTTTGGCTCCAGATTCCACCCATGCAGACTCCGTTTCATGTGTTGTACTTGCTTTGCATACTGCTTCAATGCTCACATCACGACCCATCACAGAGCAGGCCCAGGCAGAACCCCCATCTCAGTTCTGGCTCTATTGTGCCCATGTGTGATCCATACCAGCTATTGTGGAAAGCTTTGCTTAATATCCTCCTGTGGTAATTATCGGCAAACCATTGCCAGCATGGTTAATCCACAGCACCCTGATACACGAGGTTCCACTATAGTCACTTCCATCAATCTCATCTTACCAAACCACTCCACGGCATGCATTTCGAGTGATTCAACATGTGTAACCTGTCCAAAACATTTTCTAAATTAAACACTCAGAGCTCGAGCTAGGCCAAATTAAGTGAAAACAAATTTAGTTTTTTCTACAAAGCATTGAGGACCAGACTGAGATAATTAATGAGCTGCACTTGAGAGCTTGATTTTGTTTTGGGAGGCTGCCCACACTCAAACTGTTTTCACTAACACTATAATTTCTCATTGTTTCCACCAATGTTGGTCTTTGTATAGCTCACTTTGTTTATGAGCCTAAACAACTGTGATATTTTGCGTATCTTTTTTTCTTTCCAATAATTAACGTAACATTGGAATAATTGTCAGGTAATTTTTCACCATCGGGATATTTGGATGATACAAAGTGCCTTTCCTAACATCGACAGTAGGTATGCATTCATACATTTAAAAATAAAAATGTAAATGCCCCATATCTCGGGCACCAAGAAAACAAATTTAGATTTTTCTCACCGTAAGGATATACAAAAATATAAGCCATATTTTTTTCAAGCCCTCCTAGAACATCAATAAAATGTATACCCCTCTCACCAGTCACTCTCATGACCTTCTCTATAAAAGAAGTGTCCTTTGCATATAAGTAAAGTGCCGAAGAACATACAGAACTGTTCAAGACATTCGAAAAAATTGTGTTGCATAGCTGTGATAATATAATGTTAACGTTTGTTTCTGCAGTACTGTTCAATAGTGGGCACTCAATAATACATACAGGCATCCTACGATATACAGAAACTCTAATTATGGAGGAAATATTGATATGCGGAAATATAAATTAAATATAACTGTGAACAAATATATTAAACTGTACCTTTAATATGCCACCATGCTTTCGGATAATTAATTCAGTATACGGAAATTCACTTAACAGAAAGATTTTAAGGAAAGTAACCCTTCCATATATCGAGAGATAACTGTAATCATGTCCTTTGTGTTGCAGCCACGGATCCCTTCCTGCAGCAGAGTGCACGCCCCTAAAGGTAAGCAGCTTAGGAATTCCATCTGCAAAAGAAAACAGTGCCTTAGGAATCTACATTTGGGAAGAAGCATTGTGTACGATGTATTACTTAGTTTATTGGCTATCATCTCTCGATACGCATACATTTATACTGCACGAACTTTTCTGGGCTGCGCATGCCTGCGTGATTCAGTCAGTCCGTAAATTTTTATTTCAGCTGGAAGAAACCGTCACAGTTTTGCTTTTGTTTTTATGTTATTTTCAGTAGCCTCTTAGATTTGCCCTAAATTCCATTTTACCTGAGTCTTGCTTCGGATATGTTTTACTTTGCTAAGATTTTTAACCATTTAAACGTTACACAGCTGCTCCTTGCTGCAAGCATAGCTGATGGATATGTTGTATGTTCTGTTTGCAGTAACCCCCATATGTATTGCCTCAAAACAAAACGATAATTTAACTTTAAATACAGAGCTCTTTGAGGGTGGTAGTTTAGCTTCTGTAACTCTTGTAAGAGACCTTGTTAGACTGCTCTAAGCAGGTTGAACTACCATTACACAAGAGCGCTCATGTGCCAACTACATATTTAAATTAAACAAATGAGCTGGGAGACGGATGGTGATTGTTTTACATTTACAATGGATTCATTTGGAACTTTTATATTGTTTCTAGCCAGTAGTCATGGAAGGCTGGTGGGTTGGTGCATTCTTATTGCCTATCCAATTCATTCCTGGTCACTTGTACGTATTTGTATTGAAAAGTATGACATGCTAAAAATATATTTTTTATCAATACATCGATTAGAAAATGGATGGATGGACATTCTTGAAGAGCAAACATGCTGAATGTCATAGACCATCTCCAATCAGGCTGTGTGCTAACCGTAAATCATATTAAATTAATAAGTGGGCATGGATTGCATTATGCACAGGAAGCAAAGGAAATACTGTAATGAAGTTGGGGTTGCTGTAGGTTAATGGCAAGGTATGATGCTGAGTACCAATGTGTGGGAATTTAACATGCGCCATATGGAGAGACTGACCCTGTCATAGGAATATAAAATTTCCACACGTGCTGAAATTTATACTTATTGGATTCATCAATCAATATCAATTCTTCTAGCTCTTGACGCGTGCATCAAATCACATGTGTAAGAATCAATGTTTTGTTCATTTGTATGTGTTATATGTAGCGAAAGCTGGGGAGGGGGGAGACTGGTTAGTACACTGTGTTTTGCAACCAGTGAGATGAGTTAGGTTCCTGGCCATGGCGAACGTTATGGGCAAGAATCAAACCCGTGTCACAATATCTGAACCAGCATTGACCACAAAGATATTGCACATCTTCGAACTATTTAGTCTAATAATATATTGACGTAATATTTTAACCAGTACTACTCTTAACTACGTGGTCAACTCACAATTGTAATGTCAGTTAGAATTCCAGTTGAGGCTCTATTAAGTCTGTCATCTTTTCTGGGACTGATAACATGGGTACCACTTTGTGGGAAGTCAGCAGTCCTTGACCTATGCAGAGACAAGATCCCATTACAGGAATGTGAAATTTACACCGCTGGCTCAGAGCCTCCAACAGAGCTGGGTGTCGCCGAGAGGAAATTTGACTTTGACTAATGCATTGTCGTGGCACTGTGTTAGGTATTGCGTAGTGGGTGCCCTTTGGTATACGTGGTAGAGAATGCTGATATGTATGTTACTGCATTATGTATCGCGATGTGGGCCCCATGGTGTATGTGGCGTACAGTGATGGGTTATATGCCGTTAGATCCGGTGTGTGATGTGTGCACGGGGTGGGGTCCTGTGTGTCGCGTGCGGGGCGCAGCGCGCAGTGCAGTGGATGTGACGAAGGTGGCGAGGCGAGCGCGCTCCTCCCCTTTTCCTCTCACCTCAATGGACAAGGCATTTGTCACTGTGCTGGACACGGCACCAATCCTCAACCATGAGCACCTGCATTACAAAGGTGAGAGTGGTGGTAGACCCACCTACGCAGCACTTAATCTAGTTAGCATACTAGTATTAGAGCACGAGACTCGGAGGAAATCATGAGTTCTACTCCCAGCCAGGGGTCAACTTGGTCAATCATCTATTCAGCGGCAATACATGAAAATACCACATTTTCAAAGCCTGATGATGCGTCAAATGTGGGAGCAGGAACGTTTGATGCTGCTCTCCCAAAAGAGCCGCTCTTAAGAGCTATGCTCATTTATCAAGCCATGAAAACCTACATCAGTTCACTTTGTAGGAGGGCATTGGTTGTACTTTGGAGATACATTTCTTGTTTCGCTTTCAGGACATTGATTCATTTTGATGAGCAGCAGGTTAATAAAATGTTGTTTTCTGATTTTCAAGTCCGTGGATCATATTTTGATGGAATGGTTATTACACAAAGCCATATTTCTATTTTCCAACTCTTTATTTTTACATGATCTTTTGCATTGGGTAGTTGTGTGCCAGCCGCTTATTAGTTGGCCTGTGCACAGGGCTCATTTGGTTGAGTTGATGTAGGGTGACTGATTACTGACATAGACTCATCACTCATTGCAGACGGTCTTGGAAGAGTCCTGGCTCAGGATGTGGTGGCTAAGGATAATCTGCCTCCATTTCCTGCCTCCATCAAGGATGGCTATGCTGTCAGAGGTAAAGCACTTATTGACAAATTAGACAGATTAGGAAGTGTTATGGGCAATTCACTTGATTTTCCACTGTATACACCAACTTTACAGTACAAGTGGCAGTAAAAATTGGGTTTCACTTCTGCCATAATTGGTATTCACATCACACCCCCAAGAGATCAATTTTCCAATTTGCTAAAAGAGGGCTGTAGCTAGAGTTATAATGTATTTTTGGTGCAGTTTCTGGCATAGTGTTATGTCCCATGCCATTCGTAAATGAACATGCTTTCAAAGACAGAATTATATTGTAAACTCAAAACTTATTGTGGCAACTATTATAGTCCTGAGTGAAGCATTCTTAGCTTATACTAGAGGCATGTTGCCTCGCGAAATGGCAAGTAAATCTCTGGAGTAACACGTCAGTCTGGATGTAAAGTCCCGATCTCCACATGCTTCATGATTGGCCTGCCAGTTTGGGTGTAAAGTAGCCCCATCGAGTTTAAGAAATGGAATTGTACACAACATGTTGAGGTAAATAGGAAAAATGTGACTTGGTGACATGAAAGTAGTATAATGTACTTTTTACACCAATCTATGGTTCCAGCATGTTAATCATTTGTTTGTATGTGTGCAAGCAGCTGGACATTGATGTTTGTAAGGCTAATGTGGGTAGCATGTTAGTTCGTGTGTGTGCTGATGTCTATGTTTTCTGTGAGCAGCTGCTGATGGGCCTGGGGATCGCATTGTGATTGGAGAGTCACATGCTGGAAAGCAGGTACCAGCATTTTAACTACCATCACACACCTTTTATTGAACAAACATGCCAAGGCCTATATTTACACACCAAAAAAAATGGCTCAGTCCTAACGTTAACTGGCACACTTTTGTTTGGGTGATAATTATTTGTACCAAAGCAAGATTGTCATGGGTTCTTGTGTTATTTTCACTACAGACAATGGATATAGGTGTTGATGAGCATGGGGGCCTGGTAATATATTTATTCATTGTTTTATCACAGTTACATTATCGTGATGGTGTGTTCCAACGTATTAAGCCGGTGCACATTCTCATTGTATGATACGAGACCCATCTAAGCCACAGTGTTGGCTGGGTCTAGGGAATGGGTGTTGACAAACGCATGTAATCTTGCACGAGCTTCTCTCTAGCGATTTGACTTTGCCACGTAAAGCTCGGTGCAAACTTAGAGATCTTTACAAAGTCGCAAGGGAGTGAGAGTGCTGCCAGATGCATCGCTCTTTGCTACTGTGTTGAGTGCCAACATTACTGTAGGGGCGTGACCTATTTGAGCTACCAGTGCCAAAAATGTCTCGAGCTGCGAATCATATATCAATGTTGTGGTCGCACGGTAATTACTTGGGCATTTTGTATTATGACCGACCACATGCATTTCTGAATTGTTTGCTAGTTTTTGTAAATTTACATAAATTATAAATAAATCTCCAAATCCTATTGTGTTATATTTATCTCATTGGAATTATTAAATGGCCTTGTTCACAGAGGAATCAGAGCTGATAATGCGGACCTATCATGCACTATGCAATGTCGTCTGACATGGAGCCTTTCCATAGGGACGTTACATTACAGAAAGTTGGCACATAACTATCATTGCACTTTGTTTCTCTAATCTCTCCTAAATGCTCTAGGCAACACTCGCTTCTTTGACAAATTATGCTGTGGGTGAAAATCACTCTTTGTCTGTCTAAGAGTTGCTGTGTGTCGACCAGAATTAAGAGTGTTTTTTGTGAATCTTTCAGCCAGTGCAGACTGTGATGCCAGGTCAAGTGATGCGAGTGACCACGGGAGCACCCATTCCGTCTGGAGCTGATGCCGTCATCCCAGTGGAAGATACTGAGCTTCTCAAGGAATCGGAAAACGTATGTCATCACCATCACACCATGGACACTGTAGGCAGCTGTGATGCTTCAGTCTCTTTTGCCTGCAGCAGCCGTCGGCATGTTGTGATTTGCTCTCCTTCAGCTCAACTTTGTGGCCTATGTTTACTTGGAGTGTCGCTTGGTCTTAGTTGTTCAGAAGTCACTCACACACGTTACAGCTCTATAGGCCCAGGCAAGTATAAATGCTTAAGGAAGAGGAAAAGAGATGCACCAGAATCATTTGACTCGTTTTCTATATCTATCTTCGTCATCCTCCTCTCTGACTTCAACATATCAAGCCAACTCTTCAGTGATGAAAGATTCTGACAATGAGGAAGGATAGGATTCGTCTAGTAGCTCTTTGGAAGAGGACAGCTTTGAGGGCAAAAGTTATTAAGTGGAAATGGGCAGGCCACATATTTACAACATCTAAAGAGAGCTAGGGACAATTAACTACGGAGTTGTACCACACACTGCTTCCTATATATTATGATGTTATCGGCCAAATAATTAATGAGTGTTTTTTTAAGTTGTGGGAGGAAACCGGAGAACCCGGAGGAAACCCACGCAGAACAAGGGGAGAACACACAAACTCCACACAGAAAGGCGCCCGAGCCGAGATTAATAATAATAATAATAGCATTTTATAGAGCGCCTTTCACCCGAGGGTCACAAAGCGCTGCACAAAGAACCGCGGAGAGAACGGCGTGTCAACAACGACAGAAGAAAAAAAACAACTAATAAAAACCAAAGCAACAAAAATTAAATGATTAAGGCTGCTTCGAATACACTGAAAGGTCGTGAAATAGACGGGGAGACACGGGGCCTTCTTGCTGTGAGGTGCAGATGTTACCACTGCGCCACCCTGCCACTCAGTTATGGCAGCAGTTATGTCCATTTCTTCTCACATGCCAAACATTTATTACTGGATTTATTTTACATGAGAGTCACACTTGCTGCCAGAATCTTTTTATAACAACATTTTGAAATGCAGATACAATTCCTGAAGGAATCGGTCAGCACTAAATCACGATTATATAGCAAACAAAAAGAGGCTCAAGACCATGCATAGCAGAACTATAAAACGAAGCAGATTAAAGGAATTGCCTGCAATACATTTGTGTAAACGTTAATATAAATTAATGTGAGGTAGGGCTGTGTGCTTCTGGCCAAATGAGATGCGAAGATGTACCATACAATGTTAATGATACCCACACCTTTTACACCTCGGGTTATAACTCTGCCATAGAACAAGCACGTAGTACCCCAACCCAGCTGGTGTGCAGTGGCTCTCAATAATAGAGCATTTGATGGTATCAGCCCAGCCACTTATGATTGCAGAAATTGGAATTTCCTAAAATTGGAATTTTCTGTTAAATCAGCCCTGAGGATACAACATTTTGTGGCTGAGATTATGTTCTCTCAGTCACTATGAAATGTCATGCAGTTGCTCAAAATAAATGACATCCATCCATGTGTGTTAAAAATATATTTTGTTTTACTAGATCATCTATGTAGGCTTTCCAGCCCGATATTGTACAACAGCATTTATTAAAACAAGTTAAATCTGGACTTTCTCGGTTTTATCAGCTGACTTAGCGTTATTAAACAATTACTGCTGGGTTACCAGATGTTACTGGCAAGAGCGCTCCGTCAATACACTGGGGTCCTGTTTAATGCAAAACACTACATTTTAAAAAAGCTCACTGTGCATTGTTGTGGAGCATCATGGTTGATATGATAAACAAAGCAACTTCTGTTTGTCTCCACATCAACTCACGAAGCAAGAGTTAATTTGTTTGGTGGTGATCCAGATAGAAAAACAGCTCTGAACTGTAGCTGATATTGGTAGCACATTTTAAAATACTATTTTATTTGTAAGATTGTGTGCACACGTCCATGTTATTTACAATGTGTGTATAATGCATGTGATGTAATGTGTGCAGCGCGATTGGTCAGAAGCTTTACTTTTACCCAATGGGGAATGCAACATTATGCATCAGTGAATTCATGAATAAAACATGTTCGCCAATATACAGTTAATGTGGAAATCCCAAACCACATCATCTGTGTAAAAGCGTAGCTGGTATATCATTTTTTCCAAGCGCATTGTGTTACATGCTATACATGCATTATAAACCACAGATATACATATACAAAAGTACGTATTTGATACCGTGTGTTTTAAAATGTAATACGGAGGTGGTCAGGTGGCCCAGAGGTCAGGTTAGAGTGCTGAACTAGCATGGCTAAGGAACTAAATTGGAATCCGGGCAGCCGTCCTTGATTGAACGAGGTTCTCAATGGTAGTGAGTTGAGGTCTTAGCTTCATCACGTAAGACTGCACAAAAAGCTAATTAAATTTGGTTTTATACTTAATTTGGCTAAATTACAGCTCGTGAGATATTCAAATATCAGTTTGACTCTCGTGCAACGAATATTGCTCTTGGTGGCAGGGCAGGTGCGAAGAAGGCTGCCACCCAGTGTGGATAAGACATAATTTACAGAGATGTTAGCAGAGGTTATGTGATATCTCGTTCTGCAGACCATTCTCTAACACGAGGTGATGCATTACTTTGCAAGAGTTCCAAATTGATTATTCTTTCTCTCATAACGTGATGCCAATCGCAAAGTTAGAGATGCATTTGGCAAAATATATACGTTTTTAAGTCGTATGAAATGTGCACTCATTTTGGCAAAACCAAGTATTCTGTCAGCAACACGTGTAAGAAATACGTGTAAATACATAGCTTGAACTTATTATTCCAGTAATGAAGCAGCAAAAACATAATGGTTTATCCATTTCAGGTGATTGATAACTGCAATTTTGGTATCAACTGCATAGGCACATACAGAAAATACGGTTGATGTGCAATATGCACTCATCTGTATGTACAAATACAGATGCTGCCTGCCCCCCCTCACGCCCTCATCATTCCCCCACAACCCAACCTTAAACACAAAGACCCCCTTATGAACGTTTTCTTCTCCCCTCCCCGACACTCTACCACCCAGAAACCGGTGAAGCTGAAAAGAGCATTATTAGCACTTGGGAAACTGTAATTTTAACATCGCGCTTCGAAGAATCGCAAAGAAGAAGAAGCACTTGAGGCAATAGCGTTTAATTAACTGCTACAAAAATCACTTGTGTGTACAAGTTCCAACCCTTACCCAGTTAATGCGTTAAAACCGATAATTTTCTGTACAGTACTCATAGAAAGGGAAAACATGCATTGCTTAATCTTCATGCCCACGAACATCTACAGTGCTATTTGACAAGAAAGAGTGGCGTTCATATTACATTTGAGCAATTGTGCACAATGTATGTGAGCGACTTTTTTGTGGGGCCATGTTACCTAAAATTCACAGGCAGGTTCTTGTTCAGCAGTGTGAGAAGTGCAGGAGCAGGTAATCTCAGTGCTGCAATGTCAATACTGTGTGCCATTTAATCTTATGCTCCGTCGTTTACCACTAAAAAGCAAGTGGACAGGTGGGCCAGCTTGCAATCAAAAGGTTGTGAGTTTAAAGCCTGGTTTGGGGGATTGACTAAGTCCATCTCTCCCTGGTTTGATTGTCCTGCGGATAAACTAACCCTTGCCAAAGCAGCGTGGAATTTTCACCACCGGCTCAAGCCTGTTAGCCGGAGATGAGCACCACCTTATTGCTCATTTGAGTGGGATATCCCTTTCACACATTAAAATACATTCAACATATTATCTTTATTTAAATATGACAGGTCTACGTTAAAAAGTGTGTGATTGTTCTCAATGTGATCCCATCTGGTTATAAAGAATAACACGATGACACGTTCTAACTCTTAAAATTGTCTCATAAGCTTTATTCTTTAATGGAAGTTAGAAATGGGTTTTTTTATAGTGTTATTTTAGCGTTGGCGTTGGATTTGTTGTTTGCTTGTTATACTGATCACAGCTTTCATGGGTTCCTTGCTTTGCTGACACAGGGAGCAGAGGAGCTCGAGGTGCGGATACTGTCCCAGGCCCGACCAGGACAGGACATTCGGTGAGGACGTGAGGTCGCACATGGTTAATGTGATTATTTATACTTTAAAACATTACAATTGACAATAGTAGTTAGCATAAGTCGATAAGGCCAGTAGTCAAAGAGTCAAAGAGTCAAAGATCCCCTATTTAGCCTGAACAGACTGTAGGGACAAGTGCCGTTAGCGAGCACCTATGCAGGTCGACACGGCACACGAGGGGGTGGGTGACCAGCACCACGCCCGGCCGCCTTTGACTCCCTAGTGGCGATGTCTACACACCGCACTAGGCGGCCCACTGGGCACTCGCATTCCATGCCCGGCTCCAAGCCGTAGTAGGCAGATAGACACAAACATATATTTATATGTGGAGGTACAGGATGAAAGGTGACTTATTTAGTAACATGATCAACAAATTAACTGAAATAATGAGGATATCTTTATTTATATATATTTAAAATTCCCTTTACTAAATATTGCACTGCTTCTGAAAATGTTCCCTGTGTTCTTTATGTGCACTTGCATGTGCATTTGCACTCAACATTTCTCAGCCCATCATTCCTCCAGGCTGTATAAAATACATTCCCCTTCATTGTAAGTCAGCAGTGGTTGTTATTTGGATAAACTGACTCCACCATTGTAATGGAGATTAGCCTTGCCTGAATACTTGAGCCTGTAGATATTTTGTCTCAGTGTTACTTGCTCGTTAAATTACATTAATCTCAACCGTGCATTTGTGCCGACAGGTGCATTGGACAAGACATCCGGCGTGGCGAGTGTGTGCTGTCTCGTGGCTCACACGTAGGGCCAGCAGAGGTGGGGCTGCTGGCCACTGTGGGGGCGACTAAAGTGGAGGTGCACCGGCTGCCTGTGGTGGCTGTGTTGTCCACTGGCAATGAGGTAACACATTAGAATACTGAACGTACACACTTCCTGCCCTGTCTGCGTGAACCTTTGAGTGCTATCCTCTCATATGCATAGTTCTCATGCATTAGTTTCTTTCCAGATGCAAATCAAAAGTAGAATTGATCAACTATCCCAAAGCAAGACTTTCCTAATTGTCTTGAGTGACTCTGCAGCCCAACGCTGAGCTGTGTCAACTGTCAGGGTGAAAGCTGGAAGGTGCCCAGGATGTAAACACGTGCCATGTAAACACTTGCCAAGGGCAAACGAATAGCGATGTCAGCCCAAACAGAGCAGAGACCAGTTCACTTGCACAATATACACAGAGACAAAGAGCCTCTATTTATGTACACACATTTTCTTTCCCGTGCTGCTAGCAAACAGCTCTCGAGGCCACTACAGTCCAGATGAGAGTGTAGTGTGGTCAGAATCAGTCCCAGCTACGTTTGCTGTGGTTCTCTCTAATTTCGAGCTGTTGACGCAGTGTTGCAGGAAATTACGTTATTTAGCAAAGGAGGCCTAGATCACTGAGATAACAGTATTCAGGATTCAGGGGTGTACTTGACCAGACAGCAAATCTTTATCAGTATCGATCAGCTGACGTAGACAGGTCTATTGGACATTACGATAAGGATATTCATCGATAATTTTATATTTTATGACTTGTGGGACTCACCATGGGCACATATGTACAAACTGACTGTGGTTATCTTTGAATAAGTGGTACAGCTGCATTTGATATTTGTCTGCTTTGGACAAGACAATTACCGAAATAAATCAACAATCATCAGTCAACTTTGGTCAGAAATGCAATGAGGTTTGCTGCTCTCGATCAACAGCATGTTTGTGCCGGAATCTCTCCCACTTTGATTCTCAGTAATTCATTGTGATGCGGGCCACCACACATTCTATGTTTACTTTGTGTGCGTGTGTATGTATGTGTGTGCGCACGCGCGATGTCCTCCAGCTTCTGAACCCAGAGGAGCCCCTCCATCCAGGCATGATCCGAGATAGCAACCGCACCACATTGCTGGCGGCCATCCAAGAGCAGGGCTTCCCGACCATCGACATGGGCATCGTGCGAGACCAGTACGATCACACCCACGTTAGTGCGCACGGGCACCCACGCGTGTGCACGCGGCCACGCCACACGCACACGCTTGCTTCACCCGCCACCACCGCCCGCCACCGCCGAGGCTCGTGGCTTCCTTCTTTGTCGTCGTGTGAACATTACTCACGTCAAAGTTGACCCATAATGTCGCACACACTTAAACTTCCAATGTCCAGATTACTGTTCGGTGATAGGGTTTGGTAGTTAGTGCAGGAGACAATTTAGACCAAATTCATGGTGTTTTTGAAAGACTCTCGCCTAAAGTAAAATATAACAACATTTTCCAAATCAAATGACTCCAACTGGAATTCTGTTAGCATACTAATTAAGCTGTGTGCTAAATGATAGTGGTGTGGTCATTCATTAATTTTTAGTATACATGGTTAATTAAACATAAATGTTTAACGTGGTTGGAAAATGTATGTCTGAAACGATGCAGAAGCAGGCGACAGAGTAGACTGACACAATGGGTGAATGCTTGTTCTGCGAGAGGAAACTCTGGTAAAAAGCCACATTACTATGAGAGCCAGAGTTGTCTCTTGATGATTTTGAACTTTGTGGCACTCATTGTATTATCTCTGAACAGATGATGGACTCAGTCAACCAACCTCCAGCTGGGATTTGTACTCATGATTTTCAAATTGGAAGTTTGTAATTCACCGCTTGGTGGCATTCTCCTTAAACTGTTAAGTCGCCTTTAACATGTGCGGTATGTAGCTGCCAGAATTCTGACATACACGCCTGTTGCCAAACGTATTATACCTGTGCTGGTCTCTCTCCATCGGCTACCGGTCTGATTTTGTATAGAGCTTAGGATTCTCACCTACATGGCCCTCAATGATCCTGCTCCCTCGTATTTACAGAATCTCCTTGGCCCATATGTTTGAGTAAGACACTTCGGTTTTCCTGTGTTTGGGAGGGTCATATGTGTCTGTGTGAAGGGTGTCTGGGCCTTCTTTTTTGTGGCCCCCAGGGATGAGGAATTGATTTCCACCAGACGTTCACATTGTAGACTGCCTCCTTCATTCAAATCCCGCCTTATGACGCACTTATTTTTAAGGGTTTTTTTAAATAATGTAATTACTTGTTTTGGACAAGCGGTTTAGAACATGGATGGATGGATTCGTTTTGATTCATGTAAGGCTGCATGTTCCTTTTTAAGTTTGACACTTGGGGAACCTTGACAACCAGCTGAATTTTTAGTGCATTTTAAATGCACTGCACTTACTCTGCGTGTGCAGTGTTGAAAGTGTGTGAGACTGGTTGTTTGTGGTGCGTGTGTCATGCATTTATTCTACAGCCCGGACGATTTGCTACAGGCGTTTCAAGAAGCTCTCGCACAGGCGGATGTGATCGTCACGTCCGGGGGAGTCTCCATGGGCGAGAAGGTGGGTTCGCAAGGGCCTTCCCGAGTTCGAATCCCGCTCACGGCCAACACTAGTGACGATTTTCTGAAACCGGTCCTGGGCCTCCCCTAGGTCGACTCAGCCTCAAATGAGTACCTAGTGTGGTGTGTAAAGATCGCCACTAGGGAGACAAAGGCGGCCGGGCATGGTGCTGGTCACCCACCCCCTCGTGTGCCGTGTCGACCTTCATAGGTGCTCGCTAACAGCACTTGTCCCTACAGTCTGTTAAGGCTATATAGGGGATCATTGTCATTGTTGTCCCTCGGGGCACTCGCAGGGGGCGCACCGCATACGCGGACGTGGGGCTGTCAGCTGCTTGATGCGTTTGAGGCTAAGGAGGAAGTGTGTGAGGAGGAGGGAGGAGGGATTATAATGTTTATGAGTGGAAGTTCGGATTTGTACTGGTGTTCCAAAATGCATTACGCCTTGAGTTCAATTGGGAATAGGAACTTTTAAATTTAAATTATTATTATTAACGGATTAGGTCATCTTGGTGAAAAATTTACACACCGGTTTCCCAGTTCAGAATGACTAATTCCATCTGGTCTCATAGCTTTGTCGTAAATATTAACCTTTGTCTAAACATTGATTTTTTTCTGGAAACATTGGAAAAAGATAATTGCTTCTCTTTGTAGTTGTGTTATTGTCAGTGTCCATTGCCAAATCATGGGGGGAACTCACTATGAATCATTACCTCTTGTTCAATGAAGACCTGTCACCATAGTTATGTAGGAACGGTTAATGATGTTTTAAAATACACTTTGAACTCCTTATGCTTTTTTAAATATGTTCACTATCTAATCCATTTAACTCGAAGGCTTTCATGACCAATGTTATCCATAGTTCAGCTCTTTTTATGAGTTTAGGTCACGTGAAAAGGTATGTGAGTGTTGTGTACCCGTCGATATGTTGGAAAGCGAGCGAGCACACAGTACTTACTTCAAAGATGTTCCGACGTTTTGCTGGAAGTTACACCCAGCCCGCTTTCCAACATATCGACGGGTACACAACACTCACATACCTTTTCACGTGACCTAAACTCATACAAAGAGCTGCACTATGGATATCTTATCCATGCCAGTTGTAAACTCTATTTGATATCCTCATTAATTCTTGTCCAATATGAAATATATTTAATGTCTACATTTATGTTGAGACTCCCATTCTTATATCATCGAGTGTCTTTTGTCCAATACAGCTTATTAATCTCTTCAACCATTTCATATACTGTTGGAGTATATATATTCAATACATTTAGTTTGAAATGCGCTTTCAAGTAAACTGAACATTGATGTGTTTTCACAAGAATAGCAGATGACGGTGGCGATCTGGCCATCTAATATCTGGTGTGGATGCTCAAACTTGTATGACAAAATGTGAAACATGAACGTGAGCTGCAGTGTACAGGACCTTCTAGAAAACTGCCATACAATCTCTGCCGAGTGCTCAACGTTCCAAAAGTAGTTAATGTATGGCCGCAAGATGCCCTTACCCAGAATTACCGAGAGAAGGCATTGGAACGCGCCCATGTAAATGTGTAAAATGTGTAATGTTCCGTAACACTTTGTGATGTTGCAGGACTATCTGAAGCAGGTTCTCACCGTCGATCTACAGGCCCAGATTCACTTTGGCCGTGTTTTCATGAAGCCAGGGTGAGTGCCACCACGGCGGTTGTCAACCTCTTAGGCAAAAAGATCCTGTCAATGTGTCGCATACACTCATCCCTTTGGTTCAGCTGAGAGCGAAGGGTGCGATTCCAGTAGGGCATTGCGTCGGTGCATGCTTATTCATACGATTGTAAATGTAAAATAAACACAAACAGAACTATTGTCTTGTATCGTAGGTGTCGTGCTACAGTGATATATATCTCTTGAGAACATGTGTGTGAGAACACTATATTTTCCTACTTAATAATGAAATACTTTAACATGAATTGTCAAGTAAAATTCAAGAACATGTGACAACTAGAAAAAAACGACAGATAGCTTTTGTATGTCACCTGTCACAGTGGTTTGTCATCCGTTTTTAAACTTTTGAACCATTGCTGACTATAGAAATAAGTCATTTTAGTTTTACCGCCGCTTGACTGTTATACTCTGACATGTACGATTTGGTCCACAGAGCATTAAACACTGCAGTTATGTCTTACAACCGCAAAGTGAAGTGCTCAATTTCAAAGGTACAGAGAGTAAGTGTTCCGTTATGTTGGCTCTTGCAGACTCCCCACTACCTTTGCGACTGCGGCAGTCAACGGCATCAAGAAAATGATTTTTGCACTTCCAGGTAGGCCAGAATTTTAGGACACATTTGTTTTTTTTTTGCTGCTGTGTTTTCTGTATTCCTGTGTGTGAGTGCACCTCTATTATTGTGTATTTGTGTCTTCCCAGTTTTGTTACATATTAGGCATGTGTTTATGTATACTATTATAGGTACAACTTGTGTAATTCGCCCACACATAATGACAAATAGTAACTCTAAATATATGCACTCAATTCGAGTATCAAGATTATGATGGCCTTTAATGAAACTTCCTTCTGGTGCTCTCTTAATGACTGTTGCTGTTTGGTGTGAGTTACCAGCGTGTTTAACTACATCCTAAAAGTATGGAATCTCATAATTGTTACATTGGCTCATAAAGGTCTCTTGATATATTGTAAGGTCCAGTGTGCGCTGGTGTTAAAGGCATCAGTGTAGTGATGGAGAACTAGATAGATGCAGAGAGTTAAACATGCTCTCTCAGCGTATACCTTGGCAAGGAATTGAAATTAATTTAGAAGATATCTACTTTCTTAAGGATGTCTCAATGGACTTTTACCTACTTGTGAATAAAACTTTCACTCAAAGATTGATGGCAATAGCTGTTACTGTAAGGAAAAGTTGGAATAAATCATTCACATTCATCTGTTCTACTCACCACCCACCACTCTGGGTTATGCTCTGCCCTCTGTCACTTCCTTCCCAACAGGAAACCCGGTCTCTGCCATCGTGACTTGCCACCTGTTTGTAATCCCTGCGTTGCGCAAGATGCAAGGCACGGCCGATCCCCGACCCACCATCCTCAAGGCCAGGGTAAAGAGGAACACCGGGATGTTGCTGATACCTTATACACACAACAATATCAGCTGCCAAATGGTGGTGACATCATGTTGCTTATGGCAAGCTGTGTGAACGTTGAGGCCATTGTGATTGGAAGTGTCTTACTGGCAGGAGGTCACAGAACAGACTCAGATATTACGATTTTAAAGAACAGGCTAATTGACAGATGCAACATCTGCTACATCGTTGTGCTATAGTTACATTCATTGCGAGTGTTGCTTCCATCTTTCTTAGGAAGTCAGTGTCAACAACAGTTACATCGTTCAAAGGTCTTCTCCAAAGGAACTAACCACGAAAAGAAACAGACAAAGATGCCCCTTATGGCCTTAACAGACTGTTGGGGCAAGCACTATTAGCGAGCAATATATGAATGTCGGAATGACACACGAGGGGGTGGGTGGCCAGCACCATGCTTGGCTGCTTTTGTTTCTCCAGTGGTGATGTTTACACCTTGTACGAGGCAATTCTTTGAAGCTGGTTTGATCTAGGGCACGCCCATGACTGGTTCAGATAATTGTCACTGGTGTTGGCCGTGAGTGGGCATCAAACTCAGGTCATCCAATTCTTAGCACAGCGCTAACTGCTGTGCCAGCGCTCCACTGCTGTGCCATGAAACCAACACACCCCCACACACGCAAAACACAAATCCAGACATATGTCGACATACCACAGAGTAGCACTGGCATAATAAACACAACAAAACATATTCACAATGACGAAACATACAAACCTAATTACACACTTCCACATGCCAACACACATACAGCACAATGTATTCTTATCAATCCAGCCACCTGCGTTCCTGGCCACAGCTAACTGCAGCACTGAATTATATCTGAATTGATCGTGGATCTTCCCCAACCCCTTCATTAACCTACAATGACCAGTATGGTGATGTATAGTCAAACAACTATAGTTGATAGAGATAGAGCATTCATACAGCAGTGTATTGACAGAGGTAATTTTTTTTGTATCAAGTATAAGCATTATAATGAAATGTATTGATTGCTATTAGCGATGTGTGTTCTTATTATATGACACATTGTTATTGTGTTTCACTAAAAACTAACCACAGCTCAGCAAATGTCAGCATAGGAAAACATAGAATTATATTTTTTCTCATTCATTTAATGTATATCTGGATGAAAGGACATTGGGCCAACGTGTCTTTTTTCTAAAGGAGACTTGTCTCTTTCAGATGTGTTATTGAAATAATGAGATAAATCATTATCATTGCGTTGGGTTTCTATATGTATGGATGTCTTATTGAATTTCTGTATTATATCTGAGCTCTACTTGTCCCAGATTTCTGTGACTACAGTGTTGGGTGGTATGCAGGCCACTGCTTTAGGAGAGATGCTTTCTTGTCAGCCGTTGTGCAGTTGTGATTTTACTGGGTTCAATTCCCAACTCGGTCTGTTGGCTTTTAATTTAATTTATGATATCATTAAAGTGCTTCCTCTGAAGAGCACTTGACTTAGTTCAAAGGTGTTCAAATTCTGGCGCTTGTAGGATCGACTCTCCCCATCATACCTTCAGGGTTGATAACACAAGTACCATAATTATGGATGCTAGCAATCGTTGCTAAGAAAGTTAAGTACCGTCCCAATCTCTCTAGAATAGGAAAGCACATTCACTTTAATGTGATCTCTTTTTTGGTTAAATGTACTTAAGAAACCTGGGAATGCTACAATTTGAAAATGGTGTCTTGATTTTTAATTAACAGGAGATGGTTTATCATGTTTAATACAATGTTCTACTTAAACTTGGTTCTTCCTTTTCGGTGAACACAAATATAGTGAGCACAAATATAGTGAGCAATTAGAAGTTTGACATCTTTTTCCTTTTATTTTGCTATCCTGTTTACGAACATGTCATGCGTGTAAACTGTTATTCGTCACAACATCCTCTACCGTAGCTTCTGCGCTGTTATAAAAGGCCCAGTGTTTAGACGGCAACTTTTGCGTCGTGCAATCGTGAGTTGCAGAATAATGGCGATTGCATAGATATTGTACTTGTGCCAATCACTCGTCAGTTACGCCATAACATGACGGTGTGTATCTTGACCTCTTACTGGTGAGCCATCGCTACTTTGCAGCCTCAAAGTGCAGCTAGTCTGGCACAAGTTGTGTGGTGTGTCAGTGAAAATAGCTGCAAATAACAGCTGTTGTTTTCTTGTGGTTGGGTTTTGTAGGAGTGCTTGTGTATGTGACATCTCTGTGCTGGGAGCAATGGTGCCGTACACTGCACCAAGATACCAGCGACGTGGAATCAATTCTCTAACCGCACATGCCAGTGCATTTTAACCTGGTGTTAGGTTTCCCTTAGCTTATTTATGGCTATAGGCTTGCACATAATAATAATAGCATTTATATAGCGCCTTTCACCCGAGGGTCACAAAGCGCTGCACAAAGCTGCAGAGAGAACGACATGTCAACAACGACAGAGCACGGAAAATCAGCAACATACAACATACATAGAGCGCTATGGATACAGACTGCTCGCGCTGTCACAGTGCCAGTGCCGATGAGCATGCACGCACGTGTGAGGGAATCTTTTATTCTCACATAGTGAACACAGCCCTCTCCCTCACTGCTGCTCACACACCACTAACCACGAGTTAAGTTCCTTAGCTCTTCTGCCTCCTTTGGTCTCACGCCACCGTGAGTCAATGTGTCAATGTCACCTATCACCACTCTCACACAATTCTCATTTCAGAACTCTCGAGGCCTGCATGTATGTACTTGTGTAAATACAGGTATTGCTGTGATTGTGTGGGCTTACACTATATTATTGTGTGTGTATGACTGCACGTGGGGCTTTGCCCGCATGTGTGGATGTCTGTGCTTGAACATCAAACCGATATAAACATGCACATCCGCGTATGTGTTTGTGTGCAGCTGTCATTTGATGTGAAGCTGGACTCTCGGCCCGAGTACTACCGCTGTGTGCTGATGTGGAACCACCAGGAGCCTCTTCCGTGGGCGCAGAGTACAGGTGTGCAGCACACATTCACGACTACATAACAGCAAATCATTGCAATGCATAGAAATGCTTTAAACTTACCATATATACTATCCGGGCGGCACAGTGGCGTAGTGGGTAGCGCTTCCGCCTCACAGCAAGAAGGTCCCGGGTTCGAATCTCGGCTCGGGGTGCCTTTCTGTGTGGAGTTT
>JAZEWU010000002.1:22950660-22979173 GCA_036362915.1 Geotria australis
TCTTTGTCTTTGTCTTGGCCTGGGCTGAGTGTGCCTCTCGTTTCTCATAACTGGGAGTCACTCTGCAGTTTTATTGTGCAACATCCCGGGCTAACATCATATGCCAGCTTGCATCGCCACCTGTCCTGGTTTTACAAGGATCGTCCTCTTCTTGTGGTAGCTGTTCTAGGAAATCTATTAAGACCTAAATCGTCATTTATGCAGGAAGTCAGCAAGCACCTGATTGTGTCAGTTAAGGTGATTACACTACAAATTTACCGTTTACTGGAGTCACGCTTGAATGGGTTGACAGGTATGTACCTCTCCTGATATTTGGATCTACAGTATATACGTAACCGCACTTTGTTACTTTACCATATTCACAACCATCCTTACTACATCTAAGCAGACACATTCACAATCGTAGCAGCTATTAAATTAATACGTTTGTGTTTGTTTTAACAACATTGTTTTCAACTAAAGCAGTGACCCACAATCCGGATCCCTGGGATTTTAATGAGCCCGTTGGCCAGGATCATCATCCCAGTGCGAAGTTTATTTTACATTTTACAAAAGCTTGGAGTGCCACAGCGTACTTGTAATGCATATGCACATTCTTGGCCACTGATCTGTGTACAATTTAAACGTGGTTGCGTTGTTATTTGGAGCGTGCTTTTGTTTGTCTGACGTAATTGCACGGCTGTGCAGTCAAAACTTGGCCTCACAGGTGCCCAGGGGAAATGTAAATAACGGCCGCTGAGCAGGTGTTTAAGGAAAAAACACACACCTCGTTTTGTTAATGAATATAAATGAAGCGCTACATTTAACTAATGTATACTATTACTACTCGATGTTGATTTGGTCCATTGCGCAATACGACTGTCGTTCACTGGCAAAGGGGTTCACCCTGGAGTCCAAATATTGATAGAAACCTGAGCGCACTTGGCGGTATTGTGATGATTTATTCACTCGCCAAAATAAAACTCGGGCATTGTGTGGTTAGGGTCACCTTGCAAGAATGTGAACATAATACGGTCGCGTAATATACTGCGTTAGCCGTGTGACTGCTCACCGCCGCCACCCACAACCTCCCAGCTACTCAATGAATTCTGGGTCGCGATTTTATTTCAAAAATAATAACCATCATCATCGTTGTCAGAAACCGCTTAATCCTATACAGGGTTGCGGTGAGCCGGAGCTTATCCTGGCAGAACGACTCAGAAGCGCAAGGTGGGGGAAGGCAGCCACACGGTTAGCCGGAACCAACATTTGACAAATGCTGCGTCCTCGTATATTATGATGTCTTCTAATTATTGAGTGGTTTTTTTGTTACGGGAGGAAACCAGAGAACCCGGAGAAAACCCGTCTAGGACAGGGGGAACACACACAAACTCCACACAGACGCCCGCGACGGGAATCGAAGCGCTTCGGGCTCGACCTTCTTTCTATTAAGCGCGGATGTTAGCACTGCGCCACCCTGTCGCCCAATTTGTACTCTTGTCTCGTCTGAGATTGTATTAGTAATTTGTTTTATTAACATATCCTATTAAAATCTCCCGGATTGCTTTGAAGCGGCCGGGAGATGGACACCGAATCTACTCGAGTCCTGGCCGATCCGGGATGGTTGGCAACCCGATTCATGTGTCTCATTTGTAACCTACGACTCATTTCTGCTGTCTGTCTGGCATTGATTGTTCCTGTCTCATAATGTTTGTTTCATTTGTATCCGCTGGTGTATACACTGCAGTCCTTTTGCATTATCCATCGCATTTGTATAATCTGTCTCGTGTATTGCAGCCCGTCAGATAATGCTTGAATGGGTGACCACCACGCATAACGGGTCAGAGGTCACTGCGGGACTTCATGGTGGTCATTAGAATGCGGTGCAACAAAAGCCATTGTAGAACTGTGTGGTGAAGTATGGTTAAAATAACCTTCACGATCAACATGGCGTGGGGAGGCCCTCATCCAGCAGTGGAGTGACAAAAAGGGGCTGTGTACAAGTGCACGTGGCAGGTGTTACCCACAATGATGTCACATCTTAATAAGGCCGATGTTTTGTCCCTGTTTTCGTACATATTAACACTTTGGTTCCGATATTGTACGGATGCCAGACGATTTCAATGCCTTAATCTAAAAAATACCGCCTTTGCAAAATCACAGCGTATCACATACTGAAGAAGCGGTGTGCGATATGCCACCTTGTTATGTCATTCTGGGCACTTCAGCAGCATTGAAACGGCGTCACGATGTCACTCACGTATGAGTCTACTAGCTCGCTGGCCGCTACATCACCGATCAAGCTGTGGACGAACAAAACACACGTTTTGCTTTGCTTGTTTCAATTAGTGATGTATGTCTTCAGCAGTCACTTGCTCTAATCTGTCTATGCGGTCATTGCCAAGTTTTATATTTGATTTTTCTTGGAGCAAATTGATCGTCATCATTCTGCACAACACTCACTCACTGGAGTCAATGTTTTTAGTTGCTATGTAATGTAATTCTACGACTTGTATAAGTATTCACATATATCTCATGACAGTACATTGTACGGGCATATTTATACAAAATAATACGAGCATGTTTTGACAGACATGTAAATGCGTGTGGGGTTTATACGTGTGTAAATATGTATAATATATTACAGCATAGGTGCGGTACACGTACCTGCTGTATATGCAGTAGAACAAATGACGTAATATGCTTGGAAATGGAAAGAGTAAAACAGGTGGAATGAGAATTGCTCTCCATGGCCGTTCTTTCGGGATAGCCGTGTCGAGTGTTCCTTCTCTCTGCGACGTTTCGCCTCCCACGTTGGAGGCATCACCAGGCGTTCATCAGGCCTTCTCGTGATGTCTGCAACGTTGGAGGCGAAACGTTGCAAACGAGAGAGAAGGAGCACTCGACACGGCTTTCCAGAAAAAAATAGCTATAGAGAGAAATTCCTCATACATCAAGCGGTGAACACCTACACTGGTACAAACCACTGGAATGTTTACTGTGTGGGATGTTGCGTTTGTGCTGTGTAGCTCTGGTATGTTTTCCGGTTGCATCGCATTTTGTTTGGTATGATGTCCGACAATTCGCTCCAAGTGCGGGGAGCTTTATCATGCCAAACAAAGCACGGTACATACCAAAAACACATCGGAGATTTGACACGCTTCTTTCAGTGACTAGCAGGCGACTGCTATAGTCGGCAGATGTCCTGTAAGATGGTCTGAGAGAAACGGTATTTCGATTCTCTGTATGTCCTGTACATATGGTAGAGTTGACAAATAAAGTTGAATTGACTTGAACAAGGTGAAATGGCAAAGCTCCTGTGATTTAATCTCAATTGGCTATGACCAGAACACCAATGGTTGTCATAAGGTAGAGCGAATACCCTGTGCAAAGAGGAATGTGACGGTATCACCGTCACTCATTTTTGAACGTTCTCCACAAACCCTTAGATATTATGCGGCGCGCCCCTAATGTAGAATTTTAGATGGTCGTTTACCATCGTGTGCAGGGGTCGTGACCTGTTGGTCTACGAGGTGGGAATAGCAAGGGATACAAGCAAGTGGGTTCCTGAAGTCTATGTAGCATTATCCTCTCATGCGTATGTTCTCATGGGCATGATCGTTTTCTCCTTGTGCAAAAAAACTCCTTAAAGAATTGGAAAAATATCCTACGCTCAATATGACCTAAATCCTTGCCAGTTTTATCATACAAATTGTCAGAGGAAATTAAAACTGCAAATTAGTTTTAAGGGATACACGTCTAATATCAGTGTTCCTGGTTTGTCGTAATAAAACACTGTGAAGTATAATAAAAAAAATGTCTGTAAGTAGCACTTACATGGTTTGTTACATTTAAAAAAAATCTTTTCAAAAAACACATGACTACCTTGTTGCATTTTTGCACAACCCCATAATATTAATGTATCAAATCAGAATGTTGTGTTTCATATTTTCATCCAGTGTCTCCCTCATAATTGAGGGTTGATGTCCATGACAGAAGCTTTCCATCTTTCTCAATCTTCAGTCTCTCATGCAAAGTCCCGTAAAACTGTCTCACTGTGCCAACTGCTCCGCTTCTTTCACCTCTTTCTTTCCAAGTCCCCTGCACAATGGTCACATCTCCCTCTTAGGATATGTCCTGCCTATGCCTACTTCTCACCAGACTTCCCAGTATTTTTTGCTTGCGGCCATTCTCTCTGGGCACATTTTATTTTTATCGTGCCAGCTCACTCATTCCATTCTTCTATAATGCTACAACTCAAAACGCGTAGTCTTTTCATCTCATCTTTCCGCAGTATCCATGTTTTCCCAGCCAAATCCCACTACACTCTACCATCCTAATGAACAAACATGAAACGCAGCACTCATCGTTAGATGGAATCCAGCTTTCCGGAGGGAACATTTCTCTCCACGTTGAATGTTGCTGTTAGATCATCCAGTGCACGAATTATGTTGAATAATTCTGAATGCCACTTGCCCACATAAGTATCAAAACATTTGCCGACATGTTTGTTTTTAACTTTCAAATAATAAATTATGCTACGCTTAGTGTCAACACCAAACCTAGTGTTGCATTGTTATACATTATTAAATAATTAACACAAAGCTCGCTTGATAGCATACACTAGCACGAAGTATGTGACGATGTACTTGATTCATCAATTGAACTACTCTTAAGCCCATGAAACTACGATCACAGAATCGTGTATGCAAGAATCAATCATTTCCGATTTAGCAAATGGTTCACAATCTCTACAATAACTTAAGGTTCTAAAGGCACAACGGAGGAAATCGTGGCATGCCTGATGATATTCATTTAGTGAGGGTGCACGCTTGTTTTGCCACACATCCCTTCTGGATCTACTTCAGGGCGTGGTGGCTGACCCGGTCCACTCGAGCCTCGGGTTACGCTGACCCAGTGCGTAGAACATAAACGCCACGAGTGGTCATTATGAGGTTGCAATGACGATTTTGTAACTTGAACAAATACATCAAACCATTAGTGGCCAGTGAAGCTACACCGGTTGGCACAGCAATATTCGAGGTACATCGATGGTGTAACCACAAAGCTGATTATAGTCTGTGCAACGGCTGCTGTGATTCTAGCAGCACGATGTAGGCAAAGGTCCCGAAGAATGATCATTAATATTCCAAAGGTGTGTAAGTGTAAATGTATGAATTGCGTAGCATATGGGAATGGCACCGCGTCACGCGGGGATGCCGTGGAAGTAGCCACTATGGTTAATTATAATCACGACTTTACAGCTCCAGTCATTGCGCCCAGCCAACCCAGCCACTGCATTTTTAACAACAAATACACTGTGCAGTGCACCATTACCTAATCCACGATGGACTGTGTGGGGGGAGGTGACGATGCAATGCAACTTGAGAATCCCCGGATGATAATTTAAGGCAAACAGCCAGGGATCAAATGTGCAACGTGTCTCCAGCACAATCTGCAGTGGCAAATTTGCAGTCGGTGACAGTGTTAATGCTGCTTCTCAGGCAACGAGATGACAAGCGATACGGTGATGATTACAAATGTGACCACGCAAGATCCTACAAACACGCATTGCAACCTACATCATCATCTCACGTGTTCACATCACAAATGGAACCGCCAGTTGATTACTATGACGATATAAATCTTGCCGCGTTACAAACGCTTGATGTATTTAAATCATAACGCTAAATACATTGTTTTTAAAATGTGCCTATTATTATAAACTATTCGCTGTATAAGTGTGTTGAGGTAAAAAAAAACATGTAGTTTATCCATCCTGAATTATTGTGAAGTGATCTTTGTGTATAGTACATACGTGTGATTCCAGTATAGCCATTGCTACGTGCCTAACGCAGAAGATCGTTCTCTAGTAGTTAAAGCTTGCTTGCTTGCCTTCTTCAATCCCAATACATTAGTGACCGCCTGAGAACTAGAACGGGACGATCAAAAGATGCTTTGGTCAGATGGGGCTACAAGACCGGCCCAACCACCTGTGAATGTGGAGAAGCAGACCATACTATGGAACATTGCCTTGTCTGTGCTCTACTACCCAACCTCTGCAGCTCAAAAGACCTTGCGGAGTTCAATGAAAATGCAAGGGGCTGTGTAAGAAAATGGGAAACTGTAATTTAACATCGCGCTTCGAAGAATCGCAAAGAAGAAGTGACCACAGCTGCAGCACGCTTTGTGCTGATAGGGTAACGTTAGCGAGGCTTGTGTGTGCATGCTACCCGTGTGATGACCATGATGAAGGATCTTCAAAGATATCCCTCTCTAACACGCGACCATACATTTTGTAATGAACTGCCCTGCGGACGCTCTCAAAGGAAACCGCGACGGGGTAAGGTTTTATGGGTACCGAGTGTTATCCAACAGTGTACGCGAGTAAAAACAAGCACATGTATCTGCCAGCTGACTTGTGCCTTACACACAATCTGTGTGTGTGGTCCGTCACGGATTGTCGCGAGTCGCAGTGAGTGAACAGCGCCTCTCGTCGGGCGAGCAGTGTGCATACACTGGCTTGTCGACACGCAACATCAAGAACGCACTTGGTATCTTTAAACCATTGATCAATACTTGGGCCTCATCGTGCAAACATTGGGTATACACGAGTGTATTCCTATAGACTGCACTCTCGGTTATATTTAACATTGTACATGTGCAGTTTAAAATGACAAGAAACAAAGTCATTCATCTGTGACTGTGCTAGAGTACATTGTGAAATTGTATTTTCTAAACATTTGACTACCAATCTGTACACTTGGTAGCCTCTAATAATAATAATAAAACATACCACATACATTTTGTATTACGTGTTCAGTGTGGGTTTTTTTAGGTTAAAATTTTTTGATGCACACATGCACGTAGCTATCTGTACCAGTATTGTTTAAATGCACCGTGCCAGGATTCAAGAGACCCATACAAAGGGGAGGGTAAGCACCCAAACAATAAACACCTTAGACATAGTGTACAATTTCACTGCCATACACTTGTAGATTACATTTTAAGCCACACACAAAAAAACCTTTCACTACCCAGCATACTCCACCCAAGTTTGAGTTCCCTAAGCTGATTCGACTCAGCACAAGTCAGGGTCACTTTACAGCAGTGGAAGGATACAATGACAAATATACCATGGCGTAGTATGGAGCCAAAACCGCATGCGTCGAGAAACTACTTGAACGAGAAGGAAAATCCATCCATCCATGGTCAGAAACCGCTTAATCCTGTACAGGGTCACGGTGAGCCGGAGCCGATCCCGGCACACAGGGCGAAAGGCAGGGCTATACCCCAGATAGGACGTCAGTCCATCACAGGGCACCGGGGGAAATTTAGTCGGTAGAAAAATTAAGATATGCAGCAGCATGTTTTTGGACTGTGGGAGGAAACCGGAGTGGCCGGTGAAAACCCACGCGTACACGGGGAGAACATGCAAACTCCACACAGGAAGGCACCCGAGCCGGATTCGAACCCGGGCCGTTCTTGCTGTGAAGCGGCAGCGCTACTCACTGCGCCGCCCTAAGAAGGACTGTGGACAGTGAATTCCAATAACTGCCTTACCTGCTCAGTTGAGTATTCTGCTCAACTGCTCAGTTGAGTTGGGTGAGTATAAGCAGATGCGAGTGGACGAGTGGTGGATCGAAAGAGTGAATAGACAAGTGTAGTAAGCAATGTAACCACGAATTAGCAACACAAGTGAGCCTTGATGAGCAGTAATTCGTGAGTAGACGACAATGTGGTTGAGTGGATGAATAATATGGTTTGGCAAGTGAACAAAAGTGAAAACCATGAAAGGGCCATGTTACATATTTTGAATATTTTAACATTCCTTTCAACGTCACACAAGGAAGTGAGGCACAGATGAAGGTTCAGCAGCCCTACCCATGACAGACCGATTAAATGTCGGCCATGCAGATTTCTATCAATACAAAGCCAATACACTTGCATTAAAATGTTTGTTTACAGAACACCATAGCTGCCACAAACTGATCTTCACCGTTCCTGCAAGACAACCACAGCTTAAACGCTTGCACTATATATAGGACGCGACCACCGTCGAAGAATAACATTGCAGCCATTTACACCTTTTAGTGTCAGCCAAATTCTGCTAAGTACTGCAGCTTACCATACGCAATTGCTTAATTGCCTCAAAAGGCAAATTGTAAACGTGGTATTGTAACTGCCAATGTAACCACGAATTAGCAACACAAGCGCACCTTGCTGTTACCTTGTTTTGGAAATCAAACGTACATTAGAACCCTACAATAATGTAATTAAAGTCTTAAATGTTTCGTTTAGAGTGCATGGAATTAGAATGTTAATCCATCACCATTCCTTTATTGAAAACAAAGCTGCCGAAGACGACGTGTATGTTAGTAATGGTATTAGGGAACAGTGAATACATACACTTGATTAATCATTATACCATAAACATCACAACTGAAACATTAAATCAAGGCCAACTTGTATTTTAATGCTTTATTGTCTATTAACCAGTGGCATGTAAACATACAACCTTCTATAGTGGTTTTAAGTTTTGCCAAAGAGTGTACATATGGGCTAGGGTCATGGTTACATGATGCACTGATAAATATATATGCACTGTTGAATCACTTAACAGCGGTAGTTAAAAACAAGACGCAAAACTGATTTTGAAGGGTGGGTAGTGGCCAGTGCTGATAATGCTCAACTGAAAAAAACACACAGCAATCACTTAAGACGTTAACATCTAGTCACAAAATGCATGACAGGAAGTTTAAACCAATATTCAATTTTAAGATTAAACCACGTCTGTCCTGCAACAGGATGACTACCAGCATAACAGCCAAGCGAAAACTGCATGCAATAACACTCTTTAACCGGACACTATACAATTTTAACGGACGTCTTCCAATCATTCCCCGCGCCCCACCCCCCGCATCCGAATGAGCCGTCCGCCTGATGAAGCTGAAATGATTAAGTATTAGTTTCAACAGTCACAATGACCCACGTGAAAACAGTCACTCGTGTTGCTGCTCGCCTTTGTGTAAACATTTGCTGCGATCCCTCACGATGGGAGGAGGGTGGGGATGGAGGAGGGGGGGTGGAGGGGAGTCCGATGCCGCGCCCACAATGCGGCATCAACCGCGGCGGGCCCGTGCGCGTCTAGGACGCCCGCTGCATTCCAAGCAGAGCCCCGGCACTACCACACTCTTGGAAAACACCACGGATTCTCCGTGCAGCATGAGCGTGGAATTTAATCTAAAAGGCACAACACCCACTGTTTCCTTAAAGGCAATGCAAACCAACACAAAAACCAGGTCTCCAGCGCACAGCCGTGTTCCCAACACATTAATAGCTTTTAATTACAAACCGACGGGTCATATTGGGGGTTTTCAGAGAAATCAGAAATTTACATTGCTCAGGGTGCAAACAATGAGTTGTCTGCAATGTGCGGAGAACCGAAAGCCCAAAAGGTGACCCAGAGAAACAACCGACTAGTATCTAATTAACTACTCCACTCCAACCAGAACCAATTAGACATTTTAGTTCAGGCCCTCTACCGAGAACATCCACATATCTCCAAATTCAAAACATTTATAAACCAGGAATGCAATACTCCCCACACCACCAGTGTACAAATCAGCAACACACACACAGAGCAAAGTTAACAGGAGTAACTGAACAGTATACACTTTATTTGTTTCTGAAATGATTTGCACAAGAATGAGCGAGAAAGAGCGACAACAGCATTAAACCTTGCGCAATATGCATTTAAAGGCCAGACTGGTGCAGTGAGAATGCGTGCACGGCTGGCATACAGTTTGTCCGTCACACACGTTCATTCCCAGATAATCACCACTACCACCACCACCACCCACCACCTCCAAACAGCTGCACAGCAGTTGGGTTGCGTAGCCTGCCTAGATGTGTGACTGCAGCGGTGTAGACTCGATTCTCCCATGAGGCGTGTTTTTGGGCTCGGGAAGGTTGGGGAGGATGGGGCACACTGCGTTGTGGGGGCACTCATAAGCGTGGCTTGGCCGCAGCAGGCAGTTTTATTTACACTTGATAAACAAACGAAAACACCACTTCCAGTCATTGGCGAGCCCAGGCAAAACGAGAGGCAAGCCAGCAGGGTTACAGACAAGACAGGTGAGCGTCTCCAACAGCAGACAAGCCATGGTTTAAACCTCTTCTGGGGAAATCTATGTTATACAAGGGAAAATGTTCTTTACAACGCTCTAAACTAATCAAATACAGAATACATTGTGTGCAAGACACTGGTATTCAATTACTGGTTTACAACCGCTAACAAATTCGAGCCTTTAGATTTTTTTTATTAACTTTTTTCTTCTTTCCCGCAAAGCAAAACATTCCTAGGGACATTGTTACCTTGAATAAAATCAGCGACCGTACTGAAAAATCACAACCAGATCTAACATGTTTTGGTCTAATTTATTCATTAAATACACAAGACAAAAAAAAATTAAATCAGCAGCCTTCAGGTTAACTTCATTTTCAGGCAGTGTGAGTAGGAGACAAAATCTGCATGACGGTAACATCTGGCACCAAGGGCAGCCGATTTGAAACTAGTGTGTGGCCACGATCGCAGTTTAGAGGCTGTGGTGGGAGGAGAGAGAGCAAGTGCAACCTCAAAAGCTGACTTTAAGAGAAGAGAAAGCCAGAAAATGAAGTTAATCCAAATCAAGCCATAATCGACACTACAAACCATCCGGGACGAGGTGGAGACGTGAGTGTCCGCGGAGCGACCCGTCCAACGCCCTCCCCAAGAGCCCGTCCACCACTTTGCCACTCTCCATGGGGAGGCACGTGCCGGGCCATGTGGTCATCTTGTTGGGTCAGGGCCGGGGGTGGACAGAGGAGGGGTTGAGGGGGGGAGTCACACACCACCTCTAGCAGCAGCCCCCACCTCCTGTCTTGACGGGAGTGCTCTCTATTTTGACGTTGGACTTTCCAGCGCCGGCCTGTGTGGCTCCGGGCCCCATGCGTTTCTTGATCTCTGCTGCCATGGTCATGAACGCCTGCTCCACGTTGGTGGCGTTCTTGGCACTCGTCTCCAGGAAAGGAATCTCCAGTGAATCTGCAAACTCCTGCAGCCACCGCGAGAGAGAAGCACGCACAGCAAAGCATTGCACACCATACTCCAAGCAAAACCAGATATAAGATGCTGCACCCACCCCCTCCTGGCCAACGTCTACCACCACACTCCCGGCAAGGGCATGCTAGTATTGGCGCTTAGGAAATCAAAAGCCGTTATAGAGTGGAACTAAAAGTGGGTGTATACTCAACAGCACAGGGGAAGTGGACATACAAAAAAAAATAAGTGGCAGCTTAATAATTTACCATTAATGAAAACTTTTCATCTTATACCAACTAAACACATAGAATGGCTTCAAAGCAGTCGTTTGGTACAGCTGATTTTAAGACATCAGCACAAACCAGGTTACAAAAGCTAAATGTACAACTTGAAAGCACATCATGGAGACACCGCCTGCAAAATAATCAGACTCCTCAGCAATTTTATATAGGCACCAATATATGCAGTGAATAGGTACACCCTGTACTTAAGAGAAACATTTTTTTTGAAGTACAACGATGCTGCAATCGCTTGGGCACAGAATGAGACATTCTTAACGTCCCAATTTCAATTAATGTGAATGTACATTAGACAGATAAATGACTTGATCACCACAATACAGCAGAGTAACATCTTCTCACCAGCCCAGTATTTGTTAAGCAACCGTGTACACGTTTAACTACCCTGTAATTATACATGTACAGGCTAATAATTTCATCAACAAAACCAGGATGAATGTTATTCAGCATAGTCATTGCAAGAGGCAACGCGTGAATATTTTTTATATCAAGATCACCACCCACTGGACTGTTCTGGTTACAACATGTCAATTCGAGGTTCTATCTGCTCAGCATTCCCTCAACAATTGATACAAAAAATAAGTACCGCTTTGTGAAAAGTCAACAGTTGTACTTGTGGGACTTGGTCCATGTCGCAGAAATGTTGAATTTCCATCAATGGTTCAAGACCAATATAAACACGTGTTGCACAATAACCAATGCAGAACTGATTGAAACTGACTGCACAAGATTAAGCACAAACATAAAATGGCAGCTAGTAACAGTATAACTTTACTTCTCTCTATGTTTTGCAAAGGAAAAGGTGTGCACGCACAAGAAATTTGGCTCAAGCGCCGTAAAACACTTTTGCTCCAAAGCTAAGCAATTCATTGAATCGGTGGGCTGTTGAAAAAGAAGAAATTGAGTGTTATTTTTCCACCAACTTGTACTGCATTATGATCAAGTGTTATACAACCATATACCAGCCGATTAGGATTAGGTGTTTCTAGTTAACATAACCATGTCATTCACCATGCTAATGATGCCACCTTTCGAAATAAAATCCGCTTCACACTATTTCCAACCAACGCAGACTACTTGCCAAGAATGAGGAATATGTTCAAATAGATACGACAGCAGTGCAATAACTAGTGCTGGTGCCTTACAGCAAGACAGTTTTTGGTTCCATTCCCAGCTCGGGTGCCTTTCTTCTGTGGAGTTTGCATGTTGCGTGGGTTTTCGCAGGGTATTCCTATTGCCTCCCACAGTACAAAGGCATGCTGAGAAGGTTTAATGGCCTGACTAAATTGCCCTGCAATGCACATCATGGGTATAGTCCTGCCGTGGAGCCCTATGACAGGATGGGCTCCACTCTGCCTCTCCCTCCCCGAAATTCTGTTTAGGATTAAGCGGCTACTGATACCGAATCAATTCATTAGTACACACAACTGTATCACAAGATGGGGGACAAGATTCCTGGAGGAAGATGGAAGCGTAGTTTTAGTGCTTTTTTTATAATGTGGTGTAGGGCTACAGGAGACAAGGTGGGCAGAGGACATACAACCAGAGCGCTGCCTTAAATCCTATCCAAACTGGCCATTGCAGGTGTGATCACCTTTTCACATGCAAAAAAAGGAACCACCCAAATGTGGCTGCGGTATGCCACAACAAACAGTGGAGCACATTGTTAACTCGTGTGCACTGCGGGTGTTTTAGGAGGGTCTACATTTGAAGTCCTCTAAAGCCAGCAGCTAGGTGTACAACATGGATATAGATTCATAGTTGCTCCTCAAGCCTCACATCCATACAAAAGGAGACTAAGTGGTGATACTTCTGTAGATCAACCGATCACAGAGCAGCAAGGGGGAGGGAAATGCCATAAAGAAACCACAAAGGAGTGGCGACCCCACCCTCCACAACACACATGTTCATACGTGTGCATTCCCCCCACCAGCCCCCAGCGTGGATCTCCATAAGGGAATGTGTGTGCATGCACATATTTGTGGAATGGTTTTAGGTGCTTGTTATTCTGTAAACATCACAACAGGGACAAATACAATGAGTAGGTGCTGGCCACACCTCCCCTCGTCCACCAGGTCAGACATAACAGGTACTTGGTAAAAGCACCTGTCCCGGGCAGTTGGTATATAGCTAAATTGTGAACTTTGCAAAAGCACGTTAGATTACTCTCTTATGAACATATCGGACATTTTTATTATTCAACACCACATGAGAAATGTATTTTGCGTTTGCCTACTTTAAACTGGAATGTCTGCTTTAAAATTGTGGGTGTTCGTGTTTATTTTAACACACTAAAACACATGTTAACAAAACCCTCCCACTTTGAATTTCAGACCTATTTCCACTAATATGGGGGTTCCATTGGTGGGTCGTATTATTCAGGAATTTTCCTTGTCCGTGGGTAAGCTCAGATAATGGGAGGGGGATAAACTATATTTGCATTTACCTGAAACCTAGTTTCTAAGGCAGCCACTGGCAAATTTCACACTCCCGCCACCCCTTTCCCCACTTCCATAAAAGCGTTGTTGGTTAACAGTGGTTTGTTGCATTTGTCTGTCTCACTTGTATTCGTTGGAGAGCAGGCGTGAGAGATAGTGGTTAAGCTTTGCAATAGTCACCAAGGGATTTCCGGTGTGGAGTCACCTAAATTCTGACTCATGTTGCCAGTAGGGATGGCAGGTTCGCCCCCAGGGTGGTGGTGGACTTTAAGGTTGGGAAACTTTTGATGTTCTGGGCACAGAGCCGCATTAAAAGAACATACCAACGACTGCCACATATAAAGTAGTTTTACTATAGAAAATAGCAATGAGGCTACACTTTCAAGTGGTTTCCACCGGTATGATCGCAGTACAATAAGTTAAGGAGGCAACAGACACTGACAGGGCCCAGCTGGTAAGTGACCCAACATCATATTTTTCCAAATTAGTTTAAGTTTATCATGATGATCTCTTGGAAAGTCTTACTGGGCAGTTTCACTACAGCCAAGGAACCAAAAATGCAAAGAATGTACTTTTAAAGACCTGGAGCCATGGAGGACAAGTCAAACCTGCTCTCCCAGAATGGCCTGCCCAACATAACCTTTCATATCTCGTGACTTGAACTTTTATGAAGATAAGCAATCACGTGTTTTTTTAGCCTGGGTAAATCAACTTACTTAGCAGTGTTAGTCAAGTGGCACGAAGTTTGTATTTTGTTGCAAAAGCAATGAGACACAGTTTAGAGTCCTATAAATTACAGGTATTGGTTATGCACGAAACTATAGAAAACTATAAACTATATGATTGAAAGTTTACTGTTAGATACCAGCACTGAGGATAATTCACACAAAAAGGCCACCTTTCTATCTTGTACAATTCATGACAATAAAATTTACCTTAAAATAGTAATGTTTACTACAACATTAAGCCTATTGCTCTACAACAATTATTTTAATTCCTAACACATGCCCACAGGCCTGTTCACTTTTTGTATGTAGAAAGATGTCCATTTCAAATGCTTATCACGTGTAAAGAGTTGGTGATATCTTCACTACAGACAATCACCGTCACATCCCATGCCAAAGGATGGACCACTTTAAAGAGGCTATTAATTTATAGACGTGATGGATGCCATATGCACACATTTTTTTTAAAGCTGGACAGTGGTGGTGGATGCCTGGAATCCAGCATTGTGGAGGTGAGGGTTGGTGGATCACACAAATGTTTCAACACTCGTTGCCATGGGCATCAAGGTGCCATACCCTGGTTTTCCATGTGGTAGAACAAAGTGCAGATTAATATAATCTGTTCCCTCTCTATTTCACACAAAAACACTTTTCATGCATCTACATGTAAACGTGATCCAGGTATAAGCAGTTCTCAAAAAGAGGGCCATGGCATGTCTTATTGATAGGTTATATTTAAAGTTACTCAAGGTAAAAGTTGAAATTATTTCCTTATTCCCCTACGACAAGCTATATATAAATATCCAGCAAAACCTGCAGGGAATTAGAAATATACAGAGATACACAGAACAAACTGCCTAGGATAAATCTGGGATGTTTTCTGGTAACTTAATATGCATAAATTCTTGCAGGATTAGTATTGTATAGTGGTTCATACGAGTTACCAAAACCTGCACAACTTTGGCCAACTGCTCAAATCCATAAAAAGGACCATGACATTTAAATGTCCTGGAAACACATTTATATTGCTTATTCCCATGTAAAGAGGAATGTTGCGGTCAGTGTTAACACAACAACGTGCAACCTCAGCACAGATGTAGTCACTGTTGGCAGACATTAGTTACCAAGGTTGGGCCATATAATGATAGTATACTGGGCCAAAGGGCATCAGGTGCAGAATCATGGCTGAAATGTGCCAAAGGCCATGACATGCGGTTCCATTTACATGAACGAAGAAGTGAGCATCTTTTTTTAATCAACGTTAACAAAAACAAAATTCTTCTAAATGGGTTCTAGTAAAACACATTTCAGTTTATTTATAACTTACACTCTTTCCACTGACCACTGTACCTTGGCATTCAAGCATTAAAAACTAGGTTTTGGTATTGATTAGCACCTCATGACTTTACTGAAATGTCATTTTAAAATCACATGGGACAAGTCTGTGCCTTAATGCTGAACTTAATGTTGCATTGTTCTCACTTAGATTGGTGGTCCCCAAAAGTCCATGATCCTATTGGCAGGGAGAGGCTATACACTTTATAGAATGACTGCTGTTGATTTATTTTTAGCAGGAAACGTTCGTTTTATTGACCCCGGGGAGGGGGAGGGATAAAAGGCTATGCCCACTCAGACTGCATATGAACTCGGGTTCTCATAACCTGGAAAACCCTTTCCTCATTCACATTTCAAATATCATAGTGGTAGAGTAAACTTAAAAAATTAACAGTGATAGTCAAAATACAATTACCAAATAGTGATATCAAATTAACACAATCACATAGCTATTTTCCGACAGGGCAATTCTTACCAATTAACATTAAAGTGACTGAAGCAAAACATACATCACAGTAAAGGGTGGTCAATACCCAAATAGACTTTAAATGTCAACTAATAACTTGAACAACACAGCCCATGAAAAGGTCCACGAAGTTAAACTGCAATGGACCCCGTGATTTTAAACATAATACGATACCCTTTAGGGATTTGGTTATATTGCTAATATATTGTACACGAATGAGTGAAACCGAAATAACGGCAATCTAATAATATATATCAAAAGAACAAATGGAGGTTAAGTGACGGTGAGGAACAGCTGTGAGCAACAACGCGTGGCCATACCTTAGCAGTCGTATAATCCACCACTTTCTTGGTGGTGAGGTCGCACTTGTTGCCAACAAGCAGCTTGTTGACGTTCTCGCTGGCGTAACGATCAATCTCCTGCAGCCACTGCTTCACATTGTTGAAGGACTCCTACATGAATCAACGGAAAGTGACCATCAGTAAAGCACTTTTATTATAATAATATATTGTTGCATTTTTAGAATGGTAAATCAAGAGAACTGGTTTAGATATCACTTGCCACAGCTGTTAGCTATGTAGCGCAATGAAAACAATGTCATGGCTAATTAGCATGGTTAGAGTAGGTATAAAAGTGAACATGAATCACAATGGTTCTAGGGTTAAGCGGATCAATGCAGAGGCATTCAGTGTATGCAACAGGATATGCCACTGCACTTCAAATTGAACATGGTTACATGTGTACCTGGTCCGTGACGTCGTACACCACAATGATGCCATGGGCGCCCCGATAATAGCTGGAGGTGATTGTGCGGAACCGTTCCTGCCCTGCCGTGTCCCACTGTACACACAACACTTGTCAAGGCACTGCGGAGTGATGTTTAGCACATCGTCATACCAGTATAACACAAACGGGAGGATTATGGCCTTGCAATTAATATTTGTTACTTGGATGGCTCAATTCAAACAGCAAGGGTTTCAACAGCAAAGCTCATGTCTGTAATAAAGTAGATTGGGAGCTGGAACATCACGGGACAGCAAATGAAGACACGTTTGCTGATTGTGTTAACCTTTTTAAATGCATTTCACGGAGTAATGTAGGTTTAACAAAACGTTTTACCTGGGAAACCCCTGAGAAAACATCTAATTTTCAGGGGAGTCCCAGATGAATATTGTTTATTTAACATATTTATTGATGTAAGAAGATTCATTAACAATCCGAGAGGAAAAGTAATTACTCACTATCTGGAGCTTTATGGTCTTTCCATCCAGCTCTATTGTTCTGATCTTGAAATCCACACCGATTGTGCTGATGTAACTTTCTGTGTATGTGTCATCCTGTGGGGGAAAACAAGCAATGGTCAGGGAACAATCCCTATTCACTCAGTTTATGTACATTATACGTGGGAGTTGAGGCCTGGAGAAAGGCTGTAAAAGTTATGAGATTTACCACAGCATCTACTCTCGGGCAAGAGAAAAAACAAGGATGTAGAGATTGGCTCTGTGGCACTATTTCACCAAATCAATGTACGCAAGCTTGACTTATGCCATAAATGAAGTCAAGGGGGCAATGCTGTCTAACTATCTTTCCCACAGCTTCCTTCAGAAGTCCACAGAGCCATTGCACACATTGGTTAACACAACCACAAATTATAGTTATTGCAGCTTTATTGTTTAAAATATTACTTTTGCATTTACATCCTCAACAACAGCTTGTTGCTACTCAAATATATACTTGTGCAAAGGTGCTGCCATCTTTGATCACGTACTGCCCAATAATGGGGTAAGATATGGGGGTAAAACACTGATCTAGAATAACCCTAACCTGTGATAACAATGAAATGTAAGGTGCACACTTAGCTAAGTCATTGGTGTAAATTAGCACAATACATGCTGCACCAAGCCACTTATTATTATGTGAAATATTTAAATCCCATTTCCATGTCATAGTTTCTTTTATTCTGGTGTCAGTGGCAAAAACAGGTGACTTCTACTCCAAAATGGTGGCAGGAAACGCACCCACCGTGGGGTAAAGTGTGTGGCGCTGGCTGGAAACTACAGACAAGGAATAACATCTTTGCCAAGTTTTGCTGGCATGAGACGATAATTATTTCATACTGAAGGGGAAAATATTTTGACTTTCCCTCATGATTCAGCTAATGAGCCATTTTAGTGGAAGACTTAACGACAGCAGTGACATCACTAAAGTGAATAAGCGGGCAAACACTATGGCTTACAAGAATGGACTGGTTGAACAATACTGATTGAATGACTATAAAGAGTGGCCACACGCCTTGTGGTGAAGATGGCACAACAAAATGAGAACGTTAAGGTGTTATAGATCAAAATAGGGGAAGAGTGACCGGACTGAGGAGTGCAGCAAGGGGGGGGGGGGAGCTAGGGCAGAAAGGAACAAGCCAGTGTAATGCAGTACCACGTGGCCGCATAAGTGGGTGAGCCGACAGCACGGCTGCAAGACGTGGGGTACACATGAGCAGCCTCTACTTGAACACGACTCGCAGTGTGGTATGGACTTTGATCGGAAAACCACCACGTTTACGGTCCAAAAACGTCTAAACCAGTGACTGCATCATTTCAAACATGAGCACGTTAACACTGCACACTAAGAATGCTCTTCTGCTGCTGTGGATGCACACGACTCGTGGCGAAACTCATGCAGCTGGCGCCATATCCAAAAGATGGCGAATGCTTGCTGCTGCATTTGGAGCTGCAACCTGTCACGGTCGTTCTCCGCAGAAGCTGGTCAGATCGGCTAGATACACACAGGAGAATGAGTGCTGCTCCTTCAGATTTTCAAAGAACAATGTTCACCATCCAATCACAGCATACGTGGCTCATACAACAGCAATACCATTCAACAAATTTTCCACATTGAAGCGTCAACTGCAACCGATGTTAAATGGAGAAACAGAGATAATAACAGTAGCATCCCTTATCAAAAGCAGGCCTTGAACGGAGCCACCTGGCTTGAAGAGACAGAAACATGCTATCACTGCTTAGGCCAGTTTGATGCAGTTTGAGTCATTGGTCCAGGAAGGGACAAAGTCAGCCTTCAACAACACTTGACCCTGCTAATACCCTACTACGTGATTTGCCGACTCCTTTAAATCTGTATGGCTTATTCTCCGAGAATTAATAAAAAAAATGGAATTGGCTCCTGAAACTATTACCAAGTACCTCAAATGTCGCCCTCAATATCATTACCAAGACCTACTTGCACCTGCACCGTCTCTCACTTACCCGAATGTGGTGTGTCAGGGCAGGAGCCTAACGAGTCTCCTAATACATGTTGGGAAAAGGTGGCTTGCACTGTGGCCCATATCATTGAGTCTAATAAGTATACAGACCAGGGACCCAGACAAGGTCTTATGCGAGAATCATAAGCATATTAACTGGTTAGCTAGGTCAGGGTTTGAGTCGGCGGGTCAATGCATATATGGTAGTAGTCATACATTGTCAAAGAGCCTCAGGGGCTCCAACAGTGGAAATTAGTGTCGGCTGGCATGTACCACCAGTAACTGTGGATGATTGTAAGGCAGCAATCGTTCGGCAGTCGGCCAAATCATGTGCCACGTGGAGATAGAAAAAAGACAAAGGGTGGGGCCATGCCTCTTTCCTAAAGGGACCTCGCAATTCTCGAATGGTCGGTTTCATAGGGGAGTGGCCTGTGTGAGCCATGAGAGGAGAAATGGAAGAGAAATTATTGACCACAGGCAAAAGTGATCACACGGAGGGACACGCTAGTAAGTAAAAAAATCCCAATTTGTGCGCACTGGGGATAATGGGATCCCATGCAGGAAGGGTTCTTCGTTGGACCGTAGTAGGATACACCAGTGGAGACATGAATTCTACATGTAGTAGCTGATAATTTCTGAGAGCTGCTTATTTTAGCTAGTCATGGCGAGCGTTCCTCCTCTCCTCGTCACAGCTGTGGCATGATAATCTAAACCAATACGATGTATTAGCTATCATATAAATTATATACAGGTCAAACCCACAAACATGTTGAGCTACAGCAAAACCAATAGCACATTATTTTGCTACATTCGACATTGTCAAAATTTATATTTAAAAAGGCATCAAGGAAATGATGATTGTGGTCGTATGAATTAGTCAATCTCACGGCTACAACAATCTCTGTGGCAAAAGCGACTAGGGTGAAACCGAGCGACCATCATCCCACAAGAATGAGGACGGTTGCCAGCGCAGCCAATTCGTGGATACGGACCGTACCAGATAGCCTGTGGGGGTGCAGTGAGAGGGATCATACCACTGCCAAGAGGTCTCGTTCCCCTTTAACAAACATGATATTAAGGTTCTAATGCAAATACGTGTATATTATACGATACTAGATCTATCTAGATGCTGCTTGGACCCGTGCTCTACATTTCAGAACAGAAGCAAACGCGGTAGAGATAGGGTGATAACCTGAGTCGTCAGTATGGTGTGTAAACATCAGCACTAAGGGCACAGGGGGCGATCCGTGGTCCTCTCCACCCCACCCTTTCATACAAAGTGCGTTACATGTTAGTTAACGTGTGCATTTATGTATATTTATATCTGTTTTAATGTGCATTTGAAGATTTATGGACTTGTGGGTCTCTTTATCCCCATCATGGTGAGTCGGTGAATATCACATGTAGGGTGGTATTTCAAGTCAAAAATCGATTATTTTTAAGTAAGCAGCCATTACTGGATGCAGAGTCCATCACATACAACATATATCAATCGCAAACATCAATTCTCGTAACATGTATCATTAGTTTCAGAATCAATATTTAGGAATCGATGCACCATTAGCCTTCTTAATACATGCGTCTGAATACATATTACGTAAACGTTTATATCTGCAATTTTATACACACGTATGTGTAATTATGCACACGTGTGCATTAATGTGTGTTTTATATCGTATGTGTATACATGCAGCACAGTGCAACTTTACAGCCACCTATACAAAAAAGGCAGAGGAGGAATGAGAGTGGTGGTTGGCAGGGGGTGGAATAATGCACATACATTCTAGTCATTAATATTCACAAGCACTCTGCAGCACACGTCTAAGGAGTGGCATGCAAGTCTGATGTCACACAATGACAACAGTCCAGACTTTTGAGGTCAAAATGAGGTAATTTTAGTGAGTGAAACATTGCAAGATGGCCTTCTATTGCCAGCTTGTTTTAATTTACACCAACGTATTTGTTTACAAAAACCCCCAATACAAATGCTAATTAAACTAATGTAAGTTTTCACGCCTCGATTCACGGGATAGCCGTGTCGAGCGCTGTCACTCTCCCGCGTGATATTTCGCCTTCCACATTGAAAGCATCCTCTGCTTTAAAGAGCAACCATCACAAATGCTTATTGTTTAAGAACTACAGCACCATACATAATTTTGACCCTTGTCATTAAACCACCTGCAATATACCCGATCTTGTAAGCTATGCAGGGTTAAATCTGGATAGTGCTTGGCCGAGTGAGCACTGTGCATAAAACAAGTTTTGTAGAATACCACTTGGTTATGTTGTTGGCACACAACAGAACGTTACAATGTTATACTGTATGTCACTGGAAATGCTGTTTCGTCATTTTTGAGTGACACACGCTATGAACGCAAGTCACGACGGGAAATAGTTTCATCCAAGAACCCAAAAGAAAACTAAACTGTCTACACATTTCCAGAACACAATTATGCACAGCAGCTAATGAGCCCTGCTAACCTTCATAACGAGTATTCAACACAACATACACGCTTTGAAGTGGCTTTTCATAATGCTATGCTGCCTAAATATGATTACATTCTGGTATGTTATGTAAAATATTGCATTGCTCTGCACACATTTTCCCATTCGATGACAACTCATATTGAACGTATTGTAACTACCAATGAGCTTACTTTACATTGTTTCAGCTACCCATACTTTTATTCAGCCAAGTGAAATCAAGTATAACATTTTGAGCAACGAATTATGTGATTGGAAGCAGGGCACAATCACTTCCTGTGATGCAATCTCCTGTTGTGTCAAAATGCATGCAAACCTAGGATTGGGGCTCAAACCACGCCTTTACCACTCATCACCTGAAATAGTAGCGCACAACTCTACACAAAAAACTGCCACGTGTGTACAGGCTTTCACATGCAAATTCCCACCTAGGCCGTCTATTCTAAACTTAACGAAATGAGGTATTGCTTTTGGTTACACAAATCAAAACACCAGAGCCCAAAAAACCATGGGCATAATGACTTTTGAACCCCTGACATTATAAGCAGAAAGATGTTGATTGTTACGGAAGAAAAATACCCAGTGAGCTTGCAAGCTCTTTATGGGATTCCTGCGATATAACATGCGAATAAGACTAAAACAATGGCCTCTGCTTAAAACACCACTAGAACTTCCTATAACAGAGGTTTCAGTCATAGTAATTTAAAGTAAACTTTAAAATAGGGTTGTACAACTAACATTTTAAGTCAGATTTTTTAAAATACATCAAAAAAGACATACCAACGAATCATAAAACCAGACAAAAAAGTGTAGGAGTCCATGCGTACAAGAGAACACACGGCATACGTGTCACATTGATTTTTACGTGAAGACCTCAGTCCTAAGCTATTGACAATCCGTCTGAATCACAGTTATGCTTAGAGTTTAACATGATTAACCAAGGCTGTGGCTAAAGCACTTGTTACGATTCTTAACGTTTAACATTAACAGCCAAAACTGACAGTAGTAAGGCACCCTTAGATTTACATTTTTCAGGTTTTCATCAACACAAGGTGCTACCAAGGCCATCTTTTTCGCATAATTATGATGTGGCACCCATGCTAAATGTTCCAGGAGATATGAAGAACGCTTCACATTGGTTTTACATGCATGAGAAAATGACAGATTTCTTGCAATATGCTACAATGACAATTGTGCTCCACAATTATAAACACTTTAACGCTACAAGAAACACCTAACACCAGCAATGAAAACAATTCTTAAGACAAAAATTAGACTAGGGGTTCGAAGTTCCCAAATCACATTACAATGACCCCAACAGATATTACCAAATTTCTAATAGAACCTCCTGCAGAAAGAAAACAAATAGCCAAAAGAGACAGCATCACAGGACTACAAAATAAGCTATTATTATATTCACTCTAGCTATACAGATCTATTCCACATGCAAATATTGATCCCCACACTTAGATACAGATCCCTTTGCAATATTGTACTTACTATAAATATTATTGTATTCCTTCTATAGAGATGTGTCTGCATTCATTCACATCAGGGAGATGAAACAAACTACACAGGAATACACTTTCAGCATGGAAAATTGAGGCTTAAAGCAAGTTGATGAATGCTAAAATAGTGAATTTGGGCTTTTTGCTGGGCATAGCAATGGCACATTTGTAATTTGTTGCAGAGGTTTACTGTTCAAACCCTACAGCTGCCCTGATTAATACTGCAGGTGTATTAACCAGAAAACGAATCACAATCTGCTTCAAAGGGGATATTAAAGCTTTCATCACAGCAATGGCTGGCCATTACGTGCCATTAAAAATATCCAATTGAAATATATGCATGCCAATCATTACCCCCCTACTGCAAAAACATGTCAAAACTCTCCTGAAAAAGAGGCATGAGGCTCAAAGAGGCTTTCCTGGGTAAAAAATCTTCAGTAAAAATACATTTCATCCGAGCCCAAACTCCTTGAAGCATCTCCATAAAATAAACAAGTGTCATTAAGACACAAATGAAACATAGGCTAATGCGAAGCGCTACATTGTATAATTATTTGTACAAAGCAAATAAATTTAACGACATATAACCAAAAAAGGGAAAATCAGAGAATAACGCAATCTTTTTTCGGGTGACAGGTTCTGTGGAGAACGTATACACTTCTTTCTGACTTTCCTGTGCAAGTAAAGTAAACTAACGATAGGGACTTGTACTGCGACACGGGCTACGCAGTAACCTGATAAGTGATCATGTACATGCGGTGTTCTCAATGCGGACACACGAGTTAATTATCTGTAATTATAAATGCATGGTAAAACGATGCAATATTAAATTTGGGTAATCGGCCTGTAGTTTAACACACGTGGCACAGTGATGGTTCGTAAGCCATCGTGGTAAAAATCCCAATCAGTTGTCTGTTAATGTCTGCTGCGAATTATAAAGCGGTAACAAATACGCTCTGACGTCATGTGTAGGATGTGGTCATTGCACTTCTTTCTTATAAATTACTCTTCGATTCATTATAGTACAAACATAACAATATATCTGTAACTACCATTTCCTGGTATCTAACAAAACATTTTAACAAAGTTCAAATTATAACAGCCACTATTGTATAACTCAAGGTCTTTGCAAATGTTCTACATCAAAATTATTAAATTTGTATATAAAACCACATATGCATTTTAACACAAGATGGCACTGTACAGTTAAGAAATGCAATTCTTAAGAATGTAAAAAAGTATCTTGTTAGAATAACAACCAACAATTAGAGACAACATTAAAATAAAAGAAGCTTTGGAAATGGTTACGCTAAGGCAATGTGGAACATTACGTAAGAAACTTGAAAAACAGGTTTTTAAGATAGGTTGCAAAAGGAACAATTTAAAAAAGCACTACACTTTCTACCTTCACCAGCATCCTTATCTGGATTTCAAAGCAGAAATGTTTAGGCCTCATGACCCTAAAGAGAAATGTTAGTTCCATTCACATTTACTTTTTACTTTACAATTAGTGGATAAATATAGTAGCATTCGTATAACATCAATATCTCAATAATTTCCGAAATTCCACTGCAAAGCAATATCTCAAACCATACACACGTATGTTTGTGGGCTCATAACACACAAAAAACTTTTGTTAACAAATAGTTAAGCCCGCATTGCTTATAAGGCCGTATACCCAACACAAACAAATGTATGTTGCCACTACAAGTACTGTACCGCTTGAATGACAGTGGTTTGAGGAGCCAAATAGCATCCGGTGCTGAACTCAGATGTTACGATTCGAAAAAACACAAGTACCACCTTTAAATAATATCTAATTTATAGCAATGGTGTGTTTGTAAAGTCTAAATCTTTAAAATGATGCCACTTGTCTTACATTTTCTTTAAAGACACTACACAGATAAGCAAAGTGAATGCTATTCTGCTGTGGCTGTTGACTATACTAGTCACCTGCTCTCGTCAGCTGACTGGCACACTGCATGGCTTACTAAACAACATTCCTAATCTCAGCAGCTACCAGTACAAGATGTACACGAATGTTGTAGCTTCAGATGTTAATAAACGTGTAAAAGTAACAAGGGCGTAACGTTACACTGATCCTCCTTAAAAATATACATATTTACATATTGCAAACTATCAACATAAAACGAGCATAGAATTAAGAAATTCAGGGTAACGTGTCATGTAATAAACTTAGGTTATCAAACCTCAATATTTGTTACGTCTACCAAATTAGCGTACTATGCAGGTACCGAAAAAACGCCTTTAGGACTTTAATATCTTATTAAAACCCCTATTAATGGTGACATTACGAATCATCTCTAGAACATGTCTGTGGTGATCAATAGTGAAACACCTTTGGCTGACGATTCTCTAAAAGTGGAACGTGAGCCATCTTGAAAATCATTACACACTTGATAAAAAAAAGTTAACGTTAACTAGCAAACCGAGACATACTTAGACCGAGATGCAAACACGGTACTGTACAGCGCGTTCCAATTACGCGGGCCGTGAAGTTGGTGACGTGTGCGTTTCAAACGCAATGGCAGGTACCGAGAGCTTTCATTGAAACGACAACAAAACCATGAGCCATTAAAACTTGCCTCTGCAGACAATTACACGTGCGCCTGTTTTAACTGGACCGATGCAAGGGATCAGGGCCTCACCGCGAACCGCAGGAGCAGGCACGACTTCCCAACGCCGGAGTCGCCGATGAGGAGGAGTTTGAACAGGTAGTCACTGCCGAGAGAGCGCGTACAGGCGGTCAGTGCTTCAACATTACGACACCATAGACGCGGTGTGGACATATAAAGGTAAATAGGCAAAACCCATGGGGCTTGCCGTGAGGCCGTGCCTACTGCCCCACGGCACGGCCACGTCAAGTCGCCGGTAAACATGCCCCGTCACCACTCGCCACCGGTCGCTGTCAGGTGAATCAAGTGTAACGCGATCTGTTTACCGGGCGAGAAGGACTAGCCAAAACAGCAGGTGACGCCGATGCTGCGGCGACCACCACAGCACAGCCCTGAAAATTACCTCCAACACAAGAGAAAGACCTTTTCTTAGAGGGCGCCCTGGGCCTGAAAGGGCTGACGCCCATCGGGCCCGGCACATAGAGGCAGTGAACGAGAACCAGGTCAACTCGAATTGTCCGCTGGTTCCGGGGGAACGCGGCTCCGCGTCCCCACGCAGCGACGTTATCAGCGTCTCAACAACAGCTGAGCGAGGCCACCTCGCGTCGCTGTCATTGGAAACAAAGGCGGCCCCGTCTCCCCGGCTACGAGCGCGGCGCCCGGCAGCAGGCCCCCGCCCGGGCCTCGACTCTTTAACGCTACCCTGATTTATCTAAATCCTCCCGTATCTATTCATCCCCTCTCACTCTGCTCGCCGGGTCACACAGCGCCATCCCCTTGTCCGGGCTCAGGCTGTCCGCCGCAGTCACTCTACCGATCAAACACTCCCCAACTCGCGCCGCCACCAAGCACCGCCTTACTATTCGGGGTTCATGGTTGACATCGCTGGGAGAAAGGACTGTGCGGTGTGGCGGAGCGCGGCGTGACGGATCGCGCTGCGGGAATGAAGAGCCTGGGGACGGGATGAGGAGGCGGAGGAGGAGGCGCCGCTTGCTGCTTGCTGCTGTTGCTGCTGGCTATCTGTGTGCGGCTCAGAGCCTCGCTCGCTCCACACAAGATGGCGCCGGGCAGGGCAGGAAATGGCCGAGCCTTCCGCTCCGGCAGCGCCTTTACATTCCCTAGTGCGCACGCGCGCCCCCGCGGCTCGGCGCGCGATCCCATTGGCTCACGCCTGGGCGCCCGTCCAATCGCGCGCGAGCTCGCCCGCGTCACGAGCGACACGCGGACCAATGGCGAAGCGTTCCGGCCGGCCGCGTCGCCTATGTGCTGTGCGAAATAAAATCGTGCGGCCCCCGCCGACGTCAGCGGGAGACGTGGCATCACATGACTGCGGCTCCGAGGCGGGGCCCGTCGGGGGGCGCTGTGGCACGATGGAATTTTGATTGCGGTGGTAATTCACAGCCAGCCAATAACGGACTAGGGGTGGGTACAATCTGCTTATTAGCCAATCGCAATAGAGGTAGCGCGGGTTGACGGGAGCGACAGAGGAAGTGGAGCGCGAGGGGAGGGTGTTGTTGATGTTGGTCGTTGGCACGGTAGGGAGCGGAGGTTGTGCCTCCAGCACAAGCCATCTCAGTCGGTCAGCCCGTTGCACCTGGGTCTGTCTCGTGACCTCTTTCTCAGCGGGGCCCTTCGCCTCAAAGTGCAGCTGGCCTGGCCTCTCGCGCTGTGGTGACGTCACTGGCACTTTGTGGCGAGCGGGCGGTCGTTGGCGGTTGTTGTCGGGGCCTGTGGCGGGTGGGCGGGCTTGTTTTTGTAAGGCGGGGCCGCACGTTTGTTGATACATGTCATGAGGAGCGGGAGGTTCGTCGGTTAGCGCGCTCTGGGCTACAAACTTGGCAACCAGGGTTCGAATCCCGCTCATGGGCCAACGCCAGTGACGATTGGCTGAACCGGTCCTGGGCCCCTCTCCTAGGTCGACTCAGCCTAATGCGGTGTGTAGAACATCGCAAAGCGGTGGATAGATGCGTATTATTACAGTAGAAAAAAAACTATTGAGCTTGCGAGCTCTTTACATGATTCATGCGACACAACAAACACGTGAGGTTGGCCAGCGGATTGGAGCGGCGCCTTGCGGTGATGCGGGCACTTCCGGTCCGTGGTAGTGAAGCGGGAGCTTGCCACTCGGACGAAGCTCTCGGTTTACAGGTCGATCTATTATCCTCACCTATGGTCATGAACTCGGGGTAATGACCGAAAGAACGAGATCGCAGATACAAGCGGCAGAAATTAGGTTTCTCCGCAGGGTTGCTGGGCTCACTCTCCGTGACAGGGTAAGGAGCACAGTGAGGCTCACGTGAGATC
>JAZEWU010000002.1:22981023-22999447 GCA_036362915.1 Geotria australis
CTGGTCCACTCTCCTTGGACTGCTGCCACCGTGACCCTCACCAGGACAAGCGGTTTAGAAAATGGATGGATGGAAATACAGCTAAATATTGCGATGAGCCAAAATGTATTGGAAGCTTATTGCACATAGTAAAGTATTGTATAGCTTTTGCAGGATTTACTCCGGAAAGTTGTAACTGTTATTGACATCGCTTAATTGAAAATGTCGCCGATTACCGAGATAGGCTTACCTCTGGATTTTAATGAGTTTTCAGTCGCCCTAATTGAACCTTAGGATCAGAGGGAATCAAGGGTAGCGAGTTAATGTTTTCAGCCTGTTGTTCGTTTCCAAAAAAATCTGCATATCTTGAAACGAGCCTGCAAGCTCACTGGGTCTTTTTTGCTGTAATAAACATCTATCAGATTACGGCCTAGATTTGTGGGAGCTTGAATGACCTCAGAAATTAATACTGATTACCATTACCTTATGGTCTACGTTTTAAAAACCCCAGGACCAGTAATGAAATATGGTCCTGTATTCGTCTGTCCATTATTTAAAAGAAATATAAAAGATGATTGCACTAGAGGGCAGCTTGCTGTACAGGTGGGTTGGAGTGACACCACAATCACACATAGCAAAAAGCCACCACTGGACACAGTGCTCACACTCATCAATCACCAGACACCACTCAAATGACACCATTCATCGTCACCCTGTCAGTAATATAATGTACGGGTTATCGAAATTTAAAATATAGCAGTCAGGTCTGTGATTGTCAGATACGTATTTTACCATATTTCCAAACGTGTATATAATGTGTTTCTGGTCCAATGTTATGACATGGCTATAGATACCCTCCATAGCCTAGTACTGTACTGTACGCACTGTGATTTTTTTACTCACATACCGTAGATTGTTAATCCAGTAGTGTTTTTTTTCACATTTGTGTCAAATGTTCATCCATTGAGATGTTTTTATAATGTAACTTTAAAAGGACAATGAAAACAGCGTTCTTTACAAGTAGATAAAAAACTGAGAAAAACACAGATCTATGCATCACTTTATTGCTTTTTGTTTAAGCACTTACAAACCTTAAGAAGGTCCATCCTTACATTTCAATCGACCACCTCCCTATAACTTTCCAGAGCACGGCCCATGCAAATGTCTTGTATGTTTGTGGATGCCTACATTTTGTTTATATGCAATAGTATATTAGCAGATTAGTATAAAAGCAAATCATACGAGAAATATACAATCCATCATGCAGCACCAAAATGAATCAGTTTTAAAACCATAAACCTGCTGCTGAAATTCTAATACATGTCCTTCCCTTCAGCATTTACATACATATGCGCTTATCAGAGTAATTTTAGGGCAAAGCAACACATGTTTACATACCCAAACATTGGTTTGTGTACCGACAGGGCAGAAAAGGCAACACTGATACCGCATTCTCCTAAATATCGGCTTCATGTGGTTCAGTAGGCTGCATCCTTGCAGCCTGACAGTTTCCCAAACTAGTCTACAACGTTTTTGTGATGTCATCACACTGTGTATTTTGCATAGTTATTGAAAATTACTTCACAATAATTAAGTAGTCAACACTCTACTTCATAATCGATTCTTTTTGAGTGCTTAATTTTGCAGTTGAAGAAAAATTGTTTAACATGACCATGAAAATAAGACATTTGTCCAAATAAAATGATGCGGGAAATTTAATATTTGCGAAATGAAGCTAAAAACATTGGTTGCCGACTGGTTTACTTTAAGCTGACATCATGTTACTAGAAAACGTCTTCCTGGCGGAGCATGCCAAGCGAGCGATAGGGCAGCAGGTGCCAGGCCATTACTTTTCCAGCCCTTCGGCACCACAAACACAGCAAGTAAACCATGGTTCTATCTACTGCCAGAATAAAAAACACATTTACACTTAGTTGTATAAGCACTGAACACATCTAGGAAAACATATTGCTTTTAGTCATTGACGTGTTATTGCTAATACTTAATGCTTGCATATATTGTACTATTTCAATAAAGGGGAGATGGCCGGATGTCTGCATCCCTTGCGCAGGACAATGAGCAGGACAGGAATAGCACTCATGGATATTACTCTGCCCACAAGGCATGGGGGTACTCAACATTTTTAGAGGAAAGCTCAAAAGTCGACAAAGGATTCTGCAGCCATAGAATGAACTACTGTATTGCAGTTGTCCCACTCTATAGAACAACGCTATTGAAAAACATTTTAAATGTAAAATTGATGAAACACAATAAACAACCCACAGCCAATGGAATAAATTTAAAACAAATGTAAAAAATGTCAACTGACATTCGTTGTAGAATTTACTTAATTGCAATTCTATTTTTTTTATAACTGCATGCTTCAGTCTTATGTAATACTGTACATTGTTGACAGTTTTACACTGAAGTCACGTACATTTCAAAACAGTTTAGAATTTGGCTATGTAAGAACGGGAATTTTGTAAAGATAAAACACTTTACTGCAACAAATATTTCATATCTACCGGTATCCAAATTGTTGTACTGCGTGCATAACTCCTTCCACTTCATTGGACGTTTGCGGCTAAATCCTAACACTGTTCAATCGACACATCAACTAATGGAATACACAAATTGACCAAACATTTCTTCTGAAGCAGCTGAGTTGTAATACGATGAGCATTATTGCTTATGCTGCCGAGTGTGCCAAGCTTTTCACAGCATCAGTTGGCCTTAGCGCTTAGATGTCTGAATATAAGGCAAGTCAGCATGCCCATATGCAAAACATGAGTTCCAGGAGTAAAATAGCCATAACAGTACCTTCCCCCACAATAGCCTCCACACCCAACACGATCCTGCAAGCCTATCATTATTACTGGTTTTATGCATGCATAAATTGTAAAACAACACAGCAGCATGCAGAAACCCATTGTGTTCACACTACAGGATACAAGGTTACTATATTATGTCTCAAGTTCCAATATATGAGATTACGAATTATGTGCAGTTTTAATAATGCATGCATAGCATATTCCATAGGCATACTGGCACAATGGTGCCTTATTATTAGTAACGATGTATGTACATACTGGCTACGGCAGCACACTATTTACTATGCGGCCTTAGCCAAAACTGCTTCCCTATAAGGTTAAAAGGTATAACATGCAGTACATAATGTTTTCTTCATCTTGCTCAACAAAATTCATTACAATGGAAGACGTTGGTGATTTTGTTGTTTGTTTTTGAACTCTGCAAGTTCAGACGCCTATAACGGCTATTGCACCATCCCTGTAGCCTCACGTAAACAGCATCTAAACGAAAACTTACTACAAGACCTACTGTGAGTTAGCATTACAACTGCTTTAACTACACTGCTAGTTACTAAATACCATATACACTGTGAAACATTTTTATAACGTCACCAGAACATTAAATACAATTATTTAATGTTCCACATAATTCATGTGTAAATGCTGAATGAAAATAAATGCAAACAAAGCAATGGGTATATCGGCTGTCACTAGCAATCAATATTAAGTGACAAAAAAAATCGTCTGACCAATCTATGCTTACTTTTCAAAGTGCTGTCGACTGAAGTTGACATCGCCGCTAATCATACAGCACTGTTTTTACTACACTTTCCTGTTATTTCACATTATGCAAGACGAGTAGCCTTCGTCTTGAACCCTTTAAGTCATAAGTCAGACCTGTCACCCAGGCTTGGTTCTGAACCCGTCACGTCGAGCCTTGTTGAACCGGTCATTCTGTCAGCGGTGCCGGATGTCAAGCCCTTCCCCCTACCGCTCAAGCCGGCTGTCAACCGTGTACCCATATCACTTGAGATCCGCGTCAAATCCATCACCTTATTATTCAGGTTGGATAGTGAACCTGTCATCACGGTTGACGTGGCATTTAGAGTGAATTTTACGCAGCCACTACACTATTAGATTGGATAATGAATCACAGTCAGTCACTGGTATGGGTAAATAAATGGAATAGACAAAGGCTCTAATTTCACGGGGAAAATCGATTTTTGACAGCCATATTGTACAATACAAAATAATATGAAAACGCACGTGAACATTTAGGTGTAGGAAATTGAAACTCACGAAAAACAATGTCTTGGGTGTTTATGCATGTGTTAAAGACTATGAATTGGTAACAATGCCGTAAGAATTTTACGACCAAAAAATGTGAAACGTGACTGAAATGGAACATCGCTATACAAATGTTTCACTGCTGCAAGCGCAACGCAATACGTAAATGTAATACAGTACTCAATGGTAAACCACACAAGTGTCAGGAGCAAGCCCTTTTGTGAACACGCTATCTAGTGTATAATACAATTGTGTATTACGTTGCATACAATACTGTAAGCAAAACCAGGCGAAATTGTATGCATTTTTAATTGTCCTGAAAATACATCTGCAGCATTGCCACTTCGATAGCTGCCAAGAGTAGTTTTCTGTGTTTGTAAAGTTTCAAATTCACCGCACAAAAATTGCAGACAACTCCATTTTAATGGCTGCCTGGAATAAACTTAAATCAGAATTGTGACTGAACAATACTGCAGAAGCACAGCATACATTTACACCATTGCTTTGGAGGTAAATTGTTTCATTAAGTTCCCTAGAAAATGTCTGCAAAATATAACTTTAATAACTTTTTACTCTAATCTTATTACCTATTGTAGCAATGAGCCATGGCATTGGTACATCATTGTTCTGCTTCCTTTAAGTATTGATGTTTCAAATATGCCTTATTTGCACTATAACGTACCTTCAATTAAGGTAATAATTAGCAATGTGGCTGGTATCAATACTGGTTAATGTGTCGGTGTCTAATAGCACATTAACTTATTAACTTTCAGAATCAAATGTCCTCCATTGGTTAACAGTGAAATGGCATTGTACAGTACTTTAAGTGGCATTTGAAACAAAAATAAAAACCTTGGTTATATCTGTTAAATGGGTTAAATGTGGATGCTTCGGCACAAAAACAATACACATTCGGGCAATATCTTCATTAAGACTTTGGCAAATTTAACTGGAAACACTAATTTCCACCAACAGAATTTAAGTTGTGATGAATAAATCACCCACATAAATTTTCCCCCCATCATTCAAGTCACAAGGCAAAACATCCCTCGTTACAAGAACTTCTGAAAATACCACTTTGGTAACATTTGTGACATTGGATAAACCAAGTATTCCTGATTTACACACCGTGGAATTCTCCCATAAAATACATTTTCAGTGTGAACCTCTGCTGCCAGAGTGATGTCCTTAATTTTCCATAAAGCAGATGAATTTATAATGATTGATTAGTACATGGAGGAAATATCCCACGGCAGTACTAGACAGACCTAATTTTAAAATTGCAAAATATAATCAAAGATAAGTGGAAAATTGACACTTGGCCAAAACATTTTTTTGGTCTAACATACTAGTAATTATTCCAGGTGCTGTGGTATTATTCAATGTACAGTAGTTGCTGCTTGGCAAATTGAAATGTATGGCAGCTCTATCTGTATCTGTATTCTATTAGGATTCTATTAGGATGCAATGGCAATGGATCCATTAACACAAACCCAGAGATGGTGAAAGATGGTGAAGTGACACCAAACAGGCAGATTTCAACTCGCCCTCTTGGCAGTGGCGCATGGCAGGAGATCTATAAATGGGTTGACCACAAGCATTATAGCAACCCCATTTAATATGATAGACTACCTACAAGGGACAGCACAGTCATGCTGCTACATTTTATACCATAACACATGCCCTTGGCAGCTGAGGTTATATTTTACGGTGACACAATTCAGAAACATTTAAACTATTGAAAAAATTAAATGCATTTAAGTATTCAGTGTACAGAATACTTACATTGCTAAGTTCAGTTCCTATATTACGTCATTTGGGGATTATTTTTGTAATTGACCACCTAAATTTAGAAAAATCAGTACTTTTAAACAGCAGGTGTATCACTTGCAACATATCAAACGTGTAGAGTTTTTTTTACCAACTGAACAGGCCTAGTTTGTTGTTTCATATGCTATTTAATTTTACTATATATGTTTTAAATGGAAGAGCTACAGATTTTCTTCAAAACCATAACTCTGAGCATAAGTCCTTCGGTTAATTTGGGTACTGCTTAATATAATTATTCAAACTTTGCAAATAAACATTGAAAATGCAAAATCTAAATGCCAAGTTAATATGCAGACATCATTGGCATTTAACTATCGATTAAAACAAAAGTATACTGCCACCAAGCCTATACTTGATTGTTGGGAGCATTTGCAGGGAATTCTTAACACAGCACGCCACATTCCTCCGACTGAAACACTTGAGTTTTAATGGTCTTCAGGATAGCAGCAGGCATTTCACGAGCTGTTCGTGTTCCTGGATGCAGCATCCCTGTAAAAAACATTAGACCGGAACCTGTAAATAATAGAGCAAATTAGAAAAATACAAAGTCGAAGAGAAGGCGTCAACGATTTTTCACATCTACCCACAATTTACATGTGCATTCATGCTCTGAGTATTAAATGAATCTTACAAATTCAGCATGCTGCAAATTCATAGTTCAAAAAAATAAACCCTTTATGTGTTTTTTTTTCCATTTAGTCTGACATTTTAAAATATTTGTTTTGTTCAGTGAGCAAAATTAATAACGTTGAAAAATGACAAAGACAAATTAGCTATATAGCAACATTTCAAATGGAACAGGGAACATACAGATTATATTATATGCAGGATTGTACAGTTAATTAACCTTTTCAAGCTAAGCAATATAAATTAAAATATAAATTTGTTTATAAATCTGCACTTTTCTTTTGACAGATCAGAAATTTATATCAAAGAAATAAATGCACAAGGTTTAAAATGTCCTGTCAAATACATCACTGCAAATGTCTTACTCATTGGCATTTCGGTACACAAATTTAAAAAAAATCATTAGTTTTTGTGTGAACATGACCAATTTCCACACGACCATGTTGAATGGTCCCTTTGTACAGTAAATAGGTAGTAGCAGAATATAATCAGGTCATAGCTAATAAGCCCAAATTCTAGTTGCAAGCTGGAAGAAAGTGCTGCTGAATGTAGGTATATGAATTCCAGTGTAGCCTGACATTCGTGGTAAGGCTATTGAAATTAGTATGTAAGGTGCAGTAATAGTATATATGAGTCAAGGGAGGCATGGTATCCCCCAATCCAAATCTTCCTAATAATCTAATAAACATAAGGCAGTCATAAACCAATGATGCCACTTACTGCAGGGTGACATGGTGATGTGCCTGAAAGTCATGTTTTCAGCCAAAATGGAGCAGACATTTTGTGTTACAGCCCAGGACACAAAGCCAGAGTATGTACAAAATAACAGCTATTTGTTTTGTTGTTTGTTAAATAACACATGCAGAAGGGAAATGTTTTCATGAGTAAGAACATGGCCCCAGGACGTATAAACAAAAGGCAGACAGACCAAGGAGCCACCTTTGAAACCAACAGGAACCAACCAGAAAACTTAAAGTCCCACTCTTTGACAAGTACCACATAACACGGGCTATATGGAGACACAACACATTCAACCTCATATTCAACGCCTGAAGATGCCTCCAAGGAGGGAGGCAAAACGTCATGAAGGTGAGAGGAAGAGCGCTTGGCACGGCTATCCCAAAAGAACAGCTATGAATTGAGCCGTGAAAACCTACATCAGTACATGAGTTGTATTTGTGTTTTTTTATACAACTAGACATGGTTTTACAAACTACTATGGAACAAGTCCCCTTGAAGAAGAACAGCAGACTGTCCATCTGGTTTCTCGTGTAGATCGGCTTATTTAACTGCTTAAATCTACTTAGCGAATCACCATTACAGGATCAAATATATTTAAACTGTGCATACCACCAGTAGAACCAAATTACTAATTCTAAATCAACATAGTGTTTTCAGTGATGGTCCATGGTGTAGAGAAAGGGCAATAACATGCAGTAAACCAATAGTATTTATTTAGCATGTCTGTTGATAAACCATGGAAGGGCAAAACTGGTGCCGTTTGCTGGTTAACATTAAGCCTGAAAGTCCATTAGACTGATAGACTGAAATACTGTACTGATGTAGGGTTTCATGGCTTGGTGTGTGAGAATTTCTCTCCAAAGCTGTTATTTCGGGATACCCGTGTTGAGCCTTCCTTCTCTGCCATTCAGAAACGCCTGATAAGGCACCAAACGTGGGAGGCAAAATGTCGCGAAGGAGAGAGGACAACACTCGACATGTCTATCCCGAAAGAACAGCTCGGGAAAGCAATTCTCAGACTGAAATGCTAGCTGTACTTAGGTGGACAGACAACATATTTTGTTGTTGTTTTTTTACCTCAATAGCTCCACAACAATGCTCATTGAGGACACATGAAGTCAGAATGAAGTTGAGAAGGGAAGGAGCGTCCAATCCCCAGCCATACCCCTTTTTTCCTGCATTCACACAACAGATCCAAGACATCGTCATTCATGTACTATCTTTCACCATACTTTACATCCACATGTCATCAGATCCGTCAGCCACGATCAAACCTGCTGGATGACGAATGCCGACTGAAGGACGAATGCCGACTGAAGGATGAAGGCTTCCCCAAGTCGTCGCCATCTCTCATAGTCTGTAATGTAACAATCCACCGAGCACCTACACACGAGCGGATTTCGTTGCTATGTATTCGCGGCTGAGGAACGCCCGGAACGCATTTTTAATAACCTAAATGCGCCTCGAGAGGAATTCCTATCACATGACATGAACTTACATTATTGCAAATGTTATCAACAACATTTATATTTATTGTTACGCTATGATGCACCGGTACAAATGGTGAGAAATCTATTTATACTGGGGAAGTATAACCAATTAAGTCACGATGCACAACATATTAAACGAACAAAGTCCTGTATATGTATACCAAACCAATATATTTTTTGAACAGAGGAGGGAAGACTAGGACATGTCTCTTTTACGAGAGATTCATTACACTGCCAAGACCTTTATATGTTTGTGCCTTTTGTTCTACTAACACACCAATGTCCTTTTAATTTCACCAGTTTTGGTGGATATAGAACATGTTTATTATTTCCCCAATAAAAGACTGCACATTGTGTTAATTACAATACATACAAAACATAAACGCAGCCAAATAAACTAAGAATTGTTATGGGTTGGCAGCATTGAATGCAAGTTCAATAATTCATACCAGTATATCTCTACCTCATCCCTTCACATGGGTAACCTTCCCAAGTGTATCGTCTTCTCAATTCAACCGTACAGTAGGCAATATGCAGCTTGTTAGCGAAAGTGAAGAGGCATGCTCATATGTGTGACCATTGGCAATTCAGTGAGAAGCTGCTGAGCCTAATTACATTGTGCTAGATTGGCCGCGCTAGTTTGCCATGCTTTGGCAAGTTATATAAAATTGTGCGAACAATGCAGCTCGAAAGCATATCCGCCGAGATAGCAACACGAAAGTACCATTTTGATAATTACTAGGGAAGTGCCATATTGTGTCCATAACCAAAAGTAATATCTTAACTGCAAAATACAGTCACATACTTGCCATAGTGGGTTAGTAAAGGAGAATCCTAGAACCATATCAGATCGTGGATAGGAATGAAACTTAGCAAGTTTCAAAGCACAGTGGGCTCACCAAAGTGCAACCACTCCACCTATATACTTCATTGTGTAATAAAATTAGCTATTCTCTATACCTATTGAAGCTTCTACAGTGTGTCTAATAATCTCACGTGTATGCATCTCAGTACATCGAGAACAGTAAGGTACATCCCTGGCACAGCTCTGGAACAAGGCAATGTGTGTGCATCCTATTTCTGTAATTTGTATTTTAAAGAGGACATGTGGCAATGTATTGCAAAAATATTGTAAGTACAAGATCGCGTATTTAATATATTTTGCATACATCTGCAACCTGCAGCCCTACTGTGCATTATGTATTGAAATGCATGCTCACAATTGTATTTTTAGGCAGGTATGTTTCACAATTTGCATTGATATAATATCCATAAACCAAAAGACTCCAGTGCAAAATGGGGAATCTTTGTCTTGTCCACAATATCGTAGCTAAGATTAAGTTGTACCCTTCTGGCAATCTAACCTGTACATCTATAGGGTCCATAAATAGGATGAATTTTGGATAGCCTGGCCTTCATAAATAACAAAATGCACCGGTGCGATGTGGTTGCGGATGACAGGCTTTCCACTGGAGATGTATGCATTAGATTCATTATGCAGTGAAATCTCTCTCATTCGTGATGAAGTGGGGGAGACAGCTTGTGAATAAGCAAAATTGTGGATAAACATAGTTTGCATCTTGTAACAGCCAATGTAAAAAAAAACTCTATCTATGACCTATTTTATACAATGATGTCAAAATGATCCCTTTATTCTCCAACTACTCTTATTGGTTAAAACACCAAAAAAACTCACATTACAGGAAGATCTTCCTTAAAGGATGAAAACTGAGCTTATCCACAATTTAGCTTATCCTCCATGTTGTCCCCTTTAATCTCAGGAAGGGATCCCACAGTCCAGTGTTTGTTATATGTGCTGACGGCCTTGAGAAGAGGAAGGCATTATTTATTGCAGCACTTTGTGACACTCGGGTGAAAGGCGCTATATAAATTGAAATTATTATTATTATATGGTGGACCTCTGCACAAACTCTATATTATGCTGGTTTTTTTTTACATAAAATACGTAATGTAAATGTTTATGCCACTTTAGCATGAGTGAAAAAATATTATAAAAACCGTCATTGCTGGTTGTTTAAAGATATAATACAGATTTACATCAAACTGCCTTTTTCCACAATTATACATTTAAGCATACAAACATTTATTTCATCCTATAGAATTGTTTAAAAATTAGACAACCTTTTTACTAGACAATGTGTTTCCAACTGCAGGACAGATAATGCCATACATCAGTGCTTTTTTTTTAAGAACCTAGCTATATCTTCTGAAAGTATGTATGCTTACATAATTTTTTACTGTATGTTTATTAATGCTATATATGCGTATCAATAAACTAAAACGTGCACATTAAAGGTGAAATAACACAGTCACCGATGTTTATTCCTGAAAATTAATGACTAACGATTAAAAATGTTAATGGTATTTTCAAATTCCCCATATTAAAAACGTAACTGGGTGGCTCAGAGGTCTGAACACTGAGCGGTCATGGTTAAGGGCCTTGGTTTGAAGCCAGGCAGCAGCCAGTGATTAAAGCTCGAGTCCCTCGACATCATAATCAATTTGACGTTGCAGTTTATTAGGCAACGTTCCAACTTTTATTAAAACAGAAATGTCGGTTTAACCATCATAAAACAATGTCAAAACAGAGTTGGTGGAAAAGCATGCCCCCTACTGTGTACATTATTTTTAAGAAGTGCTGTGAAAAATGTCTTCCACGGGTAATTCTCTGATTTATGGGACGCACTGCTCTGTGCGACTTCTGAATGGATGTCATTTAGATACATGACCAAACACTTCGAAGCCGAGCTGAAAGACAACGATGTCCAGAAGCTGACCATCGTGCTTCGAAGAATCGCAAAGAAGAAGAGTTAATATTATTGATTTTAAGCAATATCAAGAAAGCTGTGGGCGAGCACATGCTGCTTAAGTTAAACTAAGTCAAACATAAATTATCAGGGGTCACTAAGTTGGCTAAGAATCCAAAATCCAAAATAGAGAAACCAATTCAAACATTCTAATAATGCAAGATATGTGGCAAACTGGTCTGTATTCGCTCCTTTTGTGCAGGATTTTTGGCCATTATGTGTTCAGGGCTCTACACAGGGTTGGCAAACGATAGAAGCGTGCTGCTTGCATCACATAGTACAATGGCGCAGCCAGAACTGTCCGATGCCATCTGCTTCAGGATTAAATAATAACGCATTAAGCTGTTCATGAATTGTTATATATGTACATTTGACAGTGTTAAGATTCATTCTCTATTTGGGCTCTTGTACAGTAATTGTATCCGCCTAGCACAGATTTAGCCACGACAAACTATAAACTTGAATGTCAATCTCCACAACCACTTTTAACATTGCTGTCTCCATTTAAATGTCTATAAAGCAGCTTCTCAATAAAGTATCTTGGTTATATATCTCTTATGATTTTGCGGGGTATTTAATGCAATTACAATGTTATTAAAATGTAAAATCTATCTACATCATACACCGCATACCATATCGGACATCGCACCGTGACACCGTCTCTTCACACACCTACGTCTCCCACCGACATCACACCAAAGACAATGACTCGCACCACACGTGACGCCTCATTACACATCACGGGTTAAAGCCCAAGCCGTACAGATTACCTAATTAAACACCCCACATAACATCATGCATCACATCTCACACCACATCACAATGCATTAGGCCGATCTCACGCCACACCGCGCCACAGCCGGCATCGCACCCGACATCGCACCCGACATCACACCACCACATCAGATCGAATATCACACTCCCTTTTGCATTACCTCACTCCCCCATGTCACCTTACATCATCATATATCACGCCAGCATAAGATCTCACCACAAGGCCCTCTCCTCCCATCGGCCGTGGTCTCCTCTTCCCACCCTCGCCCCCGCTCGGCCTGAGCTGCAGCGGGGACACCACGCAGCGTCGTGGCAGACTCAGCCCCCGTCGGTGGAACCCCGAGAGCTCAGTGCTGCCGAGTCTAGGGTCCCCGCCGAGTCTAGGGTGCCTCCCCTGCACCACCCCCCCGTGTCCTCGGGAGCCCAGAGGCGGGAGCCCCGGAGCCCCGAGGAGGGAGCCGCCGAGCCCCGACTCGGCCGCGCTGGCGCCTCTTGGGGTCAGGACTGATGAGCGAGGGGAGTGGAGGAGAGGGAGTTAGGGACCGCGACAATTCACACCACCGTGGCGGAGTGGGCCTCTTCTCTCTGCTGCAGCCGCGGCACTGCGCCGCGCCGCCACGGGGGCGCCTGGCAGTGGGACCCCCTTGGAAGTTGTTCGCGGACCCCCCGGGCTCAGGGCATCCTTCAGCAATAACTTTCAAACAAGACGCAACGTGTGTCGCACGCACTCAGCATTTGATGGTGCATTGTGCAAAAACCTTCAGTAGTTCCTGAAGAATTGCACGGTGCTCCTCCACTTGTTGACATGTCGTTCTCTCTGCAGCTTTGTTCAGCGCTTTGTGACCCTCGGGTGAAACGCGCTATCTAAATGCTATTATTATTATCACATTTAACTGACAGCAACAGTAGTGCAGTGATAAAGAGTCCACCGGTTGTGTACTCGTTAGGACACATCACAACGATGTCCAGAGGCTGACCATCGTGCTGCTTCGAAGAATCGCAAAGAAGAAGAAGTACTGTAGAGTAACGTGCATTTTGACGTGCCGAGAGACAGACACTGAGAAAAAGCATACCGAGACAGAATATACTAACAGGCATACACAGCGGCACGGCATGACATTGAGACAGTCTAAAAACACTTGACACTAAGATATGAGATACTGAAACAAACACTGAGGTCCACAAAGACAAAGACATACTGCGATACAGACATATTGAGAGACTAAGCCACACAATTATAGAGACAAGATAGCATCGAGATACAGTCATATGAAGTCACAGCGAGACATAACATACATTCTTATATCACTTCACTGCCACTACTGTACTTGAATGTTGTACTTTACACATGTCATCATTTAAATAAGGGAAACGGGCAGGTAGAGGTGGCTTGCCAAGCTAGTTCATATCCTGGTCGATGGGCCACGACCAAAATGATATGACCAGCTGTTCCACTAGACAGTTACAAAAACAAAATTGACCGCGTCTACATGCAAACCGAACCCAAATGATATGAAGTTGATGTTGCTTGTCCTCCTTCGACTAAAATTTATATGCCAACACCGGGGTCTGAGAGAAACTGCATTTCGATCCTCTATATGTCCTATACATATGGCAGAATTGACAATAAAGGTGAATTGAATTGAATATGTTTAACAGCTTGATCACCCAACCCCATCTCTCCTACACACCCTGAACTCGGGAAACCAGGCAATTATATTGTCAACTCTCCCTTTAGATAAGGGTTTCCAGCAGTAGGACGCTTAAGAAACAGGATCTCTCATACTCATAAATGTCAACCTTACACAGCATTGCGTCGCCACAACAAGTTACATTCTGTATGTGCCCAGCAGAGGGCTGTGCTTTAACACAGTATGTTAAAGTACTGATTGTTATGGTGTGGTTGGTGGTAAAGGTGATGATCTTATTAATATGGCAATGCTGGTTGCAAACGTGGTAGTGCTTGTAGATGATTGTCGGCATATCCATGATAATGTTCAGTTGCACCAGATGAGCAACAAAAGTCAGTATTTTGGTCTAAATTACATAGTTGTTTTTGTTCTGATTTCTATTCGTGTCATTGCTGTATTTGCGTATTGCTTTTGTCATGTTGGTGACATCGGTCACCTTTACAAATGAGCCATTTCCCTGGGTTCTCTCCCACCTGCGTCAAGCTCCTCCTGCTGTTACGCCCTGCGGTGACGTCACCGAGCAGCGTGACGTCACCGAGCCGCGTGTCACCAAACACACGACGGCTGCGACACCGACAGGTGTGTGTAGTGACGTCATCGCGCGAGGAATCACCGCGCGAACGTAATCATGTGAACACGCCCCTTGCGCACTGGTGGACACAACATCCCTATTGAAAGCAAATAGATGTTTGTTATTACAGCTGCATAGGTTAATTGGCCTGCTGACTAAATTACCCCGTTATGGACTGGCGTCCCATCCTGGATATGACCCTGGCTTGCGCCCTGTGTCTGTCGGTATAGGCTCCGGCTCACCGCAACCCTCTACATGATTAAGCGGTTACAGAACAATACCCAGTGAGCTTGCGCGCTTTTTACGGGATTCCTGCGACACAACAAACGCGTAAATTGACAAAAAAAAGGAAAAATTCTAAAACATCACAAATTAACCAAACAAAACAAGAAACAGTTAAAACAGTTACACATTAGTTATTGGGTTTTAGTTTACGGTTTATCAGCCTACGTGCTATTTTTTCCTGCAAATATTAGATTTGTAGAGCACTTGGGAACCTTAGCGTGAAAGGCGCTTTCAAACTGTAAATTATTGATCCAGGTAGGTTTGTTTCTCTGTGTGCATTTACTCTAAAGTAAGTTACAATGTAAAATAAAACAATACATATCTACATGGATCACAGTCGACAGTCTCATCTCATTGTCAATGACCGCTTAATCCTGTGCAGGGTTGGCCGTTCAAACACGTAATTTAAAAGGTTCGTTTTGGTGTGACGTCACCACGCAAAGGCGTGATGTCGTCCGCGGCGTGTACGCCCTATTTAAGAGACCCGCGCGGAACTGATCCCGGTAGAGTTGAAGTTACAGCTCAGCGCGGACGTCTCAATAATAAACAAACCAACCCCGCTCGCGTCAACTCTTTGCTCCACCGTCTCTCCTAACTCTTTCTGTCCTGTCTGTCACTCCAGCGACTTGTCTTGAAGCCGTCTCGCGCCGTTGCTATGGGTTCCAAGGCTTCGTCGCTGCTGCAAGACGAAGAGATCGAGGAGATTAAGAGGGAGACCGGATGTGAGTCCCCTGCTGCGGCGGCCGACCCGACACGGCGCCGGGTTTGGTCGTCGTGCGGTTCTAGTATCGCGCTCGGTGCGTGAGGACATGGAAGTATAGTGGGGAGCGGTAGCCCAGTGGTTAGCGCGCTGGGCTACGAATCTGGCGACCCGAGTTCGAATCCCGCTCACGGCCAACACCAGTGACGATTTTCTGAAACCGGTCCTGGGCCTCCCCTAGGTCGACTCAGCCTCAAATGAGTACCTAGTGCGGTGTGTAAACATCGCCACTAGGGAGACAAAGGCGGCCGGGCGTGGTGCTGGTCACCCACCCCCTCGTGTGCCGTGTCGACCTTCATAGGTGCGCGCTAACGGCACTTGTCCCTACAGTCTGTTAAGGCTATACAGGGGATCTTTGTCTTTGTATAGTGGTGGTGGTGGTTGTTGGTTATGATGGGCTTGGGGGGGGGGGTCTTCTTCTTTGCGATTCTTCGAAGCACGATGGTCAGCGTCTGGACATCGTTGTCTTTCAGCTCGGCCGCGAATTGTTTGGTAGAATTCGCAGGCAATACCAGGTATTACCTGACAGGGATCGCGACGTGAACGCTTGGTAGATGCGGTTCACGGTGATGATTGTGATGGTGTAGAATACGTTACTTTAGCGTCAAAGTGCACGTAACTTGGCACAAGCGTTGTGATAACGTCACTGCCACTTTGTGGTTGAACGGCGTTTGTGGGTGGTGGTAATGGTCGTGATTGCTGTGGTACGGGTAACAGCGAGCGGAGCGCCGGACGCCTCAAACTCAGCGAGGTGGCACGGTAGGGAGCACAGGTGGTGCCTCGGCCCGTGGAACCTGGGTCTGCCGAGTCACCTATCTGTGACCCTTCGACACTTTGCGTGGCCTCAAAGTGTACCTGGCCTGGCACAAAGCGCCGTGGAGACGTCACTGCCACTTAGTGGCGAACGGTGGTTGTTGATGATTGTTGTGGTGCTGGTGGTGGACCTGATGGCGGCATTCTACTGCAGCTGGGGACAACTCCCGTACAGTGGTGCAGGCAGGCCCCACGAAGAGGCTGGTATGGAAAGGGCGCCATGTGGTTGGGCAAGGTTGACGCGACACGGCCCATGGTGGTGCCAGCAGAGCCCTTTATGGTGCTGGTGTTGATGAGGGGGAGGGCTGGTTTACTTTTTGGGTTGGGTTGCAGGGTTTATCAGTCCACAGGTCGTGTTCCTCTTTTATAAGCCTTTTATCGCCTTTGTCCGGCTGTAATTGCACCTCTTTTGCCCTTGTGGGTGATATGGTCAGGGCGCGTCTTCTCTGAAGAAGTATCCCAAAATACGTATTCATAGCTCCATTTTAGACCTCAAAATGTAGAAGTAGGCTGTAGGATTGCCCCAGCTTTTCGCCAGAAAGAGGCTGGTTTGAACCGCAGGGAAAGCCCAGTATGTACCGTATGTCGAGGGGTTTGCACCACACCACTCCAGTGTTCCCTTCCAGTGGACGGTGGCCCTTGTACATTAAAAAAAACCTTCAATTGTGCGCTACATGTAGTACAGTACTGTATATATAGCCGTGGAATTTTCATTCTGAGGTTTCTTAATTAATGCTAGTAGTGTATTACAAATCCAGTACATTTTAAAAGGCTAGACAATTACTTTTATTGCTTAGCTGATTTGTCAATTTTATTGGTTTTGTGCTATCTTAAAATACTGTACCAGTAAATACCAGTGTCAGTCACGTTTTTTGCCATGCAATGTAATTGTCAAATGTGCATAGTTTTTAATTTGGAGAATAGGGATGTTGATGTAATTACGATTAATGTTATATTACAGTTGACACTATTAAAATAAGTATTCATATAAATATGCTGTAGTACAATAATGAAACATACGTACTGAAATACAAACGTTATGCAGTACTAAAGACTGTATTACGTTTGCATTCAATGGACTTTACAGGACGACCCATGGAGATGACCACTAGATAACCACTTTCCAAAGATTATTTAAGTGTGGGAATAACCTCTCTTCTCAATATGTAATGTTAAAATTTAAGAGGGCCAAATGAGGAAAACTTGAGAAAGCCAACAGAACTTTGTGTTGGCCTCTAGCGCGTTACACTTAAAAAAACTTGTATGCTTGCATTTTTGTGGTTTCAAATGTATGCTGGGCAAGGTACATCAGGCCTATTTATATTAGCCTTGTGATAGTGTGCTTATCAGAACAGGTTACACTAGATTAAGCAATGTAAAATGTACATTAGTACAGTGTAAAATGTAGTGTATGCAGTTTTGTGTTTGTAGTGTGAAGGCTTTCATTCAGAATTGGATTGACAACGTGCTTTACATTTTAGTACTGTTAAATATTCAGTATTGTAGGTTAACTATTTGCACCCAATATGAATTGTTGTGAGGCAGAAACGCTTGAACACTGCAGAGTAATTCCAGTGATCATTAACCTTTTTAAGGGAGCCATTAGGCCTCTAATGTGAAGTTGTACTTGCCCACTTGATCTGGCTATGTAGAGTTTAATGTGGTGGGATGAAATGCACCTGGGATATTATGAAGTGATGCTTTAAGCAAGTTAGTAGTTATTAAAGGTGTGCTCCATTTAATAACCATCCATCCATTTTCTGAAAACCGCTTAATCCCGTACAGGGTCGAGGTGAGCCGGAGCCTATCCCGGCAGACACAGGGCGCAAGGCAGGGGTATACCATACTATGGAACACTGCCTTGCCTGTGCTCTACTACCCAACCTCTGCAGCTCAAAAGACCTTGCGGAGTTCAATGAAAATGCAAGGGGCTGTGTA
>JAZEWU010000002.1:23001433-23016063 GCA_036362915.1 Geotria australis
TGTGCCGTGTGTGTATGTCTAATAAGCAGCAGATTTTGGTGACCGTAGTCGGCATTGGCTCTGGTTCCATTAGCTTTGGTGGCCGTTTGAAAATTGAAGAAATATATGGTTTTTCATTACTGTGGATTGGTCAAAATCAAAATTATATGGCTGAACATTGATGTGGTTAGCTGCTTTTAATTTGATTTCACTTAATCAAAGATATTCTAGCCGGCTGCCATCTGCTTCCATTTAAACATTAATAACTGTTTTACATACTCTGTTTTTTGTAGTTGTGCTCCTTTTCGTCCATAGATATTTTCAGTAATCTAGTGAACTCGTAAATGGCTTGTTTTTCTCAGCCTTCGCTTGTGTTTACTCCATTTCCTACAGATCATTGCTCTTGCATATTATATCGACTGTCATTAACAAATCTGGGATGGTTAGTATTTTTCCACATTATATGTATGCCTTTTGGTTATTTTTACTCCAGTTTCTGGTAGACATTCGAATGCCACTTTAGCTTACTTTTGTAAAAGAATGTCCCCTTGTCCGGTTACGCTTTTTAATATGAAATTGGTACCTTATGCAATGGCAGTTTAGTTGCGCAAATTATATTGGTGGGTTTACTAATTATTTATATCACTAATACATCCTTGGTTTGCGAGAGCTGATATATCTGCATCAATGTCCACCAAATCAAATGCCTAGTCTTCGAAGAGATAATGGTAGTATATCTTCATTAGACTTTCACAGAATCTGATAGATAGATGTTTATAATTACAGCAGGAAATACCCAGTGAGCTTGCAAACTCTGGATGCAGAATCCCTGCTGTACAACAAGCGTTCGAACTAACCAACGCTATCAATATAATGTCATGTATGTACAGTAGACATTGATTGTGTAGTTGGTCGTCCTCTACAGTTCCCAATGATCTTCATGGATAACTAAGAAACACATTGATCCGTTTAAGGGCTCTTAGGAGTGGTTTGTTTGGGCCAACATTTCCTACAAATAGGAAAGTTAAGCTAATGTTTTTGTGTGTTATTTTCTGTATGTTAATATGCAGTTACTACAAGCCAAATTACCCGCCTCTACAGCCGTTTCACCAGCCTGGACAAGGGGGAAAATGGCACGCTCAGGTGAGTCTCCCACTCGCTTTGGTTCGTGCGTTGCGTGTCTACGCAAATGAGCAGCTCTGATGCATGTCCCCAATGAACCAGGTGTAACCACAAACTGGTTTTTCTCGTCCTTATTAATGCCTCCTGTTTCCACAACCACTCGGAACTGAGTTCTGCCATTCCAGGAACAGCTATGGAATTATTCATCTTGCCTCCCCCCCCCCCATATTTATTGTTATAGTACGTTGGCATTATTTCTCTTCCAGTTTGCACAAGTGGAAAATAATCTATTTTAAGGGGAATTATTACGTGCTTCATTACCTAAAATAATCTGTTCATAACTGAATGGTGACAAAGGCAATGAGATCCCGTGTGCTCAGCCCCTCTCGTTCGCTCCTATTCCATCCCACCAACCCCTCAATTTCTCTCAACATAGTACAGCTGTTTTAACTAATCGAAATTAGTAATGCCATGGGTCGCAGTCTACCATCAGGCCGTGGTGTACATTTTTGTTGTGGTCGTTTTCACAAACCGTACTGACCACTTTGGCTAAGCAAGCTCACCCGTCCTGGGTTGGCACAACTTTTCGCACACGGTTCTATTCAGGGCACAGCATTCAGGCTGAAGCTGGCAGAGCTTCGGCGAGTTACATTTACACATACAGTGGTCTCTTCCCTTTCGTTTTTGTCTCTACCATCCGTGTAGGAATCTTAGCGAAGTCCAAGTAGGTGATAGTGGGGAAGTAGTGCTTGCTAAAGTGTTTGTATGAAACCAAGTTTAATGTCTTATGCTGTGTTGGATGGACGTGAACGTTTTTAATATTTTACTGTCATTTTTTAAACTAACATGGCTGCGTGGTTGAATGAGGTCCACACATAATCTTATGATACGGCATCTTATGCTCTCCCAATGGCATCACACAACCTGCTCTGGGGTTTCTTTAGAAGCGTCATTGCTTTAAACATAAATGTGATCTACATTCTTCTATTGTAAGGCAGAGTTAACACCAAAACCAAAGCAACATTTTTGTTGCTTTGGTTTTTATTTATTGTTTTTTCTGTCATTGTTGATATGCCGTTCTCTACGCGGCCCTTGTGCAGCGCTTTGTGACCCTCGGGTGAAAGGCGCTCTATAAAATGCTATTATTATTATTAAAACTTATTTTGATTTAATGATGGTTAAATTACTGTGTAGTTGAAGTGCCTTGATCAAAACCGTGGGCTTTTGGATCATTGCAAAACACAAGGCTGGTGTGCCATTACAACATGGCTGACAGTGTTGTAATGTTGCACTGAAAGTTAGTAACATGATATAGTGTGGTTATTACAAAATGCATGAATATGCAATGTATATTCTTAATCACACATTCCTTCCAATTTAGACTGAAAACAGTGAAAATAGTGATAAAAAAATGTATAGTCTGGCAAAATGTCTGAAATATAAAAATATTGGGCAATTAAAATATTTTACAATATTGGGTAAATGCGACAACTTATGCGTCTGGTTGTTGAGATTCCAACATGTGGCAAGGCACATCTCCAACCTATAAAATTGGGAGGTTGGGCGAGTAGATCATGAAGGATTGGTACTCATGTGTACAAAGGTACGTTTAGGATGCACTATATAATGTAGGTTTCTGGAGCGCTACTAATCTACTACATTTTGGTAATTGAAGTAAATGGTTAGCCAGGAACATTTAGTGAAATGGTAGCTTGCCATTTAAGTTGGTATAGTTTTGTATAATTAGTGTGTTTATGACTGCAAAAAGCTTTCTTGGTGGCAGTAAAAGGTTTACTGGTAATGTTATTCTTTAATCATCCTGTTCGTTTAGAACCTCACTTTGAATTTAAAAAGCCTCTTTTTACAGTCGTTGTGTGCAGAGTTCATGGCAATGTCGCATTTGTATAAAAGAAAATGGTGTGTTGAGCTGTAATGAAAGACAGCATGACCTTGAGAGGTTCCAGATTAAGTAAATAGGATTTGCTCTTTACCATTTGCCAATAAACATTTATGATAAATGTGTTTTTTCCACTTCGTTTTCTTAGCATTGTTAATGTCTGTTATTGACACGTTGCCAGTAACAAGCAATAAACACATTATAGAGCACTACAGTACATTACAATGTGAATTAGATCAATGCACTTTTTGCATAACGTATTGCTCAAAGACTGGTAGGTTGTACGTTTACAGCCATATTTGTCAATTCACTGCTGGATCAAGGCCTCCCCGACACTGATAGCCATGGGGATATTTTGCCATATTTCACCACACTTGTCAGTGTGACTTATTAAAGGCGGACAACGATAGATTTTGCCATTCTAACCTGTCCTGCACACAACGTAGCCATGGGGCTGCAGAACATTACACACTGCAAATTACAGACGTAATTTAATGTAACATGTACTATATTCCTAGAAGTGGCTCTTCAGTAGAGAGAGCGACTTGTAACCGGCAGGTTGTGACCTAAAATTGTGTTTGGGAGGGGTTGACTTGCCTGGGTTGACTTGACCTATCATCCCTCTGGGGTCAATAACATGATTACTACATTCTACATTTCCACATCTAACAATGACGACACACTCCCATGTGGTGCAAAGCAGTGTTCACCTGGTACAGACTTTGGACTGTAAAATCAACACCCTCTTTTTTAACCAATGAGATTCATGGAAGTGACGACTCTGGTTGTGGGTTGGAAGGCCACTAGTGTATTGCATTACTCGTGCTTTGTTTTGGCTTCATAAAAACAATATACTTAGAAAAAATAACATTTTGTAAGTCGTGGGTGTGGATAGATTGGATTGGATCAATGCAAGCGACTTAGTATGTACCAGTTGCATAACGTGGGAGTAGGCAGACATCCACTGTAGTCTTTACGTAACAGCTATTTCAGTTGAGTCAACAATTTGCCTGCCATACTACGTACCATTTACACGAGTACAAAAGGCACAAATTCACTGTGTAGTTGGCAGGCCCACGTTTTTATCTTTTGCCGGTACTATTTTTATATGGGTACCATAAATATTTTGCAATGGCATATGTGTATCATGTAAATGCACACTGCTTTTGAGCTTTTTGGAGCAGAGGTATAATGTATTTTTATCTCACAACTGTGGGATTTAGGCTATGTGTACAATTTATTTAGGCATGTAATTTACTCAAATTGCCCAATGTTGAGGCTTTTCTGCGTGTAACAGACTAACAATGGAACACATCTTATAATGGAATGAGGAGAGCATTATAGGAAGATTTGTGGCATTTGTATCATACAATGTGAAACTCATTTCAACTGTAATGTTGCACATGTGTCTCGTAAAAAACTACGACCAAGTATCTGCAATATTGCAGGTAACAGGGTGAATTCATATTGTGACTGCATCCTGCTGTCATGAATAGTCCAAATAATGCATTCTTGATCAATGTTATTAATATTCATGGTGTAAATGGTATCCCCACAAAGACGCTTCAGTTTAAATTGCATACATAATTTAAATTTGAGCATCTCTTGGGAATACCCAGTACATGCAATGTCATTGGATATTAATAGGCTGCAGTCAGAATTACCTGGTCATGTTTCAAGTTATAGCCTTTTTCCATGCTTATTTTGGCATAAATGAGCTCACTATTTATACTCTCCACTAAGAATTTTTGTAGTTCCCCAGAAATGAATGTGTGGCTTAAAATAAAGTAAAACGTTTTTTAAATACTTTTTTCTGTTAGTGTGCAAGTTTAATTTCAGATATAATAGTTTCTCCTTATAGCTAGAGTTATGTACACAGCACTGCAGACAACGTGAAGCAATCCACCAGGACTGCATTTCTTTTGTCCTTGGGCCCATCAGTGAAATGTTTCTTATTCTCAACAGAAAATATTTTTTAAGGCCATTTGTATCTCCTTTTCTCTCATCACTTCAATTATAGATGTGCAGTGTGACACTCACCCATTCCAACTCATTTTGCATACTTTTTATCCAGTAATTGGTGGGTTAAGGGGGCTGATTAACAGGTAATGTCATGATTAATATTGACCCAACTGTGGCTAATAATTACAGATAAGCAGAGTTTTTGTGTTGTATAGATTTCATGATTGGGCCCTTTGTCCTTTTTAAGGTTTAAAAAGTAGTTTAATATTAAAGTCATTCGTTTTAACAGACTATTACTCTTGCCAATGCAGTTTGCTGTGTAGAGTGAAGGTTACAGCATATTAAGCATGGGAGTGTTTGAACATCTATTTGTGCCATTGGTTTGCAATGGTGTGACTGTTTTATATTTGTGCAGCCGAGAAGACTTCTTGCGGATCCCGGAGTTGGCCATAAACCCTCTTGGAGACAGGATCGTCAATGCCTTTTTTATCGATGGGTACGTATTGACAACGTGGGATTTTATTTGGAAACACTTTCTCAAACGTGCCTTCATCTTTTTTCATTATTTCAAGTAAATCTTGTCACTGGATGTTGTGGAAATGTTTTTATTTTACAACATTGATTGGGAGTCCTATATTGTTTTGTATACAACACAACATATCTAATTTCTACATCCGCAAGAATTAATATTTATCCGTGCATTCCTTTGTTACTTCATGATACAGTTAAACAATTCTCGCTGTTGTACTGATGTAGGTTTTCACGGCTCGATTCATGATGGTTGCTTTTCAGAGCTGTTTTTTGGGATAGCCGTGTAATGTGGGAGAGAGGGAGAGCGCTCGACACGGCTAGCCCAAAAGAACAGCTTTGAAAATCAACCATCGATATTCACTTTTCCCTAGGGACTGTTGAATAAATACTTTTAAAAAATGGAGTTTAAGCTAACATTTTTGCCTGACAAAAATCAAAATTACTTCAACTGGAAACCCTGTTCAAATGTGTCAAAAAATATGAACCCTCCCCCCCACACACCTTTTTGAGTGCTAGTTATTAAAACAATAAGCTGTAAAGATAGCTGACTACATAAGAATGTGTGTGTAATTGGGAAACTATTTAAGCTGAAAAATCTGACTTTTTGAGGTAAAATGGGGAAAACCACTTAACAATATCACGTACAACTAAAACGTAAAATGGAACTAGAACTCTGCTTTGGCTAGACGTGTGATAGTTGATTGACATTTTCTACAGGATCTTCCTTCTAGATTCCTAGCAAAAGAAAGGGAGTGATCATGAGCTGTGGAGGCATTGGCCATATTCACTGACCTCTTGACCTGTGTATAGAGCAATGTTGACATTTTATAAAAAACAACCCTAAGATATTTTACATATCTGCTGCATAACATCTGTGTAAATATTTCACTATAACGTCTACTTTGTTGACTGTCTAAAACGACCACCTGGTGTGATGTATCAATTCATCACTGGGGCAACATGCCTATCCAGGCACCCTTTCATACCAGCTATTCTTAGTAGACATGTGATCAGCACACCACTTTGAGCTCCAAATGGAGGGACCTTTTTCTTTGTGTGGTCTGTGTTTAGTTGTTGAGTGCCTGTTAATAAACGATTTTACTGCTTCCATTATAATTGCGTAACCCACCACTTCATGGAGGTTCAGGCTAATTGTGTCAGACCACAGTAGGTTGAATATAACCAATACTCTTTGGAGGCTGCCACCTACCTCACAGAGCAATAATAATTTCTAGGAGCTTTATATTTTTGTTACACCTTCTTCTTTGCGATTCTTCGAAGCGCGATGTTAAATTACAGTTTCCCATTTTCTTACACAGCCCCTTGCATTTTCATTGAACTCCGCAAGGTATTTTGAGCTGCAGATGCAAAAGAGATTATTGAGGTTGGGGATGAATGAAAAAGCTTGTGCCATGTGTAAGGCATACTTGTGAGGGAATTATTGTTTCCAAAGCCATTTGTGCTGGCAACCTTGCTAATATAAAATCCAGTTTAATAGCTTGGGGTTTGACCTTGTGGACAGAAGCTATGAACAGCTACAACGATAAACCAGTTTCACCCATGTTGATGGTCATTGGCACACCCAGTGTGAGGTTAGTGTCCTCATTGTCTGCCGAAATCCAGGCAATCCTATACTGTGTGGCTAATGCTTTTACATAGGAATTCATAAAGGGGCAGCACAGCCATGAGGCACTCCAAAATCATGGCACCTGATTCCAAACACGAATGCTCATGTGAAAGCTTGAGCACAAAAATGAAATGCATAAGGCCCATCTGGGGATATGAGACTACAAAGCCAATAATGGCGGTATATACCGAATAACTGGATCATAGTTTATTTTTTAATAATAAATGTTTCTAAAGATACAAGACGTTTTCGTCTTAATCCCACCAGGAGCTGCTCCAAACTTTGTTAATTCTGTACACCAAACTGTTGTAATTTCCTACGCTTAAACTATGGATATTTCCCCACATCTTATGCATATGGAAAATGCCTTGTTTAAAACTTTGTTATGCAATGCTAGAATTGTGATTAACACATTGACTCTGTTTCCCAAACGTGAAATGTATTTATGGAGCATGGCTAATGCACATGGTGAGATAGCGTTAGGTCTTAAACATGGGCTTTGGGGCAATAACCAACATGGATAACGTTCCACAGGTTAGTTATGCTATGTGAACCCTGCTAAAATAACACACCTTCAACTGGAATGGAATTATTACTGTTTGTGAGCCAATCCTAATGTGTCCAGAAATGTAGGTTGCTGTTTTTCATTGATTCTGGGTTGGGTAATTGAGACCAGTCAAATCTGTAGTGTTCACCAAATCTTAGTTTTTTTTAATGAAACTTCTTGTTTTTGGTCATGTTGTAGATCATTATATTCAATCTCGATTTTCCATGGAAAACATTTTGGACCTGTGCCTTGTATGGCACACCTTGCTCTATTGGTCTTCAGGGGATGGAATTTTACATTGGAGCCAAAAAAAATTGGAATGCTATCGCTTGCTGTAAAGGGAATGTATTTCATGCTGTCTGTTTATCCACTTCTTTTTTGCAATCTTGCTCAGATTGCCTCTGTTTCTGTATATATCTCCGAAAAACTTTCTCTCACACCATCCTCACTCTAACCCCCTTGCATACTGCTGTTTTTAAGGGAGGACCAGGTGAATTTCAGGAGGTTCATGGCCACGCTGGCACACTTCCGACCCATGGATGGACAGAAGAGCAGTGAGGCAAACGAGACACTCAACAGCCGCTCCAATAAGCTAAAATGTGAGTCCTAAACCTTCTTTTTCTTTTGCAACCTTTATTAATTCTGAATATTCAATGTCTTCAAATGATAAATACATTTCTTGGTGCATCTTCCTTTAGGCTGTAATAACCGTTTCGTCTGGTGGGTGCTAACAACGTTTGTGTGTTTCAACAGTTGCTTTTAAGCTGTATGACCTGGACAACGATGATAAGATATCCCGCCAGGAGCTGCTCCATGTAAGGGATGCATTGGACATTGTCTCAGATCTGTATTGTGTTGTAGTGCTTTTCAACCTCTTTCTGTCTCGGCACCATCTGCAACGTGTGACCCGTTAAGTATTCGTCATCAGTGTTGTCCCACAAACCATTTGTATCGCGGCTTGCTCGGTAATACACAGCAGAATAAGTGTATGCTGTTACTCCTTTATATTGTAAAAGTAGGGTCATACAACTGTACATGTAGATGGGCCAGGATTTTATATTTCCTTTTTACATTTCATGAATGATTAACTTAAAAATGAACATCTGAAATACCCGTTCTCGTATTAAATATCAGAATGTTTGTTAAGAGCATGGCAATCAATACAAATCCTTGTATAAATACATGCATTAAGACAAAGAAACCAACACAGATGTGTATTTGAATGTATAGAGGTGGGTTCTAACACACGGTTATTGTCTTATGTCTAGGTTCTGCGAATGATGGTTGGAGTAAACATATCTGATGAGCAGCTAGGCAGCATTGCTGACAGGACCATTCAAGAGGCGGACCAGGATGGGGACAATGCAATTTCCTTCACGGAGTTCCAAAAGGTGAGGCTGAAGGTTATCTAAGTTGCATGATCATATACGATTTTCCATTAAATTATTTATAAGTTTATATATGGGGTGCTTACAATCGTCATCCCTTTAAATCACCTTGCATCACATCTCCACCATTCCGATTTTTTGCTGTGGCCTAGCTTGAAGACCCCTAGTGGCAGCTGTCTCTGTGCGGTGCATGGGTTATACAACACTGACTTGCAAGTGGGTACTAGTCTGCCATTCAGGGGCAATGGTATTTTTATGACAATTAGAATAATACTGACATGCCTTACAAGACCATATTGCACAGACGCACTATAACTTTCATGTGTGATTACATTAGTACCTAGGTTGATTGAGAATGTTTATCTCCCTGGAGTTGTTGAACATGTAATTATCCCTTGTGTAATGATATTGCAAGTGTTTATCCAGCCCTGTGGCAGCTGTTCACTACACCATACAGTGGTGCGCACTAGTCAGGAAGTATGTTCTCCAGTCTAATAAAATATTCAGTCTGCTGATTGCTGCACTCAGCCATGTGCAACATATGCAGTTACAGAAAACGTGTGGTAATGCATCTGGGATGTGCAATTTGTGGTGGCTCTGAGTGTGTATGCAATGTATATTCAAGGCTTTGCTGGATTGAATGGCAAATGTTTGTGCTGTGATTTACTTATTGCAGGTCCTCGAGAAAGTGGATGTAGAACAAAAGATGAGCATCCGCTTCCTTCATTGACACTGGAGAGCTGGGGTGGAAGCTGCATTTACAAGTTATGCTGTATTGGAATTGTGCGAATTCTCATCTTATCAATTGGCTCAATCCTTTTTGAAAATGTAAATGTTCTCTGACAAGGGTTTGTTTAATGGACAATCTGCTGTATATTGTGGTTATTTGTAAGGCATATTTGCTGCACTTCCACTGTAAGCTCAGTTCGTGCTGGCATTTGGCTGAGTTGGACCCACGTGAATTATATCTGCCCCTCCATGCCTCTGGGTGACAATATGACTTGATGTGCTGTTGCATCTAGATGCTATCGAAATCCAAATTATATTGTCTCACGCGCCCCACTCAAACACTAAGCCGTGTTGGTGGAAAAATACAGAAAGTATACATTGTCGCTTACCCAAGGCCATACTAATACACCCTTTTATGCATTAAAAATAGGTTTTTTTGACACATTGTTTAGTAGCCACTGACCTCGCCTACATTCATAAATGAGCCTCTGAGTAGAACAATGGGTGTGGCGTGAAGGGCTGGGGGGGGCGGAGGATGGAGTGGGGTGATGAGGCTGTGTGGTCTGAGCACGTCTTAGGGTTGTTTTTAACTGGCCTTGGAAATGTGGCATAAACCCCTTTTGAGTGCCATTAAAAAACTATTTTTGGTTTCTTATTGCCTGTAATGCCATAGTACTTAGCTATTGGTGTCTTAAATGTTTTATTTTATAGCGCATTCGGGGATGTTGAGGATTAAGTTACTTTACCTCAAGTCCTATTTTAGAAACTTCACTGATTGTAGACTGACAATTTTAATCGTTCTTATATAATTCCGTGTGCTTATACTATTTTATGCACGTAAAATAAATGCACTCTTTGAAGTATCAAGCATGCAAAATCTACAATTGCCTAGTCACAGATCGGGGGGGGGGGTTGGCGAGTGATTATAATTGTTTAAAAAAGACGATACCATAGACGCGATAAAAAATATATATTGTGGGGTTAAGCGAATGCAGTGGCAACTAAAAGTCTCCGAAACGCGAGTAATTGTCGGCTTTTTATATGATTAAACAATCGCAAAGATGTAGCTATTGCGTATATGCATTCTTATTTTTAATCCTGCGGTGGTTTCTGGAGGGACCGTCTAACCCTCATGGGTACAGGGATCTCTACGTTCATAACTAATGACGAAGCTTCCTTTAGGTGTGTTGTGCGACACAGATGACGAAATCATCCGGCATGCACCCAATCTCGTCTGATTTCGTCACCTAAGAAGGGTTAACCCTGGTTATCACTTCATTGGTGGCCAGCATACACAACAATGTGTTGTGCAGTTTTTATAGGCTCCTTCAGGGCTGCTTGGTGAACGGTAGAGGGCAGTGCAATAAAATCCATTGTATACCTGTTCTCTATGCTCTTGACAAACGTGCACGAACCATCATCACATGTATATTTACAAAACGGCTGTGTATGCACACAGGATTACTCTTGGTTCAAAAATACAATTGAAACGTGCATCCAGAATCACGTTTGAAAAACACTTAAGATGAACACTTTCCAAAACTAAATTGGCATCCATTTGTACATGAACCATGGTTTTAAGTGGTAACTGTTAAATAAATTACACTTACCATTCGGTGTGCATAGATGTTTATTATTACAGCAGAAAATACCCAGTCAGCTTGCAAGTCTTGGATGCGAGAGTTCTGCGATACAACAAACGTTCACTTGACCTTTTATTCTGTAATGGGTATAGGGTATGACATCCTTGGTTGCAAATGCCACCTTTAATGAGTGCAGAGCTTCAAATAAAACCGAATTGACTACATGGGCAGTTGTGTACAGTTGACTTAAAACACTTTACCACTACCATTAATCTTAACGCTGCCTTAAAAATTCAAAGTATGTGGCGGTAAGCCCATGTTTCAGTCGTGCTATCTGGAGCCATGTATCAAATAAGCAATACTTTAAAGATCTTAGAAAAGTACTCTTTTTAAGGACAAAAATATTAGTGTAACACTGTATGTATTTTCAAGATTATGCTAAATTATTTCCAGCCCGTGCTTGGTATGTGCATAGTTTTAGCCTTCATTGGATTAATAGTTGGGTGCACTGACAGATTAAATACAAAGCTGTAATCCAGATTATGACAATGCATACGAATGTTTGTAACCTGTATTGCCTTTAACAGGGCATACCAGTCAATACAATAATCATGTTAAAATGTGTATATTTGTGAAATGCAAACTTGATTGGTTATTTACGTATCTTTGTGATGTCCAGTTACGATATAATGCATATCGCCCCCTTTATCAATGTGTGCCTTATTTCTGCTCTCTTCATGATTTTAGTTTAATATTTTTGCTGTGAGCAACGTGCTAGTCACTAAAGCCATTAACTTGGCTTTCCTATTTCAAGAAAGCATTGTATTGCAAACAAATTATTAATATACCAGGGATTACATGTTAAAATGAGCTGTTATAAACTTAAGTCAAAGGTTCCCTGCTTAGTTGAGCATTAGGAGTGGTGCTCATCTCCGTTGGTGGCATGGAGCCAGTTTTAGAAATTCCTTACTACGATGGTGGAAACCAGGCAAAATATTATGGTTGTGATTTCTTTATAGTTAAGTCATGCGCACTAACCACAGCACCACCCAGACTATGTTTAAAAACAGTGTAATTTGGACTCTTACCTTGGGCATAATGTTTTGTATCATGTAATGTTTTGAGTGTACCGACGTGCATTGCTGATTGATAAATATGCTGCAGTGGCATCCAGTGTAGGACGAAGGGCTGGATGTAATTAAATGTTGTTGATTGTAAACAGGAACATTACAGCCTCTTGTCTACATTCCGATTGGACACGAACCCAAAACGTAATCTCCCATACCAGACCTGGCTGTTGGATGGGTGCAAGTGGCAGAACATTCACATTCACATGCTAACGGTAGCATGACGGTTTCCTTCACTACATCGCAACCTCGCAACCTCTCCTTGTGCCAGCTCACGCTTCGGTGGAGCCACAAATCACGTGTACAGGTCATTGTTGACCTATCTTTGGGGTCGTCTCTGAAGTACTGTTGCCATAATCACTGTTTAAGTTCTGCATGTAAATGGAAATTGTCTAGGGTAGTTGTGGGTGCAAAAGACGACTTTTAAATACCACATGGTGGTGCCATCTGTGTTTGCCTTTTAAATGTGTATTGTTATGCTTTAAAAATGGGGATGATGAAATGCTTAAATAACTTTATATTGTTAATAAAGAGTCAATGACAATTAATAGGCGTTGATATATTGTCTTAAGTTGTTCTGTGCTGTACGCATGTTGTTTTCAAGTCGTATGGTTGTACCCGTTAAACCAATATACCTTGCCATCACTGTTGCCTGAGATTTCATTTGGAGTTCTATGGTCGACTCTTGCAGTATCCCAGGGTTGCCACGATATGGTGATATTACGATATCAGGTTTTAAGGTCCATGAAAGTAATACCGTCCCTTTTTCAAAATATCGTAATGAGTGTTCATCATTTTGCATATCAGGCCTTATCCTAGATCACATACCCTGGGTGCCACTTAATGCCTGTCTGGGTAAACTGCCTCCAACTGGCACACGTCTCTCATCCAAAGCAACCTCTTCCTCCTGATTGTATCTGGAACTTTTGCCAGATTTTGAGCTTCAAAGCCATTTAACCCTATGCTGCTGCAAGGTTTCTAGCATCCTGCATATGCACCAGTATCAAAAGACCAGAATAAGTACCGCATGGTATGCGCTTGTCTCACCTGCTGTGTTACTTAAGTCAACCTGTACTGTATTATTTTGAAGTGATTCACATACAGTATATAATACACCTACAAGCTAACAATGCATATCTTGATGAGCTCACTCCTACATGAAACCTATCGCCAGCTGTTGTTGCAACGTAACTAAAAGTAGAAGCATTGTTGGCTTAATGTATCAACCATCTAGGTGATTTATCCTATTATCAGCGCTTAGTTTCCTAAACATTACTTTTGGCAAGCTGCAGCCACTGGAAACTTGTGTAAATTTAGCGGTTGTCCACGATGACGTGGTTTTCAAAACCTTGCTTTGATTCCTCCACGTCTCCAAACAAAAGCACATTCTGACACCTCGCAAGCCTCAACACCTTGCACTATGAGTTTGATCACACCTTTTGAAAGATGTGTTTAGTTAAGTTATTTGCTGCATTACCGCAGTGTCTGCTGCAGTGAATAGTACACACTGCACAAAGGCACTTGTACACCAAGCACATTTTTGTCAGCATTATAGACATTGATCGGTTTACGTTACGACCTCATCCGATTTTTTATAACATGGTAATTAACATTTCATTAGCTGTGTTTAATTAAAAAAAATCCTCAGTAACAAATAACACCTATTAATATTCAGTCACCATGGTGTAGCGTTTCAAACTATGGCAAATGTCACAACGGTTTGCACCCGTGCTTTAGGAAACTGGTACATTTTAGGAAAGTTAGCAAAGAAGCAGTTGTGCAGTTGTTAGTATGCATTGACTATGAGAGTTTACGGTTTCCTCCCACTACAAAAAACACTGATTAGTTAATTAGCTGATAACATCATAACATATAGGACGCAGTGTCTGGCAAATTTTGGCGCCAGCTAAGCGCGTGGCTGCCTTCCCCCCTCCCCGCCTCACTGTGGTTTGCTCGCGCCGGAGTCGATCTCTCTTCACATGAATACGTTCGAAATTCAATAAATATGTGCGCATTATAAGTTGCATTTATTTATGTATTGTTATTATTATATTCATATTTAGCTCCTGAACATTGGTCATACGCAAACATAGACTTAATGCACACGATATGAAAATTGAGGTCAGTGCAAAGAGAGG
>JAZEWU010000002.1:23027085-23047497 GCA_036362915.1 Geotria australis
TTTGTGACCCTCGGGTGAAAGGCGCTATATAAAATGCTATTATTATTATAGATCTTTACGTATTCGACATTAATTTCCACACGTCCACTTATAACTAAGTTTCAAGCGAGTCAGATACGCGACCGTGTGCTGCCCTGATCGCGCCGCGTTCTCCAAAGACACGAATGGGATCCATTCATTGTCCTTTGAATCCAGCTGCTGTATTTAGAGCTTGAAATCGATGTCTAGGTTCGACTCAATTCATATCCATATGAAAGATGAAGAGGACGACTGCCCTGACAAGCGTTTATTAGGTCCCCACAGTTGGCAGCCACTGTGAATCTCCATCCAAACCTTTAGCCAAAATGAGGTGAATTATACTTTACAAAGTGGAATGCGTGCTCTATATTTAATATTGTACTCCCCACATTCTTACCAATACAACGCCGTTAGGCCTGTCAGGTGTGAGGTCTTTGAGATCGTGTATTGCCTCCCGAGGTGACGGGGATTGTGACTTAGCCTGACACCCTTTTACCCAGCAGTTGCGTAGAGTAAGCCACTGGATTAGGGCATGGCAGCCAGAATTTATTTGTCAAAGTCCTCAGACTTTGCGGTAATTATACAATAGTTCAAATCCACTCAGTGAGTGGGTGAAGAATCACAGGCATAATACGTTTATTATTTTGTGAATGACCATAACACCAAGCAATTCTTGCAAATGTTGTTATTAACACTGTGGGTCCTTTTAAAGGAAATCCTAAGCGTGTAAGAGGAGTAATAAAACATACAACGTTACACATCATAGATCCATTTAGCTCTGTGTACGGTATCTCATTTTAAAAATAGGTTACGTGAAATGTACTCGAGTGGTGATGCAACGTGAGGCATCTACGTGCGCATATTAACGATTTGGTATTTTAATATATGAGCACACTTACCAACAACAGAGATTTTTACATTTCAAAATATCACCGCAGCCGTTGCATACGATATTGCGATTAACAAATGGACTAGTTCAGCATGTGCCACTTAGAAGAACATTATCGTCATTGTCAGAAACTGCGTAATCCTGTACAGGGGCGTGGTGAGCTGGAGCCTATCCCGGCAGACACAGGGCGCACGGCAGGGGGTTATACCGAGGATGGGACGCCAGTCCATCATAGGGCACCGGGGGAAGTTTAGTCAGGACAATTAACCTGGGCAGCAGCATGTCTTTGGACTGTGGAAGGAAGCCGGAGTGCCCGGCGAAAACCTACGCGGACACGGGGAGAAAAATGCGAACTCCACACAGAAAGGCACCCGAGCCAGGATTCGAACCTGGGTTTCTTGCTGTGAGGCGGCCGGCAGCGCTACTTCTTCTTCTTAGCGATTCTTCGAAGCACGATGGTCAGCCTCCGGACATCGCCGTCCCTCAGCTCGGCCTCGAAGTGTTTGGTAGAATTCGCAGGCAACACCAAGTATTACCTGACAGGGATCGCGACGTGAACGCTTCTACTGAAGAACATCATGGGATGGAGTAACAAGGAGCGAGTGAATGTGAACGGAGATTGACTAATGAATTGCGGCCCTGTGGGAGCGGGACCGATTGAGGCTGCAGTGAGAGGCTGGGAGCACCGTGGAGAGTCACGCATGGGGATGGTGGATCGCTGTCAGAAATCACTTATCCTCCCAAGAGCAACGAGGGAAACATAGCGACCACGGCACGCTGTTTGGAGAAAGCAGAGTTGATTCGCCTCACAGAAAGCTTACAGCGGTTTATTTAAACTCGCCTAGGCTAGCGAAATCCAATACGCCAGCATTCACTCTTAAAGGGACGGTGTTTATCAAGGATCAATGTGCATTGCCTTACTAAACAGCTGCGACATTTGACACATTACCTCAGCCATGTTGGACAATATTAAACGATTTCATAAGCAAAGGGCTGATGATAAGGATTACGTTCACCTTAACACTTCAAGTAGAAACGTTTGAAGTAGCGCATATATAGAGGTGCAGAAGATAACATTGCATGTACCTAAACTGCGCCAATGTTTCGTATTCCAAATCATACACTGCTTTCATTAACAATCATCTAAGTAATACATTGTACACAGTCGATGTACAATACATTATCTATAAAGTGGCATACGTTTCCAGTGGGAGTTTTCCTAAGGGCACTCGGCGGTTATCTCTGGTCAAGGTGAGTGTTGGATGTCCGGGCGCTATGGGTGTGAACCTATTCGTATCAAACGACAACAATGTACTGATGTAGGTTTTTACGGCTCGATTTATGATGGTTGATCTGCAGAGCTATTCTTTCGGGATAGCCGTGTCGAGCAATTTCCCTCTCTCCCTCGCGAGGGAAGAGCAACCATCAACAACTACAACCTCAAAAGGAAAACGGTGCGATGAGCAGGAAGGGGAAAGGTGGTGTTCCGAATTGGGATGTCACCTTTGAGTTACATTGTATCTGTGGGGTTGATACTTCAAGGGTAATGATGTGAGGATTGGTTTTTGTTGTCGATGCTCACTGAGGTTGGAGTACAGCAGGGGTGAGATGTGACGTCTTCAAACAGAGTAGTCTATTTGTGCAGGTAAAAAAGATACACGGTTTTACCTTTTATGGCACTCAGACAAGTGTTAAGATCTGGACCATTTGTAAAATAAAAAGGTGTCCATTTGGTGTTTTTCAGATATTCACACTTGTCCCATTGCCAGAAAAGGTTAAACCTGATATATTTTTTATATTATCTCCGCGATAGCCTGACGCTATAAGAATTACGCGACTACCAAATGTAATACCGTCATCAGGCTCAACGCACCAGTATCGTATGACCACATTCCCATCATAACTAGTGTCAATTACTGTCGAATGCAGCAGGGTGGCGCAGTGGTAACGTCTGCGCCTCACAGAACTACAGTCCTGCCCGAGGACGATCGATTCCCGCCTCGGGCGTCTTTCTGTGTGGAGCTTGTGTGTTCTCCTCCTGTTCTGCGTGGAGTTCCTCTGGGTTATTTGGCCGATCTTCTTCTTTGCGATTCTTCGAAGCACGATGGTCAGCCTGTGGACATCGTTGTCTTTCAGCTCGGCCTCGAAGTGTTTGGTAGAATTCGCAGGCAATATCAAGTATTACCTGACAGGGCAAATGTTGGCGCTGGATAACCGCATGGCTGCCATCCCCCCTTCCCAGAGGAAATCCATGGCGAACAGGGGGAGATCATGTATGTGTTTTTATCCCGATGCAGTGTTTCATTCACATCCAACAGGAATTCAAACTACCGAGGCGAGCGGTGTGTCATGCGGTACGGGTGCCGTACCGATAAATACCAGCAGCATGGAGTGTGACGTGGCTATTGTTTTTCATGGTGAGTTTGTTGTTCATTCATGCACGCGTGACCTTGATGTGGACTCTTTGGCCAGGGCAGCTTCATGTATACGCGTGTGAAATATATAAACGTGTTGATTTCTGTATATCCATGCCACTTACCATTCATACGTAATGTTTATGTATCGTAAAGACGATGGGTTTATGTCAGCACAACAAAGTTTATTTCCTCCAATTACTATATTTGTTCAGGCGGAATTATGTCAAAAATAAAGTCCACTTGCCTGCACAAATAACATTTACACTGTGCAATGGTCATAACGTTTGCTTACATATTTCAATCGAATGTACATTTATACGAGCCACTTCATGTTAACTTGGCTAATGCTGTGCGACCCTCTGGACCAAGAACTGCTTATTATCCCACATGTGCAGGCTGTGCTAAAACCAGATCCAAGGACGAATAGTCGGTTATTTTTTTAATAATGCCAGTTTATTGGTTTATGCAACATGCACGTGCATTTTATCGCAGACAGCCTTGGATAATACAGTACAAAGTTAATTACAAAGTGCCTCGTTGGTGTTGTGCCTTGAGAAGAATAATGTGACGAATTCTTCACGGGCACGAACAGGGGGGAATCTTCTGGGTACTTTTCTGATGTGTTTCCGGGTTGTACTGCATGTTGTTCGTCACGATATTCGACCTTTCTCGTGAGCTGGGGAGCTTCTGTAAGAAGTGAATGCATTTGTAAAATGTGTCTATTTGGTGTTTGAAGATATTCACACTTGTTTCATTGCCATAAAGGGTAAAACCTCGTATCTTTTTTACACGAATTAATTCAGATCAGCTATAATGGGGGTCAAGGTAGAAGCGTTCACGTCGCGATCCCTGTCAGGTAATACTTGGTGTTGCCTGCGAATTCTACCAAACACTTCGAAGCCGAGCTGAAAGACAACGATGTCCAGAAGCTGACCATCGTGCTTCGAAGAATCGCAAAGAAGAAGAAAAGAAGAAGCTATAGAATGACCAATCGCTTTGCATAACAAGGTGACGCATGCACAAGTCCAATTACCAAAGCTGTTTATAGATTGTCAACACATTTAAATAGTGGGTGACAATGTAGCATAATTGTTGTGGTAATTTTTTTAAACTTAGAGATTTAGTGATGTCGAGTTGAGATTTTGGACTCGAGGTAACTGGTGGCAAACCCTTCTCTACTTAACGTGCTGTGTCTTTACATTCCGGTGTCACAGACCAGACTCCCATGCCCACAGTGCTGTGGCTGCTGGATATTTTGAAGGCCAAGGCTCCGGAGCTATTGGTGGAGATCATCAGCCACATCCCGTACACCGTGCTGCACCTCACGGCCAGCCACAATGAGTAAGGGAATCTGCCTCGCCCTTCTTCCACTTTACAACAACAAAAACTCAACACATTCATCAATAATGCTATGGCCTGAACAGGAAAAATATATCATATGCAGCCTTTCGAACCAATGGCCCTTCTGTATAGCATGCGCCATGCCCCTCTTCCACCTTGACCTTCTCAGTGGATATTGCTTCTATCATAAGGGATTTTTAAAAATATTGATCTCTGATTTACTTGAGGTCATTTGCCACCTTAAATTAATTCAAGTAATTTGCTTTCACTAATAGTTTTTAGACTACAGTTTTTATGTTTTACCTCAAACACTGATCATGAGTTTATGATCATTGCAACATGTCCTGTGCAGTAAAAATCCCGAACTCTAAATCATAAATACAAGTAATGTTTCCGTGGCCTATAATTGCACCTAGCCTGGCACAAGAGCTGTAGTGACATCACTCTATTATTGGCGAATAGCGGTTGTTGTATCACACCAAGATAGATGGGTTAAATGTTTATTATTACAGCAGAAAAAATACCCAGTGAGCTTGCAACCTCTTTACGGGATTCCTGCGACACAACAAGCACGCTTATTGAACATTAAATCATGATGCCTTCTGAGTGCTCGGCTTCTGGCACAAGCTTCATTAGTTTAACGAGGCTCACATGAACTTTGTCTCTGCGTGGTTTTAGCCTGATGAGAGGTGCGGATATCATGGGCCTGAGGAAGGACAGGCACTATGATTACCAGAAATTACGAAAGAATTGGTTTCCCAAGAAGGCTGCAAACTTCGTGCACGCCTACAATTCTCCCAACACAGACCCCTTCACCTCACAGGTGCGTCCAAGTCTTCACGTTAAGCAATAGAAACACACGTGCACACTGTTCACAGTAACTAGTAAGTGATAACACACTACAGCATGGGCATGGTGTAGATAAAGGGCACTTATTGGCATCTGGTTTATCAGATGACTGCTGATCAATCGTTCTCTCTTCGAACCTCCGACATTGAACAAATATGCGCGCGTTATAAATTGTAATTATAATTATTATTATGAAGCCCAGAAGGATGAAACCAGTCCAGAGTTCGCTGGCTGGTGGTTAACATTACGTCCATCCATCCATTTTCAGAAACCGCTTAATCCTGTACAGGGTCGCGGTGAGCCGGAGCCTATCCCGGCATACACAGGGCGCAAGGCAGGGCTACACCCAGGATGGGACGCAAGTCCATCACAGGGCACTGGGCGCAATTTAGTCCGCAGGCCAATTCACCTATGCAGCAGCATGTTTTTTTTTACTCTGGGAGGAAACCGGAGTGCCCGGCGAAAACCATCGCACTTGATGTGTGCATAACGCACAAACAAACCACGCTCAAACCAACGAATTGCGGGCGTGTGGTGCCACTCGTAACAACGAGAGGGCCCGCACGGGCAGGCGCGCGTGGAGAGGGGCCGGGCTGTTCGTGACGCGTGTGCGTGTGCGTGCACAGGAGCGGCAGGCCATCATCCGCCACATGTTGGACAACGTGCGGGCTCGCTCTGGGGAACGCGTGGGCAACATCAACTTCCTGGAGGGACAAGCCATCTGTGCGTTCTGCTCGAGAAGCGCAGCCATCCGCCCTTGCCAACTCGTGAAGCCACGACACCGTGCGAAATGTGGCGCGCCGCTTGGCAAACCGGGCAGCAGTTTGGCTCTTGCTAATTTTCCAAGGGGTTTAAATTTCACGTAAAATAATCCCTTGAGGGTGGCACGGTGGTGCGGTGAGTAGCGCTGCCGCCTCACAGCAAAAAGGTTTCCCGGGTTCGAATCCCGGCAAGGGTGCCTTTCTGTGTGGAGTTTGCATGTTCTCCCCGTGTCCGCGTGGGTTTTCGTTGGGCACTCCGGTTTCCTGCCACAGTCCAAAGACATGCTGCAGAATAGGTTAATTGGCCTGCGGACTAAATTTCCCCCGGTGCCCTGTGATGGATTGGCGTCCCATCGTAGGTGTAGCCCTGCCTTGCGCCTTGTGTCTGCCGGGATAGGCTCCGGATCACCGCAACCCTGTATAGGTTATAAGCGGTTTCTGACAATGAATTAATTAATTAATTAGTCCCTTGAATTAGATTGCCTTAATCACACTCACCCTCGTGCTGTGATATGTGCTACGTTGCTCGGTGTTTACAGTCGCCGTCTCTGCGTGTGGTTTTGTGCAGTTCCAGAGTTGCTGACCAAGGGACTCGTGACTCAAATATTCCCTCTCCACGAGCCTCGGGCCTTAGCACGTTTTGCTAAGACATGGGTGTGGGGCTTCTTCGAAAAGCAGCCGCTCGGTGAGCAAGTAACACTCTTAAACACTGATGCCACGCATAACGACACCGCACGCACGTTCGTCGCCCGTCCGTGCGAGTTTGGACAGCAGTGGCGGCACGAGCCTCAAGCAAATCACGAAAAATATGTAGGGCGGCACGGTGGCGTAGCAGTGAGTAGCGCCGCCGCCTCAAACCAAGAAGAATCCCGGCTGGGGTGCCTTTCTGTATGGAGTTTGCATGTTCTCCCCCTGTCCGCGTGGGGTTCTAGCCGGGCATTCCAGTTTCCTCCCAGAGTCCAAAGACACGTTGCTGCATAGGTGAAGAGCAGCTCTTAAGAAGAATTCTCATATATCGAGCCGTGAAAACCTGAAATAAATATATATTACTAATCTCTAACCATCTGAAACTCCTTTCTTGTCCGCTTTCCTTATTTGACCAAATCTCTATTTTTGTCTCTATGTTTCTTATCTCACAACATCAGCTGTCAACTCGCTAGAAGTTTATACATCGAAAGGTGGTCGGGGTGGGAATAATTTATACTTAGGACCCCAAAGAGCCAGCACACCAATAATGCACAGTACACCAGTGTGTCAAACACCTATTGCCATGACAAGGGATATTGAAGTCCTAATAACTTACATTTTTTAAGCGCCTTTCACCCAAATGTTGCAAAGCGCTGTACATGTCTGCTCTCGATATTCTTTAAAATTCAAAGTTGGAACCCCAAGCGCATGCAACACACAATAATAACATCATCAGAATGGGCGAGTGACCGAGTTATGCAAGGGTCATAGGTTCAGCTTTGTGAGTTCGCCGAGCCAGCACTGTACAGAACCTGAAGTTAAATCCAGACAGTCGCCCGTGATTACACCAGTTTATCAGGTGTGATTAATTGACAATCTCAGCCTTTTGTAAAAGCTGCACACAATTGAACATTTAAAGGTATTGTTTTATATCGTTTTAGTTCAATGGTATCTGCTCATATCTGAGGGCTAACATAAATTAAAAAAATATTGACAAACCATTTCTTATGTCATATGGGGTAGCACTATAGTGTGTTGGTAAGACGCCGTTATTGAACCGTTATATAGTTCTGTAGTCTTCTGGGATAATTGCTGTCTGTCTCTGTGGTGTTTTCATAGGGTTTTACCATTAGCGTAAGTGCAATAACATCAATGGCAACAAAACAACCATGGGATATCCTTCATAAAACATTGAGGGCCCACTTACCCAGACTTACAGTCACATTATTGATAGCTGTGTAAGTGGGCGCGTGTGGGTTAATGTGTGGACTGTGCTTGTGGGAATGTGTGCAATCTACCTTAGAAACAGTGGCACAGTGTTTAGCGCACGTCGCTAAACTCATGGATTATATCAGTGACCAATATCTCAACCAGTCCTGGGAATTCCCTAGGTTGACTCAGCCTTGAATGAGTACCTGGTGGGTGTGTAAACATCAACATCGGAGAGACAAAGTCTGCTGGGTGTGGTGCTGGCCACCTATCCCCTCGGTACATGCTAACAACAATTTCCCCAATAGTCTGCTAATGGTTCTGCGGGGAGTCTCTGTCTTGTTTGTGTGACAGACCAGATTTGTGAGTACTTTGGAGTGAAAGTGGCCGTGTATTTTGCTTGGCTGGGCTTCTACACATCGGCCATGTTCTACCCTGCATTCTTTGGGCTCCTGCTCTGGCTCTGCACAACCGCCGACCAGGTGATTTGTGAATGGAATCTGTGCTTAGACTGAATTAGCACAAGCTCCGTGTGTAAGCAGACCACCGTTCCGTGCCTCCACATACAAGTACCCATTTGGGCTTACACACTGGAGCATTCATGCCCCGCTACTGGCAGACTGGCATCCACGAGCAGACAGATGCCAAGCCAGCTTGTGACGCACAGGGACAGCCGCCATTGGCGGTGCCCTTCCACCGTTTGAGAATATATGTGATTTAAGGCACGTTGAGTTACTGACCCATTTAAGTACCGTATAGATGCAAATAGGATTATTAATCCAGGTAGACAGTCGTCTTGGTCATTATTTTTGCCCAGGGTGTCTATTTGACCGTCGTGTTTCCATTTACTGCATAGTGCTTGGTGGACATAGGCGGGAGGGTGTAGGAAACTTGCACCGTTGTTTCAACTGGCGTGCCGGGAGATCGAATCAAACCGGCTACTTCTGAAGCAGCTAGTCCAAGGTGTTCAGCATTGCACCGGAGCAGCGTCCCAATTGCGCTGGGTGTAAAACTTGGTCTGGATTGTCGTTGCGCGTCCCGCAGACGAGCCAGGACATCAGCTGCGTTGCCTTCTCGCTGTTTAACGTGGTGTGGGCGACGCTCTTCTTGGAGGGCTGGAAGAGACACAGCGCCGAGCTCTCTCACAGGTGAACTCACACTCTGCGCTTCATCAGGGTCAACTCAGCGCGTCGTTTCCTCTGGATTATTCAATAATTAGATCTATTCTGTGAGAACATCTGCTTTGCTGCTATTACACCTACTGGTAATAACGACTGCCTTGCCGGGGTATGATGATGGAGCGATCCATCCATCCATTTTCAGAAACCGCTTAATTCTGTACAGGGTCACGATGAGCCGGAGCCTATCCCGGCAGACACAGGGCGCAAGGCAGGTCTGTACCCAGGATGGGACGCCAGTCCATCGCAGGGAATCTGGGGCAATTTACTCAGTAGACCAATTAACCTGACAGCATGTCTTTGGACGGTGGGAGGAAACCGCAGTGCCCGGCGAAAACCCACACGTACACGAAGAGAACATGCAAATTCCACACAGAAAGCCCCCCGAGCCAAGATCCGAACCCGGGCCCTTCTTGCTGTGAGGCGGCAGCGCAACCCACTACGCTACCGTGCCGCCCTGATGGAGCGATGTGTTAGTTAGCGTTGTTTCTAATCGTTACGCATACATCAAATCGTGTGTATGAGAATGCGTTATTTATTTATTTCGTGGAAAGTATATGCGGTTAGATTTAGGCTTAGGAAGTGTACAAAATTGCGGAATTAAGAGGACAAATCTCAGAAACAACACAAAGCAGATAGTGGAATGAGACGAATTGTGATTACCAATCTGTGACAATTTGTCAAATTTCTGGGTGGGTTAATAGTGACTACCGACTCAATCCCCAGTTTCATTATAGAATTTATCCACTTACAAAGCACTTCAATTAAATTATCTTTTCAAAGCGTATTCATTATTCTGTATTTAAAAAGCCCATCAAACAATCTAACAGAGTGCATTTGGTAAAGCTTTCAGGGATATTAAAAAAGCTAAACTGCTTTACGTTTTTTTTATGAAGGTCATTTTATAGCTTCTTGGACTCTTGCAGTTGAACGTTCATAACGGTTAAAATCCACATGTTCTCAAAAAATGTTGGACCCAGCTATATTTTCTTGGCATGGCGCACTGTTGCAGCGGTCAGTGATCTGATTTGTGTTCGTGGCTACGGCTAACATCAGTGGCTGGTGATATCTGAACCAGTCCTGAGCCTCCACATAGCCATTGTTCAATAATCACCGTGGTGGAATAAGGTCACACAGTTCCCATTTCAAATATGGAGTTCGTCCAGCACCAGAGTAAATTATTATCAATTATACTTCCATCCATCCATCCATTTTCTAAACCGCTTGTCCTGGTGAGGGTGGCAGCAGTCCAAGGAGAGTGGACCAGACATCCCTTTCGTCAGCAACAGATCAGGTATGAAGTGGCGGGTCGTGACCAGGAGTGACGCCTGTTCCTGTGGGATCTCTGTCTGACAGGTGGGGGACCCTAGACTCACTGCCTGGCCTGCTGGAGGAGCCTCGCCCTCAGTTTTGTGTAAGACAACCTGCACATCAGCATCATCCTCATCAGCACCACCACGGAGACACAACCTACACAAGCATCTGCAGCTGCAGTGAAACTCACTCTTGTTTGGGGTGAAGTTGAACGGTGCTGTCCACGGGTATGGAAAAACGCAGAGAGAAAGTAGCCATCCTATTACTGTATATCCAAAAATCACACATGCATACCCGCGAAATTAATAAATCACGAAATAATGTGCAAGGGGGCGGCATGGTGGCGCGGTGAGTAATAATAATAATAATAGTATTTTATAGAGCGCCTTTCACCCGAGGGTCACAAAGTGCTGCACGACAGAAAAAAAACAACTAATAAAAACCAAAGCAACAAAAAATAATTAAGGCTCCTTCGAATACACTGATCCCATACTCTACGCAGCTCATCGCAGCACCTACTCCACACACCACACACCATGCTCACGCACAACCTTCAACAAACTTTAAAAGTTACCTCTTCACCGACTCACAACAAACCGACTGAGTCAGGCTCCGCGCCTCCGAATCAACGGGTGTAACGCGCCCGGAGAATATGCGCACGTTACAAATATATATTATTATTTTTTAGCGGTTTCTGACAATGAACGAATGCAAGAACGTGGAAGGTGGGATGCTTGTCGCACAGTTGCTCTTTTTCATGCAAGATAATGGGCAACAGGAAGCCGTGGCGCATGGGACGCGTTTGTACATGCCACGTGTGTGGTGTGTGTGTGTGATGTACACGTGGGGATGTGTGCTCTATTAACAGGGCAGGAGGCGGATAAGCCCCATCACCGGCCTCGAGGAGTTTTACTACCCGCCGTGGCGGCGACGCATGTTCCGCTACCTGGTCAGCATACCGCTGTGCTTCGTGTCGCTGTCGGCCGTCTTCCTCGCCATGTTTGCGTGCTTTGAGTTGCAGGTAAAGAACTCCGACATGCTTCAAAATCCAACCCGGCAACGGGACACCTATCTTTCAACTTCTGTGGCAGGAGATGCACGCACGGAATCGGTTTACGTTCACATATGAAGCGATGCCAGATACGTCATACTCAGTATTCAGTGACAGTCATGAAGAAGAAGCACTAGGGTACCTACACATGTGTCGCAATAACTGTGATCTCATCGCCATGACCGTGACACGTGCCGTGTGCTCGTGACAGGAGTACGTGAAGAGAATTGACGGCGTGACGCCTCTGGTGCAGTTCCTGCCGAAGCTGCTGCTGGCCCTCGTGGTTTGTCTTCTTGACGAGGTCTACAAGAGGATCGCATTCTGGCTCAACCACCTTGGTACGGCGTAGTGCACCCTGCTTTAGTTTTTTTATTCAATGTCAGAAACCGCTTAATCCTGTACAGGGTCGCAGTGAGCCGGAGCCTATCCCTGGGTATTTTTCTGCTGTAAGAATAAACATCTAATAAATAACCTATGCAGCAGCATGTATTTGGACTGTGGGAGGAAACGGGAGTGCCGGGCGAAAACCCACGCGTACACGGGGAGAACATGCAAACTCCACACAGAAAGGCACCCGGGCCGGGACTTCTTGCTGTGAGGCGGCAGTGCTACTCATCGCTACGCCACCATGACCCCCCTTCACCCGACGTGCCAGTTTGTATTCAATCTTTATTCAATTCATCAAGGCGATAAGTATGTGTTTCTCCAGTGACTGTGCCATCGCCGCTTTTTCTATGGTAACTGTGAGATCATGATTGTTTCCGTGGTGATAGACATCGTCATCATTTTTTTCTCTATCAGATCGTGAACTTTTTTACCTCCCTGCCAAATATATAATGACGTGCACCTGGCTCACACAAACACATGCAACACATTCAAAATATCAACCCATTATTTCATTTTGTTCAATTCGGCAGAAAATTACAGACTGCAGAAAGCTTATGAGAAGCAACTGATAATGAAGCTCGTTTCGGTAAGTTCATGTGTGGACAAAATACCTTCAGCATGACATGCATATTACACGTTTTAGATCAAGGGGTATGATTTTTGGTTACTTCGTTTCTGTTCTTTTTGTAAATACTAAAAACTATTTTTTCTTAATTGAAATGTAAGTACGTTGGTCATGTCGTGCGTTTGTTGTATTGGTGAAAAAAGGATTGATTTATTGGTCTACAGACCCCTATTTAAACAAAAACTGCTGCGACAGCGAATATACTCATCATCAACGCAATGTGTGTTGTGTTTCTCGCCCAGTTCCAGTTTGTGAATTCTTTCTCAAGCCTTTTCTACATTGCCTTCTACCTGGGTGACATGCAGAGGCTCAAGGAGGTGATCACTTTGCTGCTTAACACAACCTGGCAGCAGTGTCGGGTACATTGTGGTTACTCTAATAACCTGTCATACTCAACGTTAAATACGTTACATCATCGTTAGGTTTAGGTGACTATGCGGCTCAGAGGGTGATGGCTGTACTAGAGCACTGAGGTGACACTGGGACGGTGACATGGCCAAGCTTTTGCTGGTTTCCCACATGTTGCAGAGGTTTACGGTTCGAAACAAACGGCAGCCCTGATTAACACTGCAAACCTGGTAAATGTGGTCACAGTCGTTGAACTGCTATCGAGTTGAAATGTCTTGTAGCCCACGCGACCGTTTGCATGGCCGTGCTCGAGAGTGGCAGGGCTTGGCAGAGCAATGCTCGGTCCACTGACGCGACTCGTGTCTGCAGCAACTGGCTGCGTTCTCGCTGGTGAACGAGGCCATTCGCAAGGTGAAGACAGCGCTGCTGCCGCACCTCCTCCTCAAGCTGCACCTCCTCATCAACTTCCTGCGAGGATATAACCTCCTGGTAGGTGGACAAAATGCCGCAGTGTCTGGAAAATGTTGCCACTGGCTAACGCGTGGCTGCCTTCCCCCCCTCTCCGCCTCTCTGTGGTTTCCTTGCGCCTCTCAGTCGTTCTCTTTGAATGAATACACTCAAAATTGAATGAATGTGTGCGTGTTAAAAAGTGTATATAATATATAAATAGAAGAGTTTATGTATTTTCAGACTATTCTTCATTTAATGTCTATGTACCATCATGCTGCGCGTGATGCTTAATTTATAAAGTTATGGCTGTACTGATGTAGGTTTTCCCGGGTCGATGCATGATGGTTGCTTTTCAAAGCTATTCTTCCGGGATGGCCGTGTCGCGCGCTCCCTCTCTCTCCTTTGCAACGTTTCGCCCCCACGTTGCAGGCATCTTCAGGCAATTCTGAGTTCAGCCATAGCATTCAGGAACTCAGAATGCTGTGGCTGCTTGTCCGTGCTTTTGTACCGACCTGGCAGCTCGTGGGCATGCCGTGGATGACTTTTCGCCAAATCAAGATGGTTCCTCATGCTTTGGCCAGTGCCGCCCTGGCTACCCTACGCTGCCAGCCCACCAACCCGCTGCCCATCCTCCCCACGCCAGCAGCACCGGCTCCTTGCTGCAATCACGAGATCGGTGAGCCTTGCCTTGTAAACTTAGTGGATCTGTGTTGTTTGACCATACTTCACCATGCTGGTCAGTATGGTGGGAGTTGGGCAAGACCGGTTCATATTTAATTTGCCACTGATGTTATCCGTGTCCGGGATTCAAACCTAGGTCACCTGGTTTGTTGTGCAGTGCGTGAACCACTCTGCCCGTACAATACTTGGTAATGTTGCCAGCCAAGTGCAGCTGGACCTGAGTTTTATATTTCTGAATCCAGAGTGGAAACTGTCAACAGTAAATCAGAATTTACCTCACCAACGTGTAAGCGCTTTGTGACCCTCGGGTGAAAGGCGCTATATAAATTGATATTATTATTATTATACGTTGTATACCTAATTTTAGTGTACATATTACATTCTTCCTTTGTTATCTTATACACGTTAGCATTTACAAAATATCACAATGTTAAACTACCCATCGTGCCAGTGGGCCAAAAGTGGTCATCCACTTATACGTCCTAAATTGTTAGCTTCTCAACATGGACTATTTCCATGCGAAAAACCTATAATTTACCACAATAAAATACTCTCGACTACACACATCTAGGCCTTCGCTGGAAGCGGAATAATGAATCTGAATGGACTCTCACTCGATTCACAGATCTCACAAGAAACAGTGCATCTCAAATGTGCTCTCAGTTGGTTTAAGGACATCAATTCCAAGAAAATATATCTAAACGGTCTCCCACTTGATTGAATAAAATGTGTCCATCACAAGAGATAATGCATCTCAATGGCTGTCACCTGTCTGAATCAATTTATTTTGTATTCTGTTGATGAAGTTAGCCCACTAACACTATACTATAATCATCCTGGGCGGCACGGTGGCACTGTGAGTAGCACTGCTGCCTCACAGCAAGAAGGTCCCGGATACGTATCCCGGCTCGGGTGCCTTTCTGTCTCCGGCTCACCGCGACCCTCTACAGGATTAAGCCCTTTCTAACATAGATATAATCATCCTCAGGCGTCCATCATCTGGTTTTATGATCCTTATCAGTTACACACGTGAAAGCATGCAGCACAGCGAAAGCGTGTCGGTATGCAATATTTATTTATCGAAACAGTGATTAAAAGTGGTTGGCAAAATCAGTGATTAGATGGAGGTCAAAGTGATATTATTTTAACAATGTCATTGTCTCAGTACCATGCCAAACATTTTAAAGCGTTTTGTTTGAAGTAGATTCAGAGGAAAGCAATCCCATTGTATATGTTTCAGAATATGGTGATTGTGACGAGCTGTCACGGGGCACGGATGGCGTTGAAGCAGGTGTCCCCTGTGCGGACACCCTTTCCAGCGATGATACAACCGACGATGACAACGACGACAATGATTACGAAAGAAATTGTGCCGCTTCAGAAACGAGCACGCAAAGTGAGATCAGAATAGGGACAGCGCAGCTCATAACTTGGAACAGGGCAAAGGGGGCAGTACCTTTGAAAAGCAACGATCTTGGTGAGGGGACAGCATCTCGGGAGCGGATAACGGGAGACGCAGAGCTGATGGGGGCGAAGGAACGCGTGGAGGAGATACAGTTGATAAGGACTGTGGAGATTAATCAGGAGGTGAAGCTACTGGCGGAGATGGAGCTGCAAGGAAAGGCTCCCCCCGTGTCCCAGGTGGTGATTGAGAGCTGCATGAAGAAGTATGAGGTAAAGCGGTGGCTGTGCGGTGAACCGACTATTTCGTCAAATCAGTAAATACTGTTATGAGAAAAAAAAAATCGACAGATTGCTTTCACCTAGTGTGGTACTGTAAAGTTAGGGTTTAATCGGTGCAAATGAAAACTGTTGCTAAATGAACAAACAGTGATTCTATCGATTGAAATGTTTGCGTAAAGGTTGGGAACATTTATTTCAACACAATGAGAGAGCACCGGGATGTCTCTTTTGGCAAGAGAGAACGTGGGGAGGTTTCAAATGGTACAGGCACTGAATTATGGGGCAGTTGGTGGATGTACTTTGAGTAACGTGATGTTCTGTGTGCGTCTTTTCTGTGTGGGTAATGCTGCCGTAGTGTAATCGTTAGCGGTTAGCCCATTGGACTTGCAATACACATGTTGCCGGTTCGTTCTCGCGGCATGGCAGTTATACCAAGGGTGCAAGTTTCTTAAATACCACCGGCTTTACCCGCTAACTCTACAGTGAGTCGATTGGCACATCATGTGTGGTGCGTTAAGTGTGGATACTTCCACCTATTCAAAGATGCCTGGCCTGTGTGGAAGCCTAGGCCAAATATTCTCCAGAGGAGGGTTATCTAAAGCTTCCTGTCACGTAGAACCTTTGGCTCGTCGTGGTTGCGAACAATCTAATTGCAAGGCTGGACCGCACCTTTACCTTTTATATCGTGTGCTGTGTGTGTGGAATGCACAGGACACATTCCAAGATTACCTAGAGATGTTTATCCAGTTTGGCTACGTCACCCTGTTCTCGTCCGCGTTCCCGCTCACGGCCCTCTTTGCGTTTGTCAACAACCTGGCCGAGATCCGCACGGACGCGTTCAAGCTGTGCACGGCCCTGCAGCGGCCCTTCGGACAGCGCGTCAAGAGCATCGGCATGTGGCAGGTGCGCGTGTGCAAGGGTCTCGGCGAGGGTTGGTGGGGAGCGGTGGCCCCAGTGGTTAGTGCGCTGGGCTACAAATCTGGCGACCCGAGTTCGAATCCCGCTCACGGCCAACGCCAGTGACGATTTTCTGAACCGGTCCTGGGCCTCCCCTAGGTCTACTCAGCCTCAAATGAGTACCTAGTGCAGTGTGTACACATTGCCACTAGGGAGACAAAGGCGGCCGGACGTGGTGCTGGTCACCCACCCCCTCGTGTGCCGTGTCGACCTTCATAGGTGCTCGCTAACGGCACTTATGAAGTCTGTTAAGGCTATACGGGGGATCTCTGCTGATCTTTGGCGAGGTTTGGTGGACATAGTCTCGAGTAATGCGCGCTGTCCTAAAACACGCATGGGGGATACTGCTGCCCTGGTGCAACGGTTGTTAGCAGTTGGCACACTAGCACACTGGTCCGGAGGTATAAGATTTATACCCGGGGGTGGCAGTTGAAACAATAAAATATCTTAAAATATACTGAGGTGTGATTTTTGCTGATTTGTAACTGTTGACCAAATATAGTATGCTAGATGGCGACTAAAAATAATATTTCACGATATTTCTAGGATCATCTTAGTCATTTTTTTGTTTTATCTAATCATTAATATGCCATAATCATTCAAAATAAAGTATTGCTGCGGCACACTTTCGAATCAATGTGAAACAAATTTGGATCACCCAATTTTTTTTCTTTCTCGGATTAATCCTGAATTCAGGGACACTGCTGGGAATGTGGCATCTCCATCAACTACCTTAATCCCATACCCATAGATTAGCACTATTGCTCAATTAAGCAGGGAGACTGTTTGACTTGGCAGCTGTCCCCACAGCAAAGCGTTTTCACTGGCTGGTGCATGTGTTTATGTTCGCTGTGATTGTGAAACTGTCCTTTTTGTCGTACAACCAGAATGTGATGGAGGCAATGGGTGTGATCGCCATTGTGGTGAACTGTGCCCTCATTGGCCAGGGTGGGCACCTGGAGCGACTGTTTCCCTGGCTCCCGTCTCACATATCTGTGCTGCTGGTTGTGGCTCTGGAGGTGGGTCCTATGATGTACACACGCTCAGCGGGATGTAAAATCTCAAATATACTAATGTTTTCTGATGAGTGTCTGCTTGTCATATACTTTTTCCCAGTTACCAATATTTGTCAGTTAATGTTATGTCCAGCTCAAATGAGCATTGAGATGGTGCTCAAATCCTGTTTATAGCACTAAGCCATCGTTGGGGACAGGGGGAAATTTAGTCAGCAGACTAATCTATATATAATGCGGCAGTTGGGGTGTTATGACACATTCATTCAGTGCTCCTGTTGACTGGTTGTGCCACGTGACAATTCTGCAGAGGATCTCACCAATCAGCTGTAGGCTGTTCAATCTCCATGGATGTGTATACATTTTCTAAGCAAGGCCTCAGGGGTGTCTAATTTTTTTTTCATGCTATGTACTGATATGCTTCCTTGCTGTGTGGGTGTTTGGTGTATGTGCAGCACTTTGCATTGCTTATTAAGTATGTGATCCACATGGCGATTCCTGACATACCATATTGGGTGTTGGAGCGAATGGCACAGCTAGAGTTCCAGAGGAGGGAAGCATTGAAGGTACCCTACATCAGTGACCACTGCATATCCATTTTCAAAGTGGTAATTGTAAATGTCAGCGTTCTTTGAAGTCATGACTAAGCCAGAGATTTCACTTAAGTATGTGTATGATCTCTTAGCATCAGGAGATGCAGGAACTGGTGGACCAAGAGTGTCGGGATGAAGACTCCCCGAACGAGCATACAAGCCAGGACACCTTGCTGAAGAGAAGAGCAGACGTTCATGGAGAACGCACCACTTAAAAGCTGAAATGGCATCCACCGGCTAACTACATTCAACATAATAAAGCCATCGCGTTTTACTAAATTAGAACGTAGAATTTGTGACATGCACTATTTTAGTTCACTCCGAGAGAGTGAATGATTCATAAGCGTGGGAAACTACAGACAAGTGGGAAGGCAGCCAGAACTAGCCACAATTGCCAAGCACCTATGGTCCTTTATTGGGATGTTTGGCCAAATCCATAAACCAATGATTACACGTGTCGGAAGAAACCAGGCAATCTTAAAGACAAAAAAGACACAAATCTCCGCTAGGCATCACAGTGTCACAGAGCCATCCCAGCTGCCACGTGCATCTCGCATCACAGCCCTACACCACTGTCCTGCCACATGACAGGGGAAGCGTCTTCGTTGTCGGTTGCCACCTGTCCGCGTTTAATCCGGGAATTGGAATCTGTGTTCGCGTGGCAGGAATTTATTTGTAACGAGATCTGGTGGTGTTTGTGCAACTTTATTCAACGTCTACTTCAACTGGTTTCATCGACCCATTGTCTGACAGAAATATATCTGGATTTTCTCAATGGGAAAGGGGGAAACCCCACTCTTCGTGTCTACGCCTCTGGCTCTGCACCCAGGGCGTTACACGTACTCAGGAACAGTTTTTTGGGGCTTTAAACCCATCTACCCTTGTTATTGATGTCACAGTCGCCAGCGTCACAGCAGAAGCGAGCTAATAAACCACGTGTTAAACCACCTCATTGATGAACTTGTTGAGTTTGTTGCTTGTGCGCCATTACCAACGCAGCAGCACCACCACCAAATAACCTATCATGGAGCTAGTGTTTGTATACACGTATATATGTACGCGCCACAGATCCTGATTGGTCGGCCGTCCGGTAGGTTACGCTCGCATCGATTCTCATCTCATTGTCAGAGAGCGCTTAATCCTGTACGTGTACAGGGTTGCGGTTAGCCAGGGCCTATCCCGGCAAGACACAGGGCGCAAGGCAGGGCTATACCCATGGTGGGACGCCAGTCCATCACAGGGCACCGAGGGCAATTTAGTCCGCAGGCCAATTGGTCCAGGTTAAATACGGACCCGATATATAATCGAGCAAGTGTTTTAATGTTTATCCGAACTGAGGGTACCCGTTGCGAATCCTTCATAAGCGCTCATTTAAATCTGCACACCATCGTGGCTTTTATGTCTTAGTTCAGATTTGTTTTGCCCGCTGCCACGGCTCCCATCCCCTCCTGACGTAAGGACGTCAACCCATGACGTAAGCACGCGGAAGCGATTCGATCGTGACGAGGGAGAGAGATGGCGATGGCGGCGGGAGTAGCTGGAGGAGCGGGAGGTGGAGGCGAAGCAGGAGAGCGCGGCGGCCCGGGGCTCGCGAGGCGCCCACCACGGCCCCCGGCGCCGCACGGGCCACCACTCGCCATCTCCGTGGCTGTGGAGCGATGTCCGCTGTGCAGCAGCTCGCGTCGCCGCCTCACGTGCGCGTCGTGCGTCCACAAGGGCGACTTCTCGTACATGGACGGCAAGGGGGACGAGAGGTGTGTGGCGACGACGACACAAAAGCCGCCGCGGCGTGGGGAGGAAGCGATGGGCCGTGAGGAGGGAGCGGCCGCGCGTCGTGTGGTGCGAGTGTGAATAGGTGTGGGTTGTGAGTGGGGAGCGGTAGCCCAGTGGCTAGCGCACTGGGCTACGAATCTGGCGACCCGAGTTCGAATCCCGCTCACGGCCAACACCAGTGACGATTT
>JAZEWU010000002.1:23047713-23107035 GCA_036362915.1 Geotria australis
CGTAGTTGACGAGGTGTGACATACACGGTGTGACGGGTGAGTCTGTTAGACCACAATGTCGTGTTTCCTGTCCGTCCGTGAGATAATAATAATAATAATAGCATTTATATAGCGCCTTTCACCCGAGGGTCACAAAGCGCTGCACAAAGCTGATGATGGTGATCATGGTGCTGATGATGGTGGTAGTGAGGATGGTGATGTGTTGGTGATGATTGTGTTGGTGATGTAGGGAAATTCCCTTTCGCCCTGTTACTGATATGACGTGTAGTGAGGCGTCGGATTTAAGATGTGTAGGTGTGATGAGGTGGGGTGTGGAGTGGGTGGTAGATGTTTTTTGTTGTATCAGAAAATACCCAGTGAACTTGAAAGCTCTGGATGCGGGAGTCCTGCGATACAACGAAGGTCCCACAAAACTAACGCAACTAATCCTGATATTATAGTATGTGACAGTATGTGACCGCTCTGTTTGCCGTGTGGGATGTGACCAGGTTGTGGATTGTGAAGCAGGCACTGACACCGTTTTCATGGCATATGGAAATGATGCCATGAAAACGGTGTCATGTGAATTGATTGGTATGTCAGCTATTTACTCTGATGTGAGCACTGTGCGTGTGTTGTCTGACGAGTGCGGAACATACAGTACTTACATTTGAGACACGTGTGATTATTTTTATCCAACACGTTGTGATGTGTACGTGTGACAGGTGTGTGGAAGTGTCACATGTTTATGTAAACATTGATGGAATCACGTGTATAGCTCTGATTTTATTTTTCAGATTGCCATGGTATCCCGAGAAAACATGCAATGAATCGGCTTGTAACCATATTGTGTATATTAGCAGAGTTGGATAACTATTAAAATAACTTAGTTTGTGTGGACAATATAACACCTAGTTGATTGTCGTTTAGGAGTTTTCGCATACAACCGAGAGAACAAGGATCTGTCTGTACCCTTTTTTAAATCACTTGAAAGTTAATTGAAACAAACATTCTCAATATGTTTACATTTATACTGCTTGCAGTACCACATTTGATGTAGGTTTTCACTGCTCGATGCATGGTAGCTGCTTTTCAAAGATGTTCTTTCGGGATAGTAGTGTCTAGTGCTCCCTCTCCTCCGCGATGATTCGTCTGTCTGGAACACACTCAGAACTCACTACCCCTGAGGATGCCTCCAACGTGGGAGGTGAAACGTCTCAAAGGAGAGGGAGCGATCGACACGGCTATCCCGAAAGAGCAACTTTGAAAAGCAACGACCAGTACCGTTTCTGATCATTCTCGAAACGCTGGCATTGTTATATTAAAAGACTGCTGGACCCTTGTTTTTTAGTTGGTTAAATATGTATAGTTTTGTGATTATATTTCTGTAACTTGTATTATGTAATGTACATGTTGTTATGTTTGACTTTGGTCTCCTATATAGATGTGCTAATCCCTCCACACAGCTGTGTGGTTGTTACTTATCTCCCTGTCATAACAAATGATGAGTTATTGTTTTGTCAAACTTCTGTCCATGATTAAGCATATCATCCAAATGAAAAGCAGATTTGTTACTACAACTACATAAATCGTTGAAATACTTCCATTCTTATTTTTAACTTGTATCATTAGGGATGTTCTCTACTCAAGTAACACTGCTGGAAATGTTGTTTGCTAATATATTCCTAATATACACGGTCTCTGTTGAGTTTTATCTGACGGCATCCTGTGGATGCTGTGGACACGGAGATAAATTGAACGCACTCAACTGTCATCGGAATGACTCAATAATAATGGATGATTATGACGATGGTTGTTATAGTTATATATTATAGAAAATAAAATAGTTACTTATATAGCATCTGAATGTGATAAAATCTCAACGCATTGTAAAAGACAGGAACAAATTTAAGCTACAATTGTTTGTGTTCATACATATATATTCCAATTATTTTTATATGTTAATGTTGCTATGGCGTTTTATCACCTCCTTATCCAACTTTTCTATGCGTGATTTGTATATTGTTCCTCCTGTCTGCTTGTTGACCGCTTATTTTTATTAGGTCCCTTGTTTTCAGGAACTTGGATCACGCCTTTAGTTTGCACATTATCTAATGACGTTCAGAGTCAATAAAAGGCAGGTGTTGTGGTGTTTAATCACCCATTTGTGTTTTCTAGATTTGATTGTATATGTGGCCATCAACTAATGATAATTTATTACAAGAAATTATTAAAGCACTTCAGGAAGATGACTGAAAAGTTAAACTCAACATAAATTACAAGCAAAGTCTTGAACACATATGGTAGTAAATGAACGTTTCTATGTGTCATGGCTGTAAAACATTAGAATATGTATAGCTGTAGCAGTTATTGAAGTTTTGTCATCAATATGATGAAATAACGAGGCCAACAAGAGTAGGATGAGGTGTGTTTAGAAGATTGAATTGTACATTATAAAGCAACAATAATGTACCTTAAAGCAAACTTTGAAACAAGTGCTATACAATCTCTTAGCTGGATTATCTGAAATAAGGAAATACAACATTTGATTTCATATTTGTTTGTGCAGTCATTGATGACGTGAACTCACCAACTCTTTAGAGTCAAAAAACTTGGTTTAACTACAATCACCTCAAACCCACATTAAAATCCGGTATTTTAGCAGTGCTTGGCTTAAAGTTTTGAGCCATCTGTACACCTAATTCTTTTAAAGCTTGAAGTTGATAGTCACATTGTTGTGATGGGGTTTTACATAAGAAATATAAATTGTATTGCTTTATAAAGCTTCATTAATATATATGGAAAACTATTTTAAATGTTTCAACCGATTGAATGTTTATTGTAAAATGTGGTGTTGTGTTTGTTTGCTTCTATCCACAGCTATTTCAAAAAGCAAGGAAAACTGAACGTTGCAAAAAAAGAAAAGCAACAATATCAGGAAAGGTAAGGAGCTCAAGGGACATGGTTATCATTTGTCAATACATTTGCACATTCAAGCACATGGGATGAAATAACCTGTAAATCCTTGTAATGCAATACAAATGTGAGTGACATGATGATTCAACTGCAAAGTTATTTGAAATAAAGACCTCCATCAAGCTTGGTCACTTATCAACCAACCTAGGACAGTCACAAATCTGCTGTCTAGAGCATTAACTCAGCTGTGTTGGACACAGTGTGGGGAGGCCTTTATAAAGTAGTGGACAGAGAACTATCGGGGCATATAAGTGTACATATAGAAACGACGTTGGTTAACTTATTTTGTATACTGTGCATATGTTGGTACCTACCAGCCTCTTTCGGCCAGCTGTGCTGCTGTGATATCATGCTAAGGGGGGTCAAGGTAGAAGCGTTCACGTCGCGATCCCTGTCAGGTAATACTTGATATTGCCTGCGAATTCTACCAAACACTTCGAGGCCGAGCTGAAAGACAACGATGTCCAGAAGCTGACCATCGTGCTTCGAAGAATCGCAAAGAAAGAAGATCATGCTAAGAGCAGAAGTATTGTGAACCTATCATAACTGACTTAGTATGATTTTATGTCACGTAAATAACAGTGAGGAGCACAGAAATCCGGGTGAACCTCAGAGTAGAGTCGCTGCTCCTTTGGATTGAGAGGAGCCAGTTGAGGTGGTTCGGGCATCTGGAAAGGATGCCCCCTGGAGGGCTCCCCCAGGAAGTCTACCAGGCGCGGCCCAGGACACGCTGGAGGGATTATATCCTTCGGCTGGCCTGGGAACGCCTGGGAATTCCCCAGAAAGACCTGGAATATATTGCTGAGGAAAAGGATGTCTGGTCCACTCTCCTTGGACTGCTGCTACTGCGACCCCTCACCAGGACCAGCGGTTTAGAAAATGAATCGCAAAGAAGAAGAAGCATCAATGTAAAGGTGCTGAGGTTATGTGCTCTCTTTTTGTTTGTCATTGGCAGGGTCCGTGAGGTGGCTGAGGCTCAAAGGCAAAGGGAAAAGTTGGTGCGTTATTAACCTATTACACTATTCTGCACAATGTTTTCCTATCGTCTGGAGGACAGCCTGTACGTGAAATTAGAGCAACCGCCTGTTTTTGTTGTCTCGTTAACTAGCTCATATTTTGTCTCGTTTGTATAGTTACGTAACGAATATGCACATATGTATGTGTCAATGCGTACATGTGTGCATGTATGCTTTTTATAGAAGTGGGAGATCCTTTGTTGTAAGAGCCGGATTGATCTGCTCAAAAGGGCCATCGATCAAGTGAAGAAAGACACCTCAATTGGTGAGTCACATGAGCTGATACAATTTGGGAGGGGGCAGTTTGGGACACATATGTTTTCTATATTGTGTCAACATTTAACTGAACATCAAGTCACTAGAAGAGGTGGGACGTGCATTGCAATGGCAAAAGGGAGGTATATAAAGCAAGGTGCAATTGAAAACACCTTTTTAGATAGGGGACAGTCACAGGCAGAGGAGAACAGGAAGGGCTTGAGTCTGGATTTAAACAGAGGTAGGAAGTTGGTAGCACAGATGGTTGGGGGGAGGAAGAGGACTCTTAAAATTAGCAGGGCCTTCAGTGACGAATCCAAAGCGAGTTGATAAAGTGAGAAGCACAGGTTGTACATCTGCTAGTCACCTCAGTTAAAAGTAACATATTGGTCTGTTCTGTGAACTGCCAGTGAGATGTATCCATGTTATGTGGCTTCAACATGCAGCTAGCCTGTGTGATGCCAGCAGCTTGGGTTTATTCTTTGCTTCGGGTTGGGTAGGTGAACATGAGCTATCTTTTTAATATAGAGTGCAAAATCCTTCGGTGGCACAACATGAGTCTGCAGCATGACATGAATGCTTGTGAAGCATTTGGTAAGGTATACTAAACTTAGCCCATGCTGCCAAACGAGCAACACCAGTACTTAAACGTACCGTGGTGCAGTAAGGTATAGTTTCTTGAACCTCATGTAACATGTGACATCAGTTGTTCGCACTGGGATTTGGCTGTGACACCTGGGAGGGAATTATTTGGCTCCACAGCATTAAAGATGCAGCTTTCACTGTAGTAGGTACTTGCATGCCTCTGAGCTCACAATTCTACATTAAGAATAAGAAGCTGTTCCGTGAAAGTTTGTCTTGACTTGCAACATTGCAGACACAGCAATATGTTGTGATAGAAATAATACTAGCAATATAGGTGATTTCGAGACGGCAAATTTAAATACAGTCATCTCCCATTATGCCTTGCAAGTCACGTGACATCACCTAACTGCGTGTGTAACATGTACTCATCCTTGTAATAAACCATTAAGATATCAATTGACAGCAGCAAGACAATCGAAAACGAGTGAACTGCATTCCCTTGTTAGTAATATCAATATGTGATATAGCTGTCATTGCCCAGTGCTGCCTTATGCGTCAGGGGCTTAACATAGCCAAGCCCTCCATGCTCACCGGTGACTGGCCTTCAACTCCCTTTTCTGTCTGTTGAGGTTCACTGGCGTGTACGGCTACGCACATACAGTTCCTTGGATGGACACCATTTTGCCCGTACGGCCTCGAGCCCTGTTGCCCGCGTGCACGCTTGTGTTTGTCAGACTACGCGCACGTGCAGCGTCAGCGGGAGGACAATGCGCGGAACGCTCTGCGTGCGCGCAAGCACGCCGAGAAAGAGGAGGCGATGCGGCGCCGGCTGGGCCGCCGCCGGGACTGGCTCGAGCCTCGGCTTCGCGACCTCATCGAGCGCCTCAAGGCGCTGGGCAATGCGCGGCGCATGCACGTCCGTGAGCTCACCTCCTCCATCTTCCCACTCACGGAGGCCCTGCCACCCCCAGGGTGTGTACGCTCACTCGGTGCAAGGGCAAGTGGAATAGGGCAGCTGTCTGTGTGTGTGTACACATGTACATTGTAAATACCGTTTCTGTTTGAGCAGAATGTGTATGTGCTTGCGTGGGTACGAAAGGATGTGTGTACAGGAGTGTGCAGGGATATTCAATTGAACTTTATTGTCAATTCTGCCATATGTACAGGCTATATAGAGGATCAAAATGTCGTTTCTCTCAGACCCCGGTGTTGGCATATACATGGACTGGAACACAACAACAAACGTTTAAAAATAGTAGGATGAAAAACAAAACACTAACTATTTTTTGTTATTTATAACTTAAGCTAAGCTGGGGGTCGGGGGGGGGGCGACAATAACAAGGCACAGATCTAGAACAAAAACTATAATTACAACAAATATAGTGCAGATATAGATGCGTGCTTGCACATGACGGAGGGTAGTGGGTGTTTTTTATCGTACATGCTGAGCACTGGCCCTGAGCCTAAAATGCCAAGTGGCCAAAAACAAGCACCACTGATAAATTGGTAATGAATAAAAGTTCAAACGTTTCTGAAATTGAGCAATGTTATAAATGTTTGCAGAAAAAGGATGATGGGTGGGAATTTCAATGTTGAGCAGTGTGAGGGAAAAAGCACAAAGAGAAGTGTTTTTACTTGCAGTGTGATTGTTGAATACAGTATCGGGGAGGTAGAATATGTTCGTCCAGTATATTTTAAGGCCAAGTGCTTGTACATTTGGCAATCTTTAGAAAAAGGCATGGTGCCTTGTTTGCCATAAAAATGTAGAGGACATTAATCACTTGCTTATATTCCAGATCGTAATGCAATCATCACATACCGCAGGGGGAGTTATTTTTTTGTATCAACACACAGTTGGGGGAGGTCTGCAACATGAAAGCTTTACAAACTCTGCACCAATGTTTCTAGTGCTTGGAGGTGTACATTATTAACGCTGCATGAAATGTTATGAACATTGCTCAAATTCTCGATTGGACCCATGTAATAGTGACTGGGCAGTGTTTATTTGAAAATATGTGGGATAGAAAAACCCACGTTTATTGGACTACTTGTGCCTGAACTGACACTACAAACAGCTGTGAGGCTTGGAGAGACTTTCCCACTGACATTATGTTGGGACTCGGCCATGTCATTGTGCCCCTTGGATAAGTTTGGAGTTATTTTGTGGTGTCATCATTAGGGGTTCATGGAATATCAGGTTTAAATTAGTTTCTAGTGGGAATATGGCTTCACTGTTTGGATAACTAAAAGTAACTGGATAGGCTATTATTTGCAACCTCATTTAATAATAATAAGCTTCTTCTTCAGCATGTAGTCTTTGTACTTATGAAACACAGAGTGTCAGGGGGTGGAGATCATTGGACATGGGTGCCTAGTAGGTGAAATATTCAATGCACACAATGCAAAATTGGTGAGTACAGTATTGGATCGACGGGCTATATCTTTCATACATTCCGTGGCTCTCATCAATCCCACTTATGATTACATCTCTTTATTTCCCTCGATTATCTCTTTTATTAATACATCTCTTTCCCATATTTTCTGTCTGTTACATTCATCTGTCTTCTAGCTCTGCTGAATGCACCTCTATTTTTTCCTATGAATACATTTCACCATGCTAATCTCCCTTTTTATATATACAGCTTCATGTTCAACACACAGCTATCCCAACATAGCAAGCACACATAGCAGGACATAGCAGGGCCATCCCAACACAGTTGGAGTCGTCACAACAGTGACATAAAGCTTTATACCAATGCGCCCTTAGTAAACTCTAGGCTGTGCATAGAGAGGCAGAGTTGGATACGGCGTGGAGATGTGGCGAGTGATTTTGGAGATTTATAGAGTGAGAGCAACATAGATGTAGTGTGGCGATGCATGGAGCGAGAGAAGTATTGCGTGGCAACACATCACTGTGGCAAGTAACTGGAGGAGAGCTCGTCTGTGTTGGAGGACCCATGATAGTTTGAAAATCTTAACATCATGAGAGCACAGTAGAAACTATATGATAGGGACAGATGTTTAAATTCTATTCAGCGGTTAACCGAGTCCTTCATGTTTCCTCGATTAATACAATGAGAAGCACTTTGTGGAACGTTAACGTTAGTTTTCCTCTGATTAGCCTCATCCCTGGTGAAGGATTGTGGGACTTACAGCAGGGGTTCGTTGCTGTACACAGCAGATGATCACACCCCCCCCCCAAGGCTCACTTGAATAAGGATTCACTTTGGTTCGATTTTTGTAATTTTTAATCTGAGGAACCTACCAGCAAATAACTGTTGAGGAACTATTGCGGGTACTGGCGACCGTATGTTTTCATGATATAATGAGTACTGTCAAAAGGTCATGTGGATGATTTTGCCCCTTAACAATTCTTAAAGCTGCTCATGTACCCACCCATTTTGATATAGAATGGTGGCTCCACGTGTTAATCGTTCAGTGATTTTGCTGCACTGTGCATGGTTGACCATAGGGATCACTAATACACTGACGTGAGTTTTCATCTGCACGTGTATGTGTCCGCGTGTGATGTTTCAGAATTGAGACTGCCTTCCATATTGTTCACAAGTGCACCGTGAATGAGCTGGCCTGCTGTCCCATTCTGTGCACAGCTACTTACATGTGAGTGTGACGTTCGTACGATGTGTCTGTGTGTGTTGTGCACGTGTTATTTGTCATACACATAAGGGCTACGTGAACAGAATCTTATATATGTACGGTCTATTGTCTGTTTTAAACATTGCAAGCGTTGTTGTAAATGCTTATAAAGGAGGAGGCATCGTTGTTTCAGAACAAATGCACCCAAGCTTGTCTACTTGTGAACATGGCTGAAGGGAGGTGCAGATGCCGCTTATTTCAGTGTATACTGTATATCCTGCAAGATTTGTCATGGCTGATAATCATAAAATCCATTGGGACAAATAAATACATCCTTCACTTATCTAACCTGCGTCATTTTGATCAAGCTGGACCTGGACATGTGTCTAGAATACAGACACGGAGCCTTGACAGTTGGAATTTTCTCAGTATGCTGGGACACTAATTTGTATTAACTGACAAAAGAACGACGAGATTTTAAACTTGCACGACACAGGTGGATACACTGTAATATTTAAAATTCTTGTTATTCCATAGTTTAACCCTCCCCATCATGATTTTCTGGATGGGTCTTCAGTGGGTGGAGGAGGTTGGGAGGATGGTCACTCGCCCCTTGACTGTAAGACTATTACTGTTGAGAGTTTTAAATAACAGGTCTGCAGGAGAGACTCGTTGATCTGGCATCAGAATGGTTGCCGATATTCACCATCTCTTGAAGTTAATTGATTAAGATTTGTCCTTTTAGGTGTGAGGATCTGTAGGAACGTCAGTGGACATGGAGTGACGGTGTAGGATTAGTCTCGCTGACATTATTTTGAATAGTGCTCACCTCTTCATTCATACGAGGGGTGGAGCTGCCATTCTTTTACAACATTTCCTGGTTAAATTAAAATATAATTAATTACTGTAATTTAGACTATGGACACCTTTTTTGCCAGTGTACAAATAATGCAAAAAGGTGTTCATTTGGTGTTTTAAGATCTTAACACTTCTCTCATTGCCAGAAAAATGTAAAACCTTGTATATCTTGCATTATTTGTACACTGGCAAAAAAGGTGCCTGTTTGATCCAATGAATAGTCGTCTTTTCATTATTAAAGTCTCCCAGTGGAATTTGTGGAAGAAAAACACCTACCCATTTCCAACTTTATTGAGTCACATCAGCAATATTGCGCAGAAACATATGGTTACCTCTACTGTTAAATGAAAAGACCACACACTGCTGATGACACCCGGTAAAATGAATACCAGTTAAAAGTTTTCCTTCATAAAACAAATGGCACTGGGCTATTCTGTAAGCACTGTTATGAACTTTTCAGTATGTGTTGCTATAATGAAGTAGTGCTAATGCTTTCTTTATGAAGTGGGAACACCAAATTGAAATGCTCTTGTAAGGCTCAATCGATCTGTGTTAACTTACAGATGACTGAAATTATTTTTTCATTTCTTTCAAGATTTCTCAAAGTTTGTAATCCAAAGAAAGGTGTTTTGTACAACTGAGGGCTCATTTGCCAGATGCGTTAAAATCACTGTGTGGTTGTGGTAAACCTCGACATATATTCTTATTTATACTGTACTATGTTAGGCAGATAATAGGAATGACAGGTAACAACGTCATGTTGAGGAGCTTCTCTGTATTTATGGCTATCACACTTTGTTTCATATGATATAAACAGTATTAATTAGGGCGTGTGGGAGTTTAATTACCATTTCTATTGAGAAAAGCAGATGTGTAATGGCTAGTTTTTAATAGACATCTGTTTACAATTCTTCCACTATTTTTCTAATTCTCTATCGTGCATTAAGATTTATCTTTCTCTCGAAGGGCTACTGTCAGTTAATGGCCAATCATCAACCTTTTTTCTGCTTTCATGGTACTATTGCTTATGATGACACTAATGTTTGTGTGTATTGTGTTCTCTGACGTCTGTTCAGAGCTCTGTGTTCTTCTTTTTGTTTGGTATGCTTCTCCATTTCCATATCTATTTATTCGTCATGCTTTTGTGAGTTATGAGTGTTCTCTGCTTTTTTCTGCTGTGCCCCCAACTGTCAGTGCACTGTCCATTCTAGGATTAGTTATTGTATAGTGTAAAGCAGTGACATAATCTAAATGTAATGTATTTAAAATTAATTACCATTAACTCCTGCGTTCTAGTCGAACGAACTGCAATTTTGGCACCTGCAAATATTTGTTTCATGTTATTTAAATACACAATTTCTTTGTTCAGTTGCTATACGGACAATACAAACTACATTTATAAAGCACCTAAATCCATTTTGTAGCTGCCTGCTTCCAAAAAGATTGCACTTTAATTAACTTAATGAATTACTGGTGGAAGAAAATGAACCCTAGATTATGTATACACTTTGTAATAAAATGGTAAGAATTGTTTAAGAATCTTTACTCAGATTTTTTTATAATACACTTATGGGAGAAGCATGAATGACTGAAGCAGCTGTGTCTAGTAATAGGTGTGTACATTTATTTGTCACTCTTTTATACACATCCATTAACGTGTGAAGATGATGCAACCATAAAAGCTAAGCTTTCTTGTATCTAGATACGTAGGTTGTCTCCTGGGGTGTTAAACAAGAATTCATGAAATCATTGAGAAAAACATTCATGTAATCGGTCAGGTACCCCGTTACAACTACTGTAGTGGCACTATGGCGTTTATGCATTACAATGTAGGAAGTGTAAGGTAGCTACGTCACTGTAATGGAGGCCCTACTAATATGGTATAATTCTCATTCATGAGACTTCTGAATCCTGTCGGACAACCCAGGACATGCAGTCTAGGTGTGTACGTACAAGTTGAGAGTATTTTAGGTTGCTCTTGTTTTGTTCATCAATTTGCGCATCCAGACACGTAATTTCACGTGCATACACTTGTTCGTTACGTGCAAAAATATCTGTGCGTGAGTTTATTGTAACAATGGTTTGGTGGTTTTTTTTGCACAAAAATTAACGCTTGCGTGCTGGGTGTGTGGTGGCGTGTGTGCTTGTGCGTGTGTGAGCACGTACATGCCTGGCGATGTGGCAGGCCTGAGGGAGGAACGAGTGCAGAGGCGGCTATGCAGAGCAGCACGGTGGACAAGCTGGCGGAGGCGCGGCGCACTAATTACCAGTCTGGCCGCTGGGTCTACACAGAGGGCAATGGGGAGGTGCGTGTGGCCGTGGTCCAGCCGCACATCTGCCTGCCGCACAATGGGGACTTCTCGCCTTACTATAGCTGGGTGGAGGCTCGCAAGAATTCCACGCAGGAGCCCGGTGAGTTTGGCGAGTGCTTGCATTTTGATGGTGATGATGGTGTCTCTACAGCAAATAGTACACATGAATGCACTAGTTCTATCAACCGAGGTTCAACACCTGGTTGTGGACATGACTGTCAATTCGTAATCTAAACCTGACACTTCAGCCTTTTTTCTTAGTCGATTCAGCCTAAGTTCAGTGGCTGATGCGTTACATCAGCACTTATTTAATAAAGGTACTTTGTGCTGGTCATACCACCCCATACTGCCAGCCTTAATATTGCTCCCTGACATAATCTGCTCTAACACTAGCCTGGGTGTCTCTTTCTTAGTGCTGGAGCAGGGCAGCCCGGCGTACCCCATAACAGCTGCTCTGTGCCACACTGCTCAGCTCGTGTCCGTCCTGTCGCACATATTGGGCGTCAACCTTCCCCAACGGCTCTGCTACAGGTGAGGCGCCAAGGATGACCAGCCTTCACCCACTTATTCTGGATTTAATACTGGCTTCTTCAAAACAAAGGACAATCAAAATGTAGATTTCCTTAATGTGTTTTAAATTACAGAAAAACAATTCTCCTGATATGGTAAATATCTGCATTTTATTTTTATTTAAAGGCACTACTTTTGACAGTTCCAAAATTGCTAAATTATAGAATTGTTTCATCTGTTTGAACACGTAATTTGTCAGTGATACGATGTTTAAGAATAATAAATATATGTACGTTTTTTTCCTCCAAAATCCGTGAGGAATTTAATTTCCTTTGTCTTTTTGACATCATAAAGGCTTGAATAAAAAAAACCATTACTTGCTAGTATACTTTGTATGAACATTTAGCACGTCTTCACAATTGCGTAACATTGCTATACAATTAAAGAGATATTTCTTTTTTTATATAAAAGCACACGCTCCAGTTTAATTGAAGTGCAATGTGTTTCACTCATGCTGGTTTATGTGATGGTGCACAGTGAGTTTTGCCGGGAGGACATAAGCCGACACCGCTTCATTCGGGCTGTGCAGAAGCTCAACACCAATGTGCTGCACCTCTGCTGCTCCCAGGTAAACCACAGCCATTGTAGCCATAAGCAGTCTGCATATTTCAGTACACTTTCACAGAGCTCCTGTTATAGATTTTCTACATATAGTTCCCTCACCTCAACCTTGCACTCATTATGACAACACAATAAATTGCCAGACATCAATGCTCATATCCTCACATACATTGGACAACGATCGAACAGAAAACACATAATCCATTCTCTGTTATTGCACTTATGTTACCATACGTGTTTACCAGGTTTATTCTGACACACTATGCTTAGCACCAATATTGCTGGGTCCAAATTGGGTATGATTAAATTGAAATAATAAGTATAGAAATGAGGGGCGGCACGGTGGCGTAGTGGGTAGCGCTTCCGCCTCACAGCAAGAAGGTCCCGGGTTCGAATCTCGGCTCGGGGTGCCTTTCTGTGTGGAGTTTGCATGTTCTCCCCGTGTCCGCGTGGGTTTTCGCCGGGCGCTCCGGTTTCCTCCCACAGTCCAAAAACATGCATAGGTTAATTGGCCTGCGGACTAAATTGCCCCCGGTGCCCTGTGATGGACTGGCGTCCCGTCCTTGGTATAGCCATGCCTTGCGCCCTATGTCTGCCGGGATAGGCTCCGGCTCACCGCGACCCTGTACAGGATTAAGCGGTTTCTGAAAATGAATGATGAATGAATGAAAAAGTATAGAAATGGAAACTGTATAAAATCTTGATTTGAATTGATAATGTGTCACATGCCAGAGGTTTCTTTTTTTTTCTTTCTACAATTACATTTGTACTCAATTCGTCACCTCATGAGACAAGTTATGCCGGAGAGTGTCCTCCATGTGTCGGATAACAGCCGTGGAAGAGATTTTTCAAAGGGCTTCTGAATAATCCTTCAAGCTGCCTTTTTGTCATCCAGACAGTAGGGGACACACTCATCATATACAATTGTAGCATCACAGTCAAACTGATATTTTAATTCTAAGGGCTAGAACGTAACTAAATCAGGTTAAATGTAACATGTATGTGATGTTTTTACAAATATTTTCATTACATTTTATAATGCACACAGTATTTGTCCAATGCCAAAGATATTAATTTGAAGAGAGAATGACTCAGAGGCAGTCATCGGTGACTGGACTGAGGCAAAACATTAATTATATAAATAATTAAATGAATCCTGAATAACTATAACCCGTGTTTGAATCCAGTAGCTCAGCGGTATGGCCTCAACACTGACCTCAGACATCCACCCCCCTCTTGCCAGATGTTATTGTTGAGGATAGTGAACTGCACACTTTATTGTTGGTCAAGTCATTCATGAGACACTACAATACATTTTTCATTATGTCCCCCTTTATGCAAAACTTAAATTTTTATTGCAGTTTTTTCCCATGAGTGCCAGAGCCACCTTTTCCAAATTAAACTTGAATTGCTCACATCCAAGTGTTCTGGTTTAGTAGCCACCCCGTGAGTTGCTGATACTCTCCCAACTGATTCTTGCAGCATGTGGACCCTGAGCTTTTGCATCCACTGCGTCCGCTGAAGAACCTAATGTACATGGTGAGGCCAGACAACAGCAGCCTGGGGAGGTGAGACTTGCTGTGTGTGGTATTAGCGCCTTTCTCTTAATGCTCCTTTATATCTTCAGTGGATGTGGTCATTGTACTATTTGTGCAGTTACTCATTAATATCAGATAAGTTCTTCGAATACCAAGGCACAGTGTGATTATTGTTACCTAGTAGGAATGATTTTTGGATTTAAAAAATTTGGATTTTTGAAAAAGGTGGATAATTTTCACGTATCTCTTTAAATTATGTTATATATTTACGCGACTTAAGCCATGAGACATACGTTTTTTGGTGGGAAAATAGTGGAAGTGATTTTCCTTTTTGGAACAATCCAAAGCAAATATTGTTTTGGGATCTTTTAAAATTTCTTATCTGGATTGATTATTTATCATTTTTCGAATTCGTCAGAAAATTGCAATCCCCATCTTATTACCTAGCGTAATGTTTTTTGTCTAAATTTGGAAGTATCATTTTCTTGGCAGCCTTTTCACATGATATTTGCCTCATAGTACAAACAAAAAAACACATGGCTGTATTATCATGGGTTGAACGTGCATTGTGTTTGGATTTATCTCTTACATTTATGTGCTCACACACTTGCATTCAGGAGTGGAGCATTCGAGGTGACAGCTGACATGGAGGACTCGATGGAGCTAGTAGATGCCAGCACAGCGAGCCAGTCTGAAGGCAGCGATGGGGAGGACACGACCGACGAGGAGACAGACCTGGGGCTCGACTGGGAAACTGTACCGAACCCACGCTTCATGGAGATCCCGTCACGAGCACTGGAAGACAGTGCCAGTCAGAGCACTGCGCTCACTACTGCCGGTGGCACCAGCCTCCAGGATTCAGGGCCAATCTCCTCCAGCAATGCAGGCGGTCTCGTGTCCTCCGCAGTTGCCTCCATGGCCTCTATCTGGAGGGCGTACACTGGTACACGATGATGTGATTTTGCCTCGTGTGTGCCCTCCACTCAACACGGAATCAGTTTTAAATTGTGCGCATTTCATTTCACGAGTGTCCGCCGTGTGTGTTTGGCTATAACCAGTGCTGGTGGTGCCGAATGATGTGCACTGTTGCGAGCCACACTCTTAACGTTACAATCTGCTCGTCTCTGGGCCAAGACGGTATCTTTTGTCTGAGCAGTGCTCATTCCCATAAAGGAAGCATAAAGGCCTGGGAGCTGCTGTCGTTCACAGCCCTTGCACTTTGGCTGTTGTGGTGCTTCAGCTCCCAGCAGCACGGAACAGGTTTTGACAGAGTTGTGCTTCACTTGATGGACATATGTCGAAGCGTGATGGAATCATCCTACTATTGTGGAATAATCATTTGCATTGTAATTACTGGCTTATTTAAAAAAAGCTGTAAAATGCAAAACGTTTACTACGTCACCTGTTTCACCCTCAGTGTTAGGTAAACTTGTTTGGGTTTGCTGAAAGTAATTACCATTTGCCAAAAGTTAAATTCGATCCAAGGTGGCTAAATGCTGTGGTACCATAACAATTTTAGTCATTGCATGCATACCATTGTTCAAGGCAATGCTCATAGCAGTCTTGATTTCAACACTTGCACCCAATCCTCCTTCCCTGTGTTTTGGGAAATTATTTCCAAAAGTTGTAGCATTTTGCACTTAAATTTACTCCTAACGGAATGCAACATTTCCAGTGTGAATTATTCACAAAGCTAATCAAAATGAGCACTAATATATTGGTGGGACCTGCCAGCATGTTACCTTTCTTTAAAGGTACTTTTCACCTAAGTGGTGAACTCATGTAACTGCATGTGCATCCAAGCACTTTCCTAAATGCTTACATTGGCTTACAGATGTAACAGGCTCTGTCTAGGCTTATACTGTTATTTGGCCATTTATGTGGATGTCACACCATTTGTCCTACCCTGCTGATTGATGTGTCACCTCATTCAGGTTGGTGTTGCAGCATTTAGAGTAGTCGTTTTAAACCGACTGCAGTTGCACCATTTGTTGTTATACCTGTGCAGAAGTTGCACAGAAGTTGCACCTTTTGGTAGGTGCCACCCGTTGGCCAGTCTGTAAAGTAGCTCAGATGGCACAATCACGTTTGGTGAAGATAAAGTAGACTTACTTTGTTACAAACTATCAACTCAAGTCATTGCAGAATGCTTATAGTTTCATATCTTAACTGACATGCAGCATTTGAACATCACCTGACACCAAACACAGTGGCAATACCACCCCACAGAATATTATTCAAAAGATGGAATCTGTTTTACAAATTTTCGAGATGTCTACATTAGCTGTAAAAGTGTTTGCAAAATGTAAACCAAAGCAGGATGTAAATTAACATATCATCCGACTGAACAGTTTGAGCTGCCTTTAAAAAAATGTCCTATTACTGTATTCTAAACATTTAAAATATAAATTGGTGGAATGTGTTCACACTAAAAACAAGTTATGGGGTCATTTGTGCAAACACAGCAGTAGGTTCCATATTGTTTGTGCAACAAATAGATGTTGACATCTCAGTCTTGTATTATTGAGCCTTCACCCAGCTCTGCCCAGATCTTTCCTGCTGGTCTCCATCCATACATTACACGATTGTGCATGTGGCCATGAGCACATTAGCACTTGCTAACCCATTATGATTATGAGCAGAGTGATGTTTGTTTATTCATGCCTAGGTTTTCCTCATGTGCAATTAACATAACAATGTTCGTCGATTTTTCATGATGTGTGCTGATGTAGGTTTTCATAATTTTCTACAACTTGAACTGTTTTGAATGATGCTTGCCTGTGGAATATAGTTATCCTTTGGATATACAGCGGTCAATGTTGGGATCTCAGGAATCCTGTTTTGTAGGACAGCCTGTGGCTTCAATAGAGCATCCAACACCGCACATGAACACTACTCTCATTAGTGAAAACAACAAGGTCTTGTGGTTGTAACTGTAACGTTTACATGTTAAAAAAATAAAAATTTGTAATAAGAGCAAAGATGTTAATAAACTGATGGTTGTTTCATAATTTAAACCTGTAATTTTAATCCGCATTTTGATAATGTTTTCCTTGGTTGAAAGTGAAATGTGTGCAATATTATTAGCATGTTTTGAGCAGATATCTTGTTTTTTCGCCACAATTTTACAAATAAATTGTCGTTATTTCACTTAGTTTTAGTCAGATGTAATGTATAGTACGCAAAATTGCAGGTTATTTGAACTGTACGTATTCATGAATCATAAAGAGTGATGGGTAACAGTTTAGACTTAATGAGTATAATGCAAACCGATGAAACCAGAAGCAGCACGTCACATTTATAACACAGGTGTATATTCAAGATGTTTTCCATAAATTCATATTTATCCAAATATTTATAATATCAACCTAAACACAAAATTGTTTATGCTCCAATAAAAAAAACCCACAATAACTTATTTTGTCACTTCCATGCTCCTACCACGGCATTACTTGGTATCAGCTGACCGAACGGAGTACAAAGACGCGGTCAATAATTACATAATGTAAATTAACTGAAGGAACCCAAATTGTTCTTACAAATCCCAAATTTAAAAACGTCAAATATAGAACTCAGGTCTACTCTGTACAAATGCAAATTATCTATTCACCGTCACATGCTCGGTGCGGCGTTTGCACCAGTTCTATACAAGAAGATTGCTTGTTTGCGGACAATTAAGGGTTGTATTAAGAGCGGATTTAATGTTCCGTGAACCAACATCGAATGTAAGAACCGGATGATGTGGACTTGAAATGTGTCGGGATAACATTCATGAAAACTGCATTGTCTGCAGGTAGACGTTAGAAAACTGGGCACATTCCTCTAGCTCTTCAATGCCTTATGTTTATAATTGAGCACAGCTATTAAGTGTGGCAGTGTGCTGTGGAGTTTAAAACTGGTTAAAAGAGCCCGCAATGGAACTGTTTCTGGAGAGTGGAGGAAATGTTTTATTGTGAATTGAAGCGTGATAGGAACGCTTCACATTGGTTCGTGTGGGTTGGTGAAGGCGATACTTAAATCTTTGCGATTCTTCGAAGCGCGATGTTAAATTACAGTTTCCCATTTTCTTACACAGCCCCTTAAATAATATACTACGTATCATACAATTACAACTAATCTATGCCTCGAGTCTCCTGTCTGGCTGGGCTCCTCTCTACCATAACAATAACTTATTCTTGGCTGCAAACTTGCCACCGAAACTAGCTGGCTACCTGGCTAAACATGCATTAAATAGAATTGACACGGCGTAGGAAATTAGATTCAATTCAATTCAACTTTATTTGTCAACTCTACCATATGTACAGGACATACAGAGAATCGAAATACCGTTTCTCTCAGACCCCGGCGTTGTTTACTGTCGTTCTGCAAATGACTCGCAGAAACCGACGGCTAATACTTGTTACTTGATGACAACATAATAAAAAAAAACGAACAATACCGAAGAGGTTGAAGTAATGAAATACAGTAATATAAACATTAACAAATTATAGTTAGAAACGTCACTCGTCGGATACTCCGGTTTCCTCCCACAGTCCTAAGACATGCTGCTGCATCTGTTAATTGGCCTGCGGAATAAATTCCCCCCGGTGCCCTGTTTTCAATCCTGGGTAGAGCCCTGCCTTGCGTCCTGTGTCTGCCGGGATAGGCTCCGGCTCACCGCGACCCTGTACAGGATTAACCGGTTTCTTACAATGGATGGATGGACATTGTGACATTTTTCCCCAGGTAAGATGGCCGCCGCTTTTCACACACCCTCCACCGCCATGGCGGGCCGCCTACTCGGGTCGCGCGGTCACGACATAGTCACGCGCCGTGACGTCAGGCGCCGAGCCACAGTGACACGATAGGATTTCTAATTGCGGTGGAATTTCACACCCAGCCAATGACAGGCTCGGGGCGGACACAATCTGCTTATTAGCCAATCACAATTAAGGATGCCTTTTTAGAAGCGTCATATGGGGCGTGCCAGAGAAATCGACAATAAGGTTCTATTTTATAGGTCACGATTATATGTCATGCACCCGCGACAGAATACATATTATTGTATAACTTAAAACATGCGCGAGCAGATTCGTTTCTGAATCCTTGTCGTAGTTGATCCATTCGAAACTAAAACTCCTTATGTGGGCAGGCCACGCCTCTTACTTTCTTGACATTCCACCGCAATTAAAATTCTATCGTACTCTAGCGTAGTGGGGCGAGACAGCCCTAGCCGCGCGGCCACAGTACAGCCGAGAGGAGCCGAGCTCCGCCCGCAGACTCCCGCCTAGTGGGGAGCCCAGCTCTTCCCCCAACCGAGTGGAGTCGAGCGCTCCCCGAGCCGAGACCGTCCGAGCGGAGCCGAGCGCTCCCCGAGCACAGTGACCCCCGCCCCCCGAGCTTCGGTCGTGGTGAGAACACTCGTCTCTGGCTCTCGTGGTTTCCGGGTCTCAGTTTCCGTGTTCTCCGTGTCTCTTCCTCCATCTCCTCCGCGTCTGTCCCCCGTAAGTCTCCGTGTCCATGCGCCCCGTCGTCTGCCATGTCTCTCCGTGTATCCTTGAGGTTTTCGTGTTGGTATCGGCCGTGATCTACACATGTGTTCGTGACCGTCTACGTCGGTCGCCGTGTCTGTCTATTATCCCCCCCCACGCCGTGTCTATGGGCCGCCTTGCCGTGTGTCCCTGTCGCCCCTTGGTCGCGTGTGTCTCCCCTTTGTCCCTGGTCCCCATGTTAACTTGGAAATGCACAGTGAGCGGGGATAGAAACCCAGAGACAACATCAAGAGACAATACATTCCAGTGAGACAGGAGGAGTGAGACTCAAACAACAGCAGTGAAGGAACATACATCATCAGTAAGACAACACACAGGAGAAAGACAACACAGTGGGATAACAAACCTCTGGCAGCAAACCTCAGACTCGCTAAACAACAGGCACCAAACAGGAGATAGACACAACCATAATACAGCAAACCGTAAATTCAATAGACAATAGTGAGAGCCAAAACAACAGACCTCAAGCAGCAGGGACAACAGCAATATGAAGGGAGAAAGGGGCTCGTGAAATTCCTACATTTCAAGAAGATTGTTACTTCTGGCTATGTTAGTGAATATAAGCGCTGTCTTTGTCTTGTTTGCTTGGGGTTGCATTAAGGTTGGTTTGCATCATAATTGTAGGAGAATTGCAGTGATGTCATCAGAGTTGTGTTTACATTCGCCCATCATGCTTTCTGTGAAAATGAAGTGCCCTCCCGATTAAGCATACGCTACTGGCAACGGACCATTATCAAATGAGATTAGCTACTGGCAATTGCTGACTATTTCGCCCACCATGGACCACCACAGCGTGTTAGTCTCACCCTGGGCAATTGAGACACATGATAGCTCGCAGAGTACATCATACTTTCCATGTCAAATTAAAGGGACCTTAATTGAAGGCACTTTAATTTAACGTGGGATTCTGAGTACACACTTTTTGGCCATGCCGAGAATCAATGGTCAGTCGGTTGTGTGTCAGTTTGGATTTAGAGTTGTGTTGAGACATGTTAGGTGTGGACAAGACAAAAGTGCCATTAGACTGTAAGCACATGAGAGGATCCAGACGAGGAGTGGTTTGCCCTTCACAGTCAGCTCATTGATCAATAATTTATGTAGTTTTAACTTGCGCAAAGTAACCAGCCAAGTCTGCATGCTTGCCACTACCAGTCGATAATTGTGCTTAAAGAAATGTTCAGGTTTCCTGGCACAGGGCCTCCAACGAGTGAAGCTTTATAGTTTACACATGATTTTTTACGTGTTTTCAAGGCTGACGGCTCAGATATAGAGTTTTACATTCAGAGGAATATTTTTAAATATTTGCACTTAATAATAATAATAATAGCATTTTATAGAGCGACTTTCACCCGAGGGTCACAAAGCGCTGCACAAGGGCCGCGGAGAGAACGGCATGTCAACGACGACAGAAAAAAAACAACTAATAAAAACCAAAGCTACAAAAATTAAATGATTAAGGCTGCTTCGAAAACATCGAAAGGTCGCGAAACTGGCAATCTTAAGAGCGGCAAAAATCTGCCAGCGTCCCCTAAGATGGCCGTCGCTTCCTTAAAGACAAACACGGAGGGAGACAGACCGAAGATGACACCACTAGAGTGTTAGCTTTATGCTTGTTTTACACATTTTCTGAACCTTGTCCACATGCGCTGCAGCAGGGTTTATCTCATGTGCCGTGGCCTCGAGTTACGTTTTTCAGGAATGTTGACAATACATAATCTGGAGAGACTGTTTCTTCTTTAGTGGACGACTTTGGCAACATAAAATCCCCACAGCTCAGGACAAGGGTGATGAAAAGCGCACTATACTAACGTAAAGTTTGCTACACATTGCGTGTCCACGACCAGATTACAGCCTGGAATGCTGCTCTGCATGAAATGTTGTTCCACCCATTGTGCCATTCCTCGACGGAGCTGGAAAACTCGAGATAATGCACAGAGGAAGAATCTAGGAGATGATTTGCTCACGTCCTTCCTGGGTGTGGCTCGTGCAGCTGATGACTGCTCTTCCATAATGGCCTGGTATCTGCCTGGGTACGGTGACTTTAGTGGGTCTTAAATAGCACTGTGTTGCTGTTTCACCACACCTAAATCTCCCTCTGGCCTGGTGGCTAGTGATGTCAGTGATTGTGGACTATTCAGTGTTGTTAACATTCTATGGAAATAGAATCCCCTGTTGGGGATTAATTTTTGAATGCAGAAAAACAAGGAGTTAAAAATATCTCGATTGTGGTAGCATGCCAGGCCATTAGCAGACAAGCTGGCCATGCATTGTGTATTCTGCCAGTGACCTCTTTGGGATGTCTCACTGCTGCCATGCTTTTGCATGTACACGTGCTCGCAGACTAATCGTATCTTAAGGCGTGTTTCTGTTTGTACAAAAACTTCAGACACATTTTGTGTTTGCGTTAGCAAGTACAATGCTCACTTCATTTACCAATGTTTTAGTAATATTCTAAGTTTTGTCCCCTTCAGCAAAGTATCCAGTTAATTTATCCAGGGATGTTGTGGATTTATTTGTGAGTGGTGAGGAGCTTAAATAGATATGTTTATTATTACAGCAGAAAATACCCATTGAGCCTGCAGGCTCTGGATGTGACAACCAGGGAAATTATATTACGTTAACCGAGTAGAGTAGTGGATGACATTTGTGGTACAGTGTTGTAGTTACATCACTGCCCAAGATTGATGTAACCAATCTTCATTAATGTAACTCAAGCTGCTTAGTTAAATGTTCACTGTCATATGATTGGAAATAGTATTTGAACTGATTTGTGTTGAATGTATGTTCGGCTCTTTGTTGATCCACTGCAGGATGAAGGACTTCCCATCCAGTCAGTCAAGGGGTTTGTTTGACCACGCTTCAACACTGATCAGTGTGGGGGTGGTGTGAGGGAGTTCACAACTTTGTTTTTGGTTGAGAGGTCACACGCCGCAACTGTTGGCCATGGCCAGGAGTCAAACCGGGGTCACTAGGTTTGCAACATAATATGCCACTGCACCACTCCATGTTAATTGTACGTGCGACGTCAGATATTTCCACCAGATACATCTTGTACTCGTGTTTGTACTTAAGCAGTCTGTGACCTTTTCAAGCAACGGAATACTCCGGGTTTGAGGCTGCCATGCATTCTTGCCGTGCGCCTGGTAGGGCAGAGTGACATTGTGCTGTGGTGACCCCCCCCCTCTTATTCACGTAGGTGAGTGGGCAGTGTGCTGTCCCAAAGGAATAATGGCTTGATCACAAGAGCCCCCAGACATCGAGTGTGGCACGTTGCTCACTGCCTGCCACCGCGCACAATCTGGAGTACAGTGCACTGTATAGATGCTGAGCCACAAAACATCAGGGCATGGGTTTTAACCACTTATCGCTCAGTCTCAGGAAGCAGGTCATCACGCATATTGTTTTATTTTTGAAATTAGAACACAAGACCCTACGATGTTTATTTGTATAACATTTTTTTAAAAAGACATTAGGAGAGAGTCTTTGTCTATTATGAGGTGTGATTTGAAACCTAAAAGTCCAAGTAGGTACTTAGGGTATGGTGTCTCTTAGGTGGTAAAATAAATAATTACATGCACGTTACTGTACCGTACTTGTTCTGCGTTCGTGTATTGGAATTGCATCCTTAGTTTTTCTGAGAACAATGCCCTACGTGCAAACACACCTCCGTGTAAGATTAGCAATCAGGTGTAAACATTGAATGTGTTCTTATAATTAGGACCTTTCCCCACAGACAGTTTGGCATAATTGCGTGACAGTGTTTGCGATGCATGCAGTATTTTTGGGAAGAGGATGGCTGGCATTGTAGCTATTACAAGATGTTTGTCCATGATGCGTGCCGAGCATCTACATGGGTGGCTGCTGCTTAGATGCTGCTGGAATTTTAATAGGTTTCGTGATTACCCACCAACAAAAGCTACATAAGTAGGCTGACCATTCAGTCACTGTTCTTCAACATGACATCATAGTGCATGCTGTTGCATACAGTGGATGTGAACAACACCTTCGTGCCTGAATGCGAGCAATCGTGCACATTTTTGGGAGAGAAAAAACTGTTGGGAGAAACCTTTAAACACTGATGTTGATTTATGCTTTAGTTTTTTAACCACGTTACAACCTCATCATCATCATCGTCATTGTCAGAAACTACCTAATCCTGTACAGGGTCGCGGTGAGCCGGAGCCTATCCCGGCAGACACAGAGCGCAAGGCAGGGCTATACCCATGATGGGACGCCAGTCCATCACAGGGCACTGTGGGCAATTTATGTTAGAACCTACTGAAGCAAAACATCTTTGTAAAGAGGTTATGCAATACGTGTGCAAGATAACAAGCGAGTGATTATGATGTACGTGTTGAGAGTTGGAAAGGCACGTTACACTGCGAAGAATGGGTTTTTCTCGTTGAGATAGCCCGATTATAAGCAGTAAAGTTTGGACAAATACGGTCTGAGAATTGCTCTTTAAGAGCTGCTCTTGAGAGCAATTGTCATATAGTAAGCCGTGAAACCCTACATCCATAAATACGGAGTCTTTCAGATATTTTACGTTTTATTCGTACGCAAGTTTGCATTACGCTTACAACACTACAATGTTTTTCACCCCTTTTCTAGGTTGGAAAAGTTCTGTACGTTCTATATGCATATCGAATGCCTTTTCTCGTTAATGATTGAATGGATGTGAAGAGCATGTCTTTGTCTGGCGGAAACGGATCCTGTTTCAGGGTGAAATTTACCCACTCTACTGTACCAATTTAAAACAACAGAGGAAACTCGATGACTCATTGGACTAACACTGTGTTGTGAGTAAAATTGTCCTGCTAATTTAAAGTAAAAAAAATGCCTCCTCGTTCTGAAATGGCTCTCATTGTTCACGGAGTTTAATGATCCTGCCCCATGCTTTCCTGATTTCGCAAAAATGGTTTTGCGCGATTCATCATTGTGCAGTGTTATACGTCAAGAGTACAAAATGAGTCACAGCTGGGAGTGCAGGCTCCAGCACAGCAGAGCTCTTTTAGCAGTGGACGCTGCCCCGATGTTGGTGCTGCAGGTGAACGAGAGGAGATGATGGCACGAGTGTGTCCTCAATGTGCTTTCCATGTGCTCAGCTGCAACCTGTTGTGCGCGCAGGGCACGGAAGGAATGCTAATCTCTAATGTGATACAGGATGGCAACGTTTGAAATAGGACGGTGAAATAAGTACAGTACTCTAACTGGAAGCGTTTAAATAGTGGTTAGCACATTAGTTCCGAAAGGGTATTTGTTTTTATACGCGCATTCTTCTTTAGAATAGTAAAATAATTAATCTGGAGACAAATATTTATGTTGGTCATATATCGTGGATATAAAATGATACTATGTTTTGAATAAAGTGCTGTATCCTACTATAATGTGCACCTTTAAGATACAGACTTCTAAGACCAAAATAAGGCCTTGAAAATGTTTGTGCATGGATTCAAGTTGAGCTGTAAAAGTACAAGCTTACTGCTAAGCATGTGTTTGGCTCTTGAGTTATGGTACGCGGGATTGTAATGGATAGTGGCGGTATTAAAATGGCTTGTTTTGTTTCTATAAAAACAATGTTCATCCAGGCTTCAAAATCTCCAGGGGGGAAAGGGTGTTGCCCCAGAAGAGGTGAATGCTGCCAACATGAAGTCATAGCTTTCACTAATAAGTGAAGAAATCCATAAATGCCTGCAAACCTATTATGCGCTCTGCAAAAGGCCTGCCTAGTGTACCTTCCCAATCGTGGGGAAGTTAAATATATTTGAGTGCCTTTCTGAAGTTATCATGGTTGGCCCAGACAATTCCACGGCATTTTTTTGCAGTATAAATGAAGTTATTGATGCAGTAAACTAGTGTTTTGAGGGGGTTGACATGGAACTATGTGTGGAAAATGCGTTTGGCATATTTGTAGAGTATAACAAAATATATATAGTTGAAAGCTAAGACTAAAGAGTGCCTACTTGCCAGAAGGAAATGGTGACCGATACAGGTCTTGCCAAGCTAAAGACAACCCTAATTAAAACGTTTACTTTAAGTGCAACCCACGCAATAAAGTGCTGTTAAAAGATTTCTGGCTGTTGGCATGAAGTAATTAAATATGTCATGCGCTCTTTTTTTGGTGAGCATCCCATGCTCCACAAAAACATGAACTGAAATGCCATCATTGTTCCACAGTAAACACCATGAGCATGCCAGGCGTCTGACTATGATCAATGTGTGGCGCTTTTTGTGTACTCTGTTATCTCGGTTTGTTGCCTGTGTGTGTGTGTAATCAGTATTCCTCGCTGGCGTGGAATTAATGTACCTCTAAACTTGAAACGCCGCCATGACAACTCACAGACTCACTGAGTATCATTACGTCAGCTTTATGGCCACACCATGTGGTATTATTTATAAAGGTGGGAAAAACGATTGTGGCCTTGCAGGCTGACTTAATGATAGATCATTCAAAGTTGTTGCTGGACAGTGTACATTATCCCAGCTCTAGAGACATGAGAATAGTTATTTTAATACAATATACAAACATTTCTAGGTTCTGTACTTTTATTTACACGTGACGCAAGTCCAATGAATTACTTTACAATGACTAAGATTAAATCCACACTTCTTGTTCTGTAAGCGTTCACATCAGCTCATGAGATGTAATTTGCAAGACACATGACTCGAGGCTATTTGTAGCAAAATATCAGACGGTGGAAGCTAAATTATTCTTTTTTTAACCGTTGCATAGTGTGATGAATCAGCAGTAGTTATGTCATTGACAGTAATTCAGACACGTTAATAGATCTCAAAGTGCTTAGCTATTACCTTTTATCCACGTTTAACAGGCAAAATAACTTCTTTTATCCATGCGGCCATTCCACTACTTGCCAAAAACGTGACCTTATTTTCAAAACCAAAGTAAAATGTCACGCCACTTACAACCTCTTAATTTTGATGGAGACTACAAATGTAAATGTCGTTTTCACCTCTGCTGATGATACAAAAAGTACTACTTTGGCAATTGGAGAGCCACTCGTTTTAATGGTGATAGATTGTTGATAGACGTAGCAGGCGATCATCCGTATCGCTATCCTATTTGAACTTTCCTTGAAAAAAGCTAATACCTTGGGCGTAACTAAATGTTTTATATAGCAACACGTGTTATCTTGATAGGGGTTTTTCCTTTTGTAAAGAGAAACGATTGTGATTTGAGAAACCCATCCCCCACATCCCAGTTATTATGTAATACGCAGCTGTGTGCGGATAGATGTAGGACACGAATACAGTGCAATGTGTAGTCATTTTGTAATGTTGCTTGCTGTCCAAGTTACATACTGTTCCGAGTTTAAGTCACAACTCCGTTGTGGCCAGGTGACTCAGGTCACCGCTGAGACCCTGGGTTCAAGTTCAGCCAGCCACTCGTGACGTCAAATGCACTGTGTTGATTTTCTGACCTCAGTTGGCAATCACTGAACACACCAAAACACAGCCACATTAACATTGGTTTTCCATTTATGTTGGCCATATTCCAATTCTGGGAATTAAAATGACCAGTGTGATTGGTCATTACTGTCAGTGGCGATGCAAGTGGGGGAAGCTGCTGCCCACTACTGTGTGGTGAACCAGAGGGTTACTTTTATGGATCTCGGAGGTGGCTGTGCGAATGGTTGCGCCGCTGTGAAAGAGGTCTGAATGGATGCTTCATTTCGTTACGTGATGTCCATGGTTCGGTTCGGGTGCCTTTCTGTGTGGAGGTAGCATGTTCTCCCCGTCTCCGCGTGGGTTTCCGCCGGGAACTCCGGTTTCCTCCCACAGTCCAAAGACATGCTGCTGCATAAGTTGATTGGCCTGCTGACTAAATTGCCCCCGGTGCCTTGTGATGGACTAGCGTCCCATCAGGGGCATAGCCCTGCCTTGCGCCCTGTGTTTTCCCCGGATAGGCTCTGGCTCACCACGACCCTGTACAGGATTTAGCGGTTTCTGACAATGGATGGATGGATTTTTTTAAAAGGTAAAGTTTTGTATAGTCTCTTGTGGATGAGTTGTGAGAATCAAGGTGGAAACCTATTACCTAGACAGTCCATTGACATATAAGGATTGCATTTGTTTCCTATGTGCCCTTTATAATTGCTTTACCGGACCGCTGCAGATAGTGGAAGGGGGTTACTTTCAGCACGACTTGGAAATAATAATCGACTTTTGCAATGAATCACGACCCTCCCAAATTGTGACATGTCATCAAATCCCGAGGGGGGAATCGTTATGTACCAACTTTTACACCAAGTGGTAAACGCAGGCTTTGAATTCATGCTACCACTTTGCCGCACTTGATACTATTTGTTGTAGTTTAACTGGGGTTATAATCACCTTGGTCGTCGAAGTGGTGGAGTGTCGCACAGTCCCATTATGTTTACCACCCCCCCCACCAGTTTACATACCTGTAGTGCATGTGCTTTGTGACTGCGTTTCCGGTGTGGAAAGAACACAACTGGGTCACCCCAGGGCCGTGAGGAAGTCGTACAGTGTATTTGTAGATAATTTTCTTTTGCACAGCTGAGTGGCCAAGTACGAATGCTAGATAAATGTTTGCTGTGTGTGCCGTGTTTTCATAATGTTCCCCCCCACCGTGAATGCATGTACCTGGGTTTAGCCGGTAAGGTGGGTTTATAAGCAAGGGTGTGCACATACAATTGTTTGTGTTGTATTTGTCAAAATAATGGTGTCGTGTTGGTGGATAAGGGTGGCCTGGTTGTGCAGGTAACCCACCTGGTTAAGTGTCTTATCGCGTGTTTGTGCCGCAATAGTGTGCTTATGTGGATAACGGTGAAACCTGTGTGGGTACTGGTAAGGTTTCGGTGCGAAGGGTATGTAATTTATCTTTTACATGGTGGCTTTTATTTTCACATTCTTTTTACGCGGTGGCTGTGTCAGTAAGTTTTGACGATATAATTGTGATTCGATTGGTGTATAAATGCAACCACGTTTCAGGCGCTGTACAAAACAGCAGTACATGCATTTTACTGAGAGAATAAGAGGTAAATATTAACTATGTTTGAAAATAAAACATTCATTAGAAAAGAAAGGGCTTGAGCCTGGATGGACGGTTGTGGAAGGCGAGTTCCAGACTACAAGGAACCGCAGAGGATAATGAGAATCATTCGATATTGAAGCATGTGGAGAGTTCTGGTTTAGCTATTAGGTTGTATGTGAGTGTGCAAGATTGTATGTGCCTCTTGGCGATGGCTAGCATTGGCGTGACTGCCCAAGAGGAGCCTGTTGTCTTAGGAGAATGGAGCTCAGGCCGCTGGTGGCTTTTACTTGTTCTGATATTCACGCTCACTGCTGCACTGGGCCACCTCACGTTCATTGTCCAGACTCCAGAATAAACCCACGGGTGTTTCTAAGCCAACAAAAGTCACTTAAGCACAAAACAATGCATTGGCTTAAAGGGAAATGTTTAACATCTTTACACTATTGTATACCGCTCATTTAATATAACACTGCATAATGATTTTACGTTCACATTACGTTTTTATATGAACAGTTGGACTCCCATTAATATATGTTTACTGTATTTGTATTCCATGTCCCATCAGAAGCTAAGCAGGTTGAGCGTGGATAGTGCTTGGATGGGGAACCATCGAGTATAACAATGTGTTATAGGCTGTTGCAGCGCTACTTTGTGGGCAGCAAGGGCTGTGTTATAAACTCGATTGTTGCACTGCACTATATGCGCACAGATCTTTGCTCCATGCCTTCGGCAACCCACACTGACCAGTGTGGTGAAGTATTGCCAAACAACCCCCATGACCACACGGCATAGGAAGGCTCTCATCCATCAGTGGATTGACAAAAAGGCTGTATGGTCCATGTGCTGTATATATGTTACGTGAGGTTATACTTGACTGTGTTTGCAGTGACTCAGAAACAACTTGTGTGTGTGTGTCCTTGGCTAGTGGAAAATCTGAAATGGATGTGTTGAGATTGGAGGTGGGACGTGTCACACGGCTGCCAGGCTGTGTTGACATGTGGGGTCACTCGCGGATTTGCTCTCTAACAGTCTTCACCCCCGTACGGTGGCAGGCTCAGGCCTAAGCCAGCCACTGCGAGCACCAGGCATGCCCGTGTTTATTTGCCAGCAATGTAGCGGTGATGGTTTTTTGTTCCTAGCTAAAAGCGTGTGCACACTTACAAACGAATATTTTGCTAGACCTTCTGTAAGTTGACGTTAATTTTAATGATCGTTATCTTCAGACGTTTTCAAACAGCCTTCAGTATTCCGAGACACACTGCAGTGCGTTCGTCTTGTATTATTGGTTACACTCGTCATAAGCTGTGATTTATTCACTTCTGGATGAAGGCCTGCTCATGTTGGCGCCATCCCTCATGATCATGTGATGTCACAAGACACCTCATTCCTGGACACGGGCTGATAAAATTAACGATTCAGTCTGCAGTATGGTCATCCTCACGGGCGTGTTACCTCCTTTGGCTGCCAATCTCTCACCATTCGTGCCCATCGCTCATTTAGTAGAAGTACATTGCATTTACCCGCGGCAATATTCACCGAACAAATTAGTCAAAATGCATCTGCGATCCGAAGGTTCTTCCTCTGATCCGTACCAAGCTAGTTTTGTGAAACTTTAGTTTCGAGATTGTTTATTTGATCTCGAATCGCATGAGAATGTTAATGGTGTGTGCTGCTCTCCAGTCACGTGTATGTGTGGGTGATGTGAGAGATGGTGAGCGGAGCCACGTGGAGGAGGGCCGACTGCACACGCTCCAGACAGCGGTGGGACACACAGCTCCTATTAAGGCCACGGAGCTGTGTGGAGGGCCACACTTCTCGGCTTTTGTGCACGTGCTGCCCATGAGCACTCGGCTTCTATTTCAGTACATCTCTCCGGCCTTCCTCTTGCGTGCCGAACGTGCTGCTCTGTGTAAATAAGGTCTTTAAGTGGGGCTGTGTGTCGGCATTGTGTTCTTTAAAAAGGCAAAGATGATGCATGCAAGCGCATGATTGTACTAGTTAAACGCGGGATGGTGTACGCCTGTGGGTGGACTTTACTGTGTTGTCTTAGTGTTTGAGCATGGTTGCGACACCTTGGTAAACGAGTGTCATTTGGATCAAAGCTAATACTGTAAATACTTTGATATTTTACGGACATGTTGATAGACTTTATAACATTGTACCACTCTTTGATAATCTACTGCTGGATGAAGACCTCCCCATGCTGTCAGTGATGAGGGTTGTTTGACCATATACTTCATAGTGGCCAGTGCGAGTGGCTGATCTGAGACCAAACCTGTTCGTATATCACGTTTGATATTAGCCTTGACTGAATCATAATTCAGTTCACCAGATTTATAGCATGTTGCACTAACTACTATGCCACCTTTCGTCTCTTTTATCATTCTTTTGGCAGTAAATATTGTTTATATACTGCACGTAAAGTTATTGAACTTCTACTTGAACATGTTTTTCGTGCTTAACAGCAGTGTGTATGTGTGCTTGTGTATTGCCTTTTTAATTTTGAGATCACTAACAGTGTTCAGACTATACTACCATACGGTAACTAAGCAAGTAATTTATGCAACAGCATGTGCACTTATTTTTTTACGCAAGAATTGCTTATGTAATATCTACAGATTTGGATTTAAAAGGGCAGTGCAATGCTTTCTAAATAAAAAAGCAGGTTTGTGATGAGATCCTGCGGTCAGCTTAAAGCCACTCCTCTGGCGGTGTGACGCAAGCGAGCCACACCGTGCCGGGCCCCCAGCCCGACGGGCGATGGGCGCACCCGCAACACTTTAGCGCCCACGTCCTAGCGACGGAAACACATGTAAACTAACACAACGACAGCGATAATGGAAAACTGAGACCGGTGTTTCAACCGGAGGGGGGAGCTGGAGTTTATCGAAGCTTTTAAAAGGCTTGCCACACTTAAGCTGCGCCATCTGTGTGCTTTGGTGTGCGTCTGTTTCCCGTGGAGGAGACAATTTCGTGTGAATCACTGCTTCAAATGTGCAATGTTGCTCTTGGTGCTCCAATAAGTTTGAGTGTGTAGAGTGGATGCCGCCACAGAATAAATGACATTGCCATTATTATAGGTTGTTATTAGATCAGGGAGGAAATCGGTTCGGTGGTAAAACTCAGCAATGTCACAACCTGACCTCCATTCTATGAATTCATTTGTTGGGGCCAACTCATAACTTGCTTTAATGGCCGAGTAATGATTATTTGTGACATCAGTGCAGTGCTTGGTTATTTGTTTATTAAATCCTTAGACGGGATAGGATTAATAACATCCAACAATTCCATTTGGCCATTTGCACATAATAGAATAGGATGTTAGCAAATGATACGGTTTTGTTAGCTTGGACTTTGGGTGAGACTGTGTAGTTTAGGAACAGTAATGAAGAAAGAAACAGGCTTCAAGGTAACCGTTCCAAAACCTCATAAGCGTAAGCGTTCGTATTTATAAAATACTTCAGTATTAGAAGGTTTACATCATTGAGTAATGGTTGGCACGGTGGCGCGGTGAGTAGCGCTGCTGCCATCACAGCTCGGGTGTCTTCCTGTGGAGTTTGCATGTTCTCCCCGTGTCAGTGTGGATTGTCGCCCGGCACTCCGGTTTCATCCCACAGTCCAAAGACATGCTGCTGTATAGGTTAATCGGCTTGCGGACTAAATTTCCCCCACTGCCCTGTGATGGACTGGCGTCCTATCCTGGATATAGCCCTGCCTTGCGCCCTGTGTCTGTCGGGAAAGACTCCGGCTTACCGCGACCCTGTACGTGATTAGGCGGTTTCTGACAATGGACCTCCCCGCAGGACAGCTGTTAAAAGAGCCACATAGGTCAACGGTGCCTTCCAGCTCAAATAGAATCTGACTGAGGGGCGTTTGCACCTCCTCACAGACGTCAGTAGGAAGTGACGATATGCACGTAGCAGACTTTGTGAGTTTAGATAATTGTGAAGCAGACTGCTTCTTATCTTCGGCCCTAGTAACCGCACTGCCCATTGTATGCGACGTTGAAACTGTTTCAGTGCTTACTGTAGGGACGGCGCTGTTAACAAACACGTGGCGCAGTAAATACCTGGGCCACACGAGGACTGAGCGGAAAGCGGGGCCGTATTGACACAAGTAGCGCGAGTGGCGTGAATCGGGCCCTCCCTCCGAACCCCACACCCTGGCCGCTCTTGGCAGGCAGAGCGGGGATCCGCTGATGTATGGCGGGGCGCTAATCCGGTTTGATTTATTCATACTGTATGTCAGTATGTGATAGCAGCTAAGCACCGAGTCCGCTCCTGCGCCTGGTGATGGTTGATGGCCCGCTCGCTACTGTTGGGCTCCGGGCACCAAACCGACTCACTTGACAGAAAGTAGTAACTTTAGAAATCATGGGTCGCCGCTGTAGCCTACAAAAACATATTTACTGGCTTGGTTTACTCTACAAACTCACACAGTGACCACTAGATATGCGACAGAGAAGTTGTTTTTTTAGTAGACGTTTTTCAATCTAATATATTTTGTTGGGACGTTCGATAATCATCTACCGATGTAGGTTTGATGCATGATAGTTGCTTTTCAAAGCTATGCTTTCGGGATAGCCGTGTCACCGAGCGCTTCCTCTCTCGCCTTTGCGATTTTTCGCCTCCCACGTTGGAAGCATGGTCAGGCGTCCTGAATTCCGAATGTGTCGAGGTGAAGCCGCGGATGCTGTGCCATATATGTAGCCCTGTGTTGTTCTGACGTCAAAAAGTGTTGAACGTTTTGTCCAGTGGAGTAGTTTAATATTGGTCCGGTGATTTATGGCATCGGTGCATGAACCTCAATGCTAATATTCGGTGATGGCTGATTACGCTACGCAATGGCTTATTAATTAACACGGAGGGGGGCTTAATTCTTCTAGTCCAGCTGTAGTAGCCCCGATAGCCGTGTGGACGCCACAGTGTAGGGAAAATTTATTCCTACACGGACACTTGTTTCGGCAGCCAGCCCATTATTGCCTCGCAGGCTCGCAGCGCGTCGCCTAAACACAGCAGGCACGCCGTTGCTGCCCACACGTTTAATTTCACCCAAAGTGTGGTTTGGTCATTTGTCGCTCAACCCACAACCCTGAGGCGAGGAGCGAGGTGGGCGGGCGGCCGTTTGGCTAAACGCAGACTCTGCCTCAGCCACCCGTCACAACCCCCCCCACAGCCCCCGCCTCCCCCGCGCTGCCAGCCCCGCCCTGCGGCCGCGCACCATCACTGGTCCTTATAAGGGCATCGCCGCGGCCAAGCGCTCCTATTGGTTCGCGAGCGCGCCGGGTGTGGGCCGAAGGGGGCGCAGTTGTGGGTGTGGCCTCACTCGTGGGGGGCGGGAAGTGTTTTTCCCCGAGCAATGCTGGGGGAGGGAGCCAGGGCGGGAGGAGGGGACGGGGGGCGATGTGGGCGGGGCCGCACGTTGGGGGAGGGGCCCACTTGTTATGAGGGGCGCGGCCTCCCTCCCTTAGGGGCGGGGCCTCAGGCTGGGCCTGGGAGCGAGCCGAGTGAGCGGTGCCCGCGGCCCGGCCCCGACGAGAGAGAGGTACGTGGCTCTCTGGCGGTGGCGGCGGTGTGTGGCCAGGTGCCGTATCCCGGTGTCTTCCCCCCACCCCCTCCTCACTCCTTCTGTTGGAGAGTGGCAGTGTGTGCTGCTACAAAGCCGTTGAGCCCCGTAGCGAGCGGGCTGCTTGCGAATGTGCCGTGCTCGAGCGGCTTGCGCAATGCCCCGTCCTCCTCATTCTCCTCCCCTCATGTGAGGAAGGGTTTTTCCTGTCTCAGTGGTTTTGCCCGAGGTGTGCGAGAGCTTGTCGGCTTGGCTGAGAGTTACTCGTACAGTACGACCCATTATCTATCCACTGCCGGACGAGGCCTCAGCACGGCGCCGTCGCGGAGGATATGTGACCCTGCTACTCGTTGCTCCGTGCAGGTTGGTAAAGGCGGGGACCATAGAAGTATAGTACAGCACATCAATTGATTTTGCGCCATTACACCGTTTGTACACACCACGTAGGCCCGGAGTAGCCTATAACTACTTACTCGTAGATGCTGGTCACCCACGTTAGTATAGGCTCAACACCGCTTAGCTTCCGAGATATAACGAGGATAGGACACGTTCTCGGTTAAGTGGTCGTGTATGACTGTTTAAAGGGCCCACTGCTCGAGTGAATGGTCACCCAATAATAGGCTTTGTGTTCACTGTGTGCTGTGCTGTTCACTACACTAATATGGCTGTTGTGTTCGGAATTACGTTGTCTACAGCAACCAGCGGTAGTTTCCGGCGATGGACTACCCAGTGTTATAGTAGATAAATATGGCAGATTTTCATTGATTAGAGTTACAGTGCAGGTCCAACAATCACCCTTACCGTGCAATAGGCACACAATGGTGTGCTAATTCCACAGTAAACAGCCTAGTGTAGCATCGTGATTTGAATCCCGTTGTAAATCAAGTGCTGGATGAAGAAGCGTTTTCCTACGCCGTGTCAGTCATGGGTGCTGTTGGACTGGACTAGCGCCACACTGGCCAGTGTGGGTTGAAGGGAGGTCAGGACAGCTTCATTCGCCAGTGATGTTCGTCGTGAAATAAAGCTCAGGTTGTTCAATCCATCGTACAGTTCGCCAGTCAAAACTGCTACACAGTACAATTCACTTTGCTGTACTAACCACTCTGTTGTACACATCTTCTGGTGTGTGCCGACATTCCTACACATGCAGTGGGCAATGTGTGGTGGCTGAGGAGAGGGCAGCCAAGACTTGAGCTGCCCGGGCAGCAGCCGGCCCAGATAAGGTGTCCCCAGGCGTCCCCGCCTGCCCGTCAAGCGCCCACGTCAGTAATCCTACACGCGTTGCACTTTCAAAATTATTAATTACATTATGTGCTGCATAACAGCGAAGCGAAGCAGCTGACCGAGTGACTCCGTTGCGTACCACGCGTGTGCAATCATCTCCGTTTTAAGCCACTGCCCGGCATGACACGGAAGGAAACGGTTTAGCGGAGGAGCCAAGTGAACGCCGTACAGTACGGTAGAATCGCTTGAAATGCATTGATGATTATTGTGTACCTGGCTTAGGTTCATGGTGTGCTGTGGGCAGTTGTTATGTGGTGACTGCTTTGTTTGGCTGGGTGGATGCTTTGCTTTCAGAGGGGGTCCACTGGTTGAGCCTTATTACAGAGGACCTCTTGTTATGTGGGATGCTCACATCTGTATGCAGGCAGTGTGAAACAAGTCCAGACCGGCACACGGCACGTTTAGACTACTCGTGCCTTATAAAAACTGTGTGGAACCTGAATTATCTGGACTCAAGTCCAACTCCTTGTCAAAAACATTCATTCAAATTAACACTGTATGGTACATCTCGTGATAGTCTACATGTACAGCATGAGCCTTCCCACGCCGTGTGGTTTGTGGGTGGTTTTGACCAGACTGCATAGGTTTTCACAATCGTACTTCATAGGTCTCCGATGTGTTTTCAGGTTGCACCAGATTGTTCAGTGTGATGGCTAGTAGTTGACTCCACGTGCTCGGGGCTTCTTAAGTTCCTGAATCTCCCAGCGTGTTGAACTCGTTATTGGATTATATTTCAAATGCTGGTTAGTGTCGTTTGTAAAAAAAATGGAGCATAGATGTAGATTGATAAAATTACAATACAAAAATAGCATTTCCTGGCTTGCGCTCTGCTTCCCACTATGCATATTAGTTCTCCAGATTAAAAGATGCAGTTTTTTTCCTTAATGTAAGCAACAGTTTGGGGTGTGACTTTTAACGCAGTAGGTGTGTGTGTCACCAAATTGGTACGACTTTATTTATATCTGAAACAAGTGTTGAGTGCGTCTTGCTTTTTGTGCTTATGATCAGTGAAGGGATGGAGCATTGGTAGCATTCCTTTGGTGCCCCCCTGTTGAGAATATGTTTGTCGAGTAATGTTTCATTGTGGTATGCAGCGGTACGTTTTACTGACTCAGCAAAAGTAATGTAAACACACCTTGAACCCCAGCCTGTGCTTGCCTGCTTTAGACACTCAAAAGGTTAGCTTCTGATCGGATTGTCAGTTAATCGTGGTATCGCAAGGTGTGATGTGCTACATTAGGCAAAAATCATTTCGTGGCAACACTACTGATGGATACACTAGCACAGCATGCAATGTTTTACTGATAGTTTGGGAAAAGTGCATTTCATACTTAACTAACAAACATCTGCCATGAATTTTGTTGAACTGAATAGCACTTACACGTTTTCTGGTTTAGTTCGACTATACTATCTTGGGAAACTATGGGTCCGTTATCATCAAGGTCTGTGAACACTGGTGAGAGGAGTCAAAGTAGCCCTGTACAGTACATCGGCATGGCTGACTCGAAACCCTAGCTGCCCGCCTTTGTTGGAAAACATCGTGTGCACTATTCACAAGCAGCTCATGCTTGAAAGTGAGAAATCCACTGTCGATATATGTAAATGCGAACCATGTGAAAGGAACTTGGTGGTTGTGCAGGTTGAACCTGATAACTATTGTGTTTTTTTTCACAACCTGTGAGCATGATGAGGTAGTGGCAGAATAGAACAGGGAAGTGTTCTGTATATTGTGAGTGCATTATGGTTCACTACAGGGCTGGGTCATTTTTTACCAGGACAGTGGTTTAAATTTACAATATGGGCGGTGTGTGGTAGCATGAAAATGATGCACGCTGTAGAGGTGCATGTGCCGCTTCACATAGCAAATGGTGATTCCCACTAATAACGGGTGTCTTTACAAATGAGGCCAACAATGCAAAGATCTACTGCTAAATGTTCATTATGGCAACCAGCTTATGTCCTGTTGGGCATGCTGCATAAATGTAGATATGTAAGCATGTTGCTTGGCGTGCATGCAGCCAATCCAAGCTTGGCTCACTGAATAGTTTGCAAACCAACCCAGCTCATGATAATGCAGCATAGGACACCGTACAGGGATTTGAGAACACATGGAAGAGGATCGATATTGATTTTAACCAACCCGCAATGTCAGATTACTGGAAATATTATATAAGCAGAACATGATGTAAGCCCGCTTGTGAAATAAATGCTAATGCTGTACATACACTAATACATTTTACGTTTAAGGCAGTGTTCAATCGGACATATTTTGCATGGCTCTGTTTCCTGATGCATGCTATATATGTAAAAAGCGTTCCATTTACATGGTACAGGATCATTATTCCTTTTATTCCAAAGTACCGATACAATGATTGCGTACAGAATTCATGTCCGTGCCAAGCTGCGGGAACGCACTCTAGCTCATGTTAGCTGAATGTTCAGCGCATAACGCAAAACTGGAAACAAATCGTTATAGCTCTATCTGCAACTACGTTTACCGATTGTCTATCAGTTTCCCTTCCAGGGTAAATGTGCTATTGGAAATAATATTTGAATTAGAGCTTTACTTGAAGAGGTGATTTTGTTGAATACGGTAGACAATGATTTGTGCCTTTTACTTAGTAATGTGAAAGCCATTGAACTTAATTGCATTGCAAAAGTGACCTATGTCATAGTTACGGGAAATTGTTTAACAATTTATGTAGTGGATATACTTTTTTACTTGGGACCTTGACTGATATATAAACGTATTCTGTTCCAGCCTTCAGTGTCCATGATGCCGCATACTTTATCAGTGCCTTCAAAAATAACGATATCCGTCAGTCAGTTTTCGTTTAAGCTGGACGGAACCGTTGAGCTATTTAGCGGTTGTCCAGCGGGGAGAGATAAGCAAGTTACAACATTTCAGGGCACCTTGGGAAATTTAGTCAGGACAATTAACCTAGGCAGGGTGTCTTTGGACTGTGGGAGAAAATCAGAGTACCCGGTAATAATAAAACATCTATCTATCCGCACAGAAAGGTACCCGGCTGCTGCCAATTATGGACAGTGCTGCTGAAGCTATAACGGTGTCACAATAATAATAATTTTACATTTATAACGCGCACATATTCATTCAATGTCGAAGGTATTTATTCGACGAGAGAACGACTCAGGCGCGAGGAAAGCACAGAGAGGCGGAGGAGGCAGCCAGGCGGTTTGCCGGCGCCATATTGCCACACTGCTTCCAATATATATCATGATGTTATCGGCCAAATAATTAATGCGTTCTTGGAAAACTGGTTTGCCAGTTGCACGAGCTAAGGCAAATAGGTGAATGGAATATACGTTATTGGCACAGTCTCCTCTACATTATTTGAATATTTAGAAAAAAAATACGTAGTAAAATTCTATGTGACAGTTTTATCGACATTGTTAAAAAAAGGTGCTTCTGATTGTGTAATGGAACGACAACAAAGTAAAAAAGTGTAGAACATAATAATAAAAGTACTTATTTGTGTAGGTTGGTACCTTCCTGTTTGTAAAAGCTGTTCACCCGGGCACAGAGCCCATTCCTTTGTGTTTTTGGCTGCTATGGGGCACAGGACTGCCCTGTACGATTACACTGGTGGCCATGTTTAAACGCACAGGGACAGGATGAGGATACACGATGGCAAATGCTAGCTTAAGCTGTGTTCCTGTGAGCACAAAAGAGGCCAAATTCTCACAAGAGCCTGAGATCTGTACCCAGGTCAAGCAGCCTACTTGTGTGGCTTCTGGACTCGGAATCAGTGAGGATGTGTCACATGTTCAACTCGGAAGAGACATGAGCTGTTCATGATATCTCTCGCATAGGTAAACTTCAGGGGCATGTTCTTATTATAAAAATATTAAGATTTTTTTTTTACGTGTGCATGTTATGTTGGGATAGCATAGGTAAAACTACAATAAAAAAATGCTTAAATGCCATTGGCAAGGGGTTAAGGTGGAGGGAGATGAGGGGCTGAGCCCACAGAACTTGAATTTGGACAAACCCATGCTGTGTGCTTGGCCATTTCAGGAACGTTCCAGGAATGGCTCGGCACGTCTTGAAAAGGCCCGAAAGAACGCAACGCACGTCGGCTGATCTTGCCTGTTGCTCTGCGTTTATTCCATTACCAGTCGTAGTCAAGTGTCTGAACAAGATCAGCCACGGCGAATCTGGCACCGAGTTTTACTACAACTTGGGTGGTTGCCATGGGGAAGGGAGGGCCGAAGGTGCTGCAGGCGAGTAAACTTCCCCAATATAGTGTGGCACGACTCCCTTGGGTTTGGAGGTTGAATGGCAGCCATTAAGCAGTCACTCGTGGTCTCTTTATATGAGATGGCAAATTTCCTGAAAATATCCCGGAAGGGAGAAGCCTGTGTCTTGTCGGGGGTCAGTGGGGCAGGTATTTTCAGAGGAACACTCAAGGGCTTAGACACCATTGGCATGTACATGTGTATGGTGGGAAGAGTTTTCCTGTACTGTAGTCTGTGTCCTGCTTTACTTAATGTCTGTCAGCATGGTGGCCTCTTACTGTGTTCAGTGGTTCGGCTCCTTTTGCAAACAATGTGTTAGGAGCTTCCTGGTGTTAGCCCTTTGTTCTCGACTACTTCAATCACTTTGGACTTGCTCCCTCATTGTCTCCGAAAAGGTTTGTGTTAGAGATCTTAAGAAACGTTTACCTTGTATAGGTCTATTTTATAGAGCATTATTAATGTTGACTGTAATAAAGTGTTTTTATTCTCTTCTGCGACACGACTGCCAACACACTCCTTTGAGTTTTTATTCTGTTAGTGTTGTTCTTGGCTGTTACGTTAGCTCACAGAATGGGGAGAACTTGGGCACTACTGTGCCCAACGCCTTAGCTGTGCTTCACAAGGGTGAATGTATTCTTGTGCCTGTTGGAGGTATTTTTCAACCTTGTTTGTAAGCTATAAAGTGCCACTGAAACATGCATAGCGACAAGGAGTCCCATCATTATTCATGTCAAGCTACGTACACACAGTCATATGAAAGACCCATTCTTTTCCTGCTTGGAAAGTTTGCTTCTAGGAATACGTCAAGCGCCACCGGGAATTGAAACATGAAAAAAAAGGCTACGGGTCCTTCATTGATTATCAGAGCTCTTACAATACAACATTTTGTGAAGTGCTGCCAATTGGAAGTTGCTGACAACATAATGCGGTGCAAGCGAGACACGTTAGCATCAGCAGGAGCGTCTCATCGTTGACCAGTCCAGTGGGGATTTTGTTTCCCTGGCATCGCCTTGTGGGGGGAGCGGAGGTCCGCTGCCAGGTGGAGACGTAGTGAAAGCGTAATGAGGATTTGAGTTGAGAGAAATAACTGGCTCCGCTTTCATTTAATTTACGTTTTAGCCTAGTTCCTACAATAAAGGGATTTAAGCGGGAAACGCACCTGGGACGACATCTACCAAGGAGATGGAGCATTGACATTAGCTCATGTGCAGGAACTAGATGGATTGTTGTAATGCAAGAGCGCAAGAAGAGATGATAGGTTGTGGGGGCCTTCAGCCAGAACTGGACGGGTCATGACTCATGTTGAGATAAGAGGAAATAGAAAATGAATTTGCCGTGGTTAAGGTTGCTGTGCTTATACTGTTCTCTGGAATCCCCACCCAGGTGAATTGATCTACCCACTGAGGAGATGGTCGTCTGAGCAAATTCTTGTGTTTTTTTTTACTATGCTTACACTGTGGCCTCCTGCTGTGGCTTATGCGGAGGCTTGTTCGTGAAGAACTTAACAAAACTGCTTTGTCAGAATCAGCATTTTAAAACGTTTTCAAAAGGCTGTCCTTTTAGTCGTGTCATCCAGTGTATAATCAAGTAGTGCAAGCACAGCATATTTTCAGATGTCCTTTGAAGTTGTACTTGGACGTTATTAATGTTACTGTTGTATAGACTGACAGAGTTTTTATGTTTTTGGGTCTGCCTTTACGTGAGTAGACGAGTCACTGTAGCCACCTGTGTCACCAGCGTACAGTATGTGTATAATTCAGGGTGATCCATTTCTAGAGACCCCACTGATAGATCTCACGTCTCCGCTCTGGTTCAGTACGTGAGTGGTTAGAAGAGACGTGTGTGATAGTGACCAAGGTGGATGATTTCACGTGGTGTTAGATCAAAGATTTTGTGTGTGTGTACCAGACAGTGGTGAACGATATGGATTTTTCAGGGCCGATGCTGATATTTTAGAGAGCCGGAACGCCGATTGGCTGATATATCAGCCGATGTCCATAATTCATTGAGCTCATATGAGGATTACACCAAATAATTGTGTTTAAATTAGAAACTGTATTAACAAAATATATGTTTAATTTAAAACAAGTGCACAATTTCACAAATTTAAACGTTGTAATTTCTACAAATATTCTCTTGTTGTTAAACTTGAACATGGTCACAGGTGAGGGTGTTCGCTGGAGCGAACACCCTCACCTGGCACAAGCAGACCATTTCTTCTTCAGCCATGTCTCAGAAGATAGCTTTGAAAAGAATTCTGTTTTAAAAATGAAGATATCAGGCATGTTTTGTTCACTGGAAACAGTTAAGTATATTGCATTAAAGATATCAGTTAGTGCAATAACCCCCAACATCATGTGAGTGTATGTTACGTATTGATTTGAAAATGCTTGATAGAAGGGACATTTCTAATCGAATGACACCGGTGAGCCCAAATATTACATAACTGCACACTAGTATTCTTCTAGAGTAATAATAATAATAGCATTTTATATAGCGCCTTTCACCCGAGGGTCACAAAGCGCTGCATTTTATATAGCGCCTTTCACCCGAGGGTCACAAAGCGCTGCACAAGGGCCGCAAAGAGTCTAAAGGATTTAAAAATTAAGTAATTAGGAAAACGTACAAGGAATTCTAAAAAGGCACGTTTTACAGATACAATTCATCTTTGTAAGAGTGTTGTATCGAATGTAACCCTTCTGATACGAAATTAATATTTTTGACGGCGATTTTTTGTTACTCCACAAAGTATCATGGTGATCTTTTGGATGATTAAAATGTATTTTCCCCCATTATTTAATTAAGAAATAGTGAAGAGGTATATTTTTCCACTATTTTCATATTGTCATGAGTCCTCTTGAATGTGTGTTGTACAGTGGCCTATGTATAATACTTAACATGAATAAACAAATTGTCATTAGAGGCAAAGTTAGGTGTTTCAATACTTTCCAAGCAACGGAGAATGCGGAACAATTTTAAATACATGTGCGTTTTGAAGATGCAGTATATAACAGCAAATTATACCACATTACAGAGAATAGGGCATATCTGGCCGGGTGTTAGCTGTGGTCCCACCACCACACCAACACATATAAGGCTATATAATGTGAGGCAGAGGGCAGTGCAACAAACATCTTTATGTTACTATCCCTCTATGCTCTCCACCTTCACTTACTCATACTGACCAGCCTGGCAAAGTATAATCACGTAACCTGCAGGACTCGCATGGCGTTGGGGCAGACTTCATCCAGCAGTCCATTGGCAAAGGGCTTCACTTGCACTTGGGCCATCTGAAACGGAATGTATGCTTGTGAATGAACCATCCAGATCTCAATATAGTTTTATGCCGGAATAATCATAATCATCTTTGGGTACAACTATTTCAAGTCTTGGAAAGGGTCTAAAAAGTCTTAACAGTGAACATGCAAGGGGCTGTGTAAGAAAATGGGAAACTGTAATTTAACATCGCGCTTCGAAGAATCGCAAAGAAGAAGAAGAAGTGAACATTAATCCTTCTTGATTATTATTTTCTTTAGCATGGTGCTGTATTTCTGAACATGTCCTGGTCTCTTGTTTCAACTCATGTAATGTATTTTTAATATTGTTTTACCATTTGTGGAAACAGCTGTAGAAATATTTACAGCCTTGTGGAATGTATTTTAGCTTGCTGCCGTTTGACGTCCTATCTTCATCAGCTTTGTGCTGTATTGACTTTTTGGAAGCGGCTCCTTGCTAATGAACTGTGTGCGTTCATGTATTTCGTCCTACAGTGAGGGGAATATCGCGGCACGTGCTCGTGGCTCAGGAGCGAGAGAGGGCACCGCTCTCGTCAACGATGTAGAAACTGCGGATGCGTGCAACGTGGGCTTCTTGCGACGTGCGCTTCGGCATGGTCCATGGTCCCGGCCAGCACGCACCCGCACAGCCCTCCACCTGCAGCAGCCGCTTCATCCTCGCCAGGAAGTGAGTCCCAGCGTGCTGGCACTCTGTGTCCCGACATCCCGGCCTGCTGCGTTTGTCTTGGCGTCTCACGTTCCCTACTTCTCACTGTATTGCAACCCTCCCCCCCGAACACATCTCTGCCAATCACCCTGCCTATAGTGCTTTATTTGCCGAGTGGTATGTCTTCCACAGTGGCATAGCTATGCAGTGTACAGGCGGTACAACTGCACCAGGAACCCACGGGGACAGGCACCGCTCTGGGAAGTTGAGGAAGTTAGACAGGAGGCTCCATTTCATTCTTTGCATCAGAGCCCATGCCAACCAATTTAAGGCAGTGGCTATTAGTATCCTTTCAGACACTAAGTTTGAAAATTTCAGTTTAAATATTGCAGGTATCATCAGTTTCATATTGTATTGAAAGGTAGCTGATGCTGTCTGTCTTTAAATGCATTGTCAGTCTTAGTGTCCTGACTTAAAGCAGTAGACAAGATAGCATTAGTTTAATAATTTATTGAATCATCTCTACACTGTCAATTTCAGGAAAACCACCTGCTTCTTTCCACTAATAATAGGAGTTAAAGGCAAATGGTAGTGCCCTGCATATCAGTGCACTTATGAGTAATTATTCTGGACCACACAAACCGGTTTGAAGAATAGAGAGGTCAGATGTAGTGTTAAGTGGCAGGTAGTTGAGGCAGCAGTAATGTCTGCATAAAGCATTTTAACATTTATGAGTCGGTTGAAATTGCGTCGTAACTTATTTGCAAGACGACTTTGGGGCTGCGCGTTCATACTGGCGGACGTAGCACCTTGCAGCTGACGGCGCACGCCAGCTTCTGTACGCAAGCACGTGCCGTTTTTATTTCCCCCCACAGGGATAATTTGCAGAGTGTTACAGTAGCCGTATTAAGCAACGTTTGATGATGTCGTGTGGAGAGTGATTAGTGGTAGTGCAGTTTGTTAGCGTGGGGCTGTCTGCCAGTACGGTGCAGGGGCAGCACGGGCTCGGCAGGACGCTGTGCACAGTCCATGTATGAAAGGAAAATGGTGAACACTTGTGGAGAGCTGCCTAAACTCAGAGATTAAGTAGAATTGCTTTCAAGGCCGCTTCAGTTCCTGCCTAATCAGCTGGAGGCAAGGTTTCACTTTTTATGTGAACATTTGTTTTATCGTTATGCAAATGTTCTGAGAAAAGTAGTTAAACCAATTACAGGCCTCATATTTATTCACAAGGCACTGCCTGTGACATTTTACAGATGACGACCCAATGCGACTCAAGACCCTACAAAGCTTTCGGTGAATACGTGGTGTTCCTCACCACTCTTAGACTTGGGTCTTTATATGTCATGGTCCAACCTCCTGTACCTCCAGGACCTCACTTGCTTTGAGAGAAACACCAAGTCAAAGCTTTTGCTAATGCCACATTTACGATGTTAAGTCAACAGCGGGTAGTTTACATGGATAGATATTACATCGCTCCTCCTGTTACAAAATAGGCCTTTACATAAGGCATCTAAGTCCATTGTTGCTTTTAAAAACCTACAGAAAACATCCTGTAGGTATTCTAAATCAACAATTGCAATCACAGCTATACATTCCAATGATAGCTCATGAGCTCAAAAGAAGAAGCTTGTGTCCACAAAGCATACAAACCTACTCAGGTTGAGACATTCACAAGACGTGCGATCGATTAAACACTATCCAGCATTTGTGTTGTTCAGACCTCGCCAAAAACAGCAGTTTGTGTTAAAACTTTTTTTATCACACTTTGCAAATGTACTATATATCCAGTGTGAATATTTTTAAGACTGAAGTAAGCATTGCATTTCTTTCCCTGCCAGTTTGCAGATTTTACAGATGCCCTCGTCTGTGTACACAAGTGTAGTGCGCATTACATATGTTATTTTAATCAAAATACCTGCCAAGCTTACATACCATGAAGTTTATTTAGAAAGAGCGTGACAAGAATGTTTCACTGGGAAAACAGTATTTAAGACACTGTCGTTAAAGAGAATCGCATTTGTAAGTAAAGAGATCATTACATTTCTAATGATAGTGATGGGAATGACAACAGCGGTAACGATGAATGGCTTTCTTGTTTTGTGAGTGACATTTATCTTATTAACTCTTATTGAGATGAGAGGGAAGGGTGGCTGGGAGCCAAGCAAAGGGTACACGGCACCTGGCTGGTGGTTGAAGCCAATGGATTTATTTAAAAATGCAACTCAACCTCTGATTAGGCTCTTAAGTGGGCGTTGCACAGTTTTTATTTATGTGGAGGGATTCATAACGAAATAAAGGAAGCCACAGAACGTTTTTTTCCTTGTTGTTTTTACAAAAGGGTTACCACCCACAATAATTAGTCAGCCTTTCCCTGAGTTATTGCCTATACACTTGCAAGAGCAATGGAATTGATGGCATAAGTTGCCCATAGAGCCCACAGTGATGCCACGTAAGGGTCCTTGAGTCACAATACTTCTCTTGCCGCACAATGTCATGCTGACCAGGAGCCTCTCTTCATTATCATCATCATTAGGCTTTTTCCAAAGCACCTTTCACTGCACATGTCATCTCAAAGCACATTCACAGTCATAGGAAATGTTTCGATTGCGGTATTCTCTTGAAACCCAACAACCCATTCTAACATATCCAGTAATATGTGCAAGTTAAAGTTGGCGTTTGTCTCGTTAGATTGTGGCAAAGCAGCTCTATTTAAGTCCCGCATGCCTCTGTGTGCTTGCCATTATTTATATACCATTAGTATGCTCACCCGCGGCAAGTGTGTGGGCGCGCCACCGTGGCATGTGGCTGCATGAGCACAATCGTCGAGCAGCATGTTCGCTTCCCAGTCGGGGCACGATCGTGAAGAGCTCTTCAATTTGCTGGGCGTTACCTGCTTGCGGTGTGGCAGGTACACAGGTTGCGTTTAATGCGTTGGCGCAGTCGTGAGACAAACATCGCGACTCTAGCTGCCCCAGCTCAATGCACACTGTTTGGGATCGTTCTATGGACTTTTCAGTCGTCGTCGTCGGCTCATCACTTTCACATTGCTGGTTTGGCATTTGTATTTTAACTGTTGACAGCTATTCGTGTCACCTGCCAGTGCCTGCGTGTATTTTATTTTGAACGTATGAACATTGCCCTTGATAGCCTGTCTTATACCTTCAGAGACGAAAAATAGATTAAACTCTTTTCAGTAGCCGACTCGCAACCCAGACCTCTTGGGTGACATGACCTTCTGACCTCGCTTATATTCTCTGCTCGTACATCTAAATAGTTTCACTTATGCTGTCAGTTGAGTAAAAATGAGAGGAAGGCCAAGCGGCAGAGGGAAAAAAAAAGTTAGCTGTGGCACAGAATCGACGTAGGTTTGTCTGGTTCATAGCGCAGTTTGCTAACTACTACCCTTTCGCTGCCCCTCAAGGTATACCTGCAGGAAAATACAGGCAATGCCCCCCACATTATCTTCAAGCCTGATTAAGCAATTGCTTTCCAGCAACCATTAAGTTCAGCATGACAAAGAGTGATGGTGTGACCAACACCACGGTCGACCGTCTTGACAGTGTTCGCATCATACCAGGTACTCATTTTAGGTTGTGTATGCTGTCGGGTTGCCATGGCCAGGTTCTTGTACTTTACCGTATATTTTACATTGCCATTAACATGTTATGAAGTTGTATGTGGGTCTGCAACACAGAGCGACGGAACACACGTTCTGATTGGCTGAATCAGGTAACCTGTCTGTCATGGCAACCTATTCCATTCCAACGTGGCTTTTTTCATTCACATGATGGCTAGGAGCTCATGGATTATAAAGCTGGGTTTGTTTTTAATGTAAATGTTGTAGTGAGCCATTTCATTCCCACCATTCACCTGTTCCAATTTCCACTTCTTTTCGGCTCAAAATCATATTTGACAGAGAAACTAAATTCAATGTTCTTGGTGTAGAATCAGAATGAATTGATTGCAATGTTTTGAAGACATACGTGTGAAAAACAGTACGTGTTACTCATACTTTTGCACTTAATATGGATTCGTAATTTTGAAATTATATATGGGCTATCTGCATAATTAAGTTTCAAACTTTTTAAAGCATTACCTACAGGTTTGCTTCTATTAACAAAATCAGTGCTTTACACAATTACCAAGTAATGTGTCATACTGGTATCATATCTGTTAGAATTAGCAGTCAACTTAACATGCAGGGAGTGCAGGAAATACACCATGCAGGCATTCCAACTCGAAGTGTCACAGAGATGCACGTTGGTTTATAGAGATGGCCTCACACTGACATAATGTGAAAGTGAATTAGACAAACAGGTGGCATGAGAATTTTCCAGGCCCGTGTTAGAAATGTGGCCCACAAGGGTGTTAAGCCAGTAGATGTAACCTGGCCAAAAATATCCAGGGGCAATGGAAATAGGAATATTCTGTGCAGAGGAAAGAACATTTCACAATAGCAACATAGTGGATTTGATTTGGGAACAGTGGCTTATTTCAAGAGAAACTGGATGAAGTATCTTGTAAACAAGAACCGATGTTGACCGCATGATACAGTTGGTCTGATACATGTGCATATCACCTTATCACATTTGTAACAATTACATGCACGTTGTATTTCTTTTTTTTCGTGATTGGTATTTACATATTATAGTTTTAAATATATACAAGGAACATGTAATGTAACGTTACTCAGTCTGTTACATATGTCATAACATTGACGCTGTAACATGCTTATGTAAAGCCCAGTTGTCATTCCATTTTCAGGCTGTGAGGAATATTTCACCGTACTTAACCACGCAGGTCAGTGCAGGTTGGTAAAGATGGAGAGTTCAGAACTAAAATGGATTTTACTGCACTACCCTCAACTGCCCACAATATGTATTACACTTGTCTATTCTGCATGGTGGTCTCCCATCCTAGTGCTGTCCAGGCTGAAACCTGCTTATCTTTCGAGGTCTGATGATATTGGGTGCATTTCACATGTTCATAGCTGTCACAGTTTACGTATGTGTATATTACATGGGTAGAGCAGTGACACTGGTCATCGGACTGCGTTATGGACCCAGAATCCTGAGTTTGATTCCCAACCAAGGCAGACTTCAGTGGCAAATGATATCTGCTCCAGCTCTGGGGCCCCCCTTCAAAAGCCTTCACTGTCCCGCATTTGGAAGTATGATCAGACAACACCCATGACACACAAGGTAGATGCTTGTGGAGGGCGTCATCTAGCAGTCGATTGTAAATATAATACTGTACAGTACATTAAACCATTCAACGTTTTCACATGGATCCATGAGGTGGCTGTGTGGCTCAGGGGCTAATAATATAATACCAGAGCATTGAGCTGGCATTCTTGTGACCCTGAGTTCGAATCTGCTGCCATCCATTAGTAAAGCAGGTTCTCAAGTTTAACAAGTTCATGGTCTGGACCGAGTCACCCGTAAAGAGCTTTCAAGCTCACTGGATATTTTTCTGCTGTAATAATAAACATCTATCTAACTGCATAAAGTAACCATCATGTTAAATTTCGTTTTCCATTTATGCAGTATACTTAAATTAAAGACTAAATCGTTCTTCAATTTGACCGCCACACGACAAGGCATATAAAAAAGTGCATCACCGAGTGTACATAGAAGGCTATTAAAGGTGCTTCCGTGTTCATTCTGTGATGTCACCATTCAGGGACTGCTCTGACATCAGGTATGCACTGCTTACTGCGAGATTCCCAAATGGAAATGTATTCTTATGGTGTGACACCGCCAGCACAAGTGGAATATAATATGAGCAAAACAAGTGTTGTAATCAGCCGTAAAAGCACCACAATGTTCTTGGACTTCCGATTATAGGCTTAACGGCGATGTTTGCTTCACTGTCCTTAAATCACTTGACCTCCTTCTTGACATCGCTTTCTTGCATGCATGTGACCCCATATGCAACGCGCAATCTGAGATTTCATCGGCCTCAAGACTCACTTGGAATTTCATCACAGCTTCATGCTTGAGCAACACACATTTAAGGCGTTTTGTTTCTAAAAACCGTAGTGTTTCCACGCTGCTGCGAGTGACACTTTTTCACAATGGTTTGACAGCCAGTTCAGTAACATTCCGCACAGAGGCAGTTGTACTGTAGGGACATGTTTGTCATCATGATGGAGTTTGCTCAGTAATGGTTGTGCGTCGTACAATACTGTAATTATTTAAGCCAATAAGATGGTTATTGCAGTGGTGCAAAGACTTAAATGTTTCACTTTCTCAACTAATGAAGCCGCTGCAGTGTTTTTATACCTGCAGCAAAGTTTTATCATCGATAGCAAACCTCCATCAATACAATGTACATATTTATAATCTGTATATCCTTGCAGGTAATTTAACCTGATTAAATACTGCAATGTATATAATAAAATATAAATGTAAATAAAATAAACTGACACATTACATTTTATTATTATGTTTCACGAGCCAGACATTATTTGAGATGAATTGTGCCTTTGTAGGGGAGAGAGGAGCCTAGCCAAACCACAGCGTTTTTACCTTTAGTGTATGGCACATTTTGAGAGAGGTGTTCACGATCGTTCGTGTGATCTTCAAAGAGCTGCTTGGGTGACTGGTGTTTTGGGACAAGCCAAAACGTGCATCTGCGGCTTTATTCTAAAGTGATAAAAAGTTTTGTCAGGTTTAAATATATGACACATAAATGACATCACTTGTACATTTTGTTATTTATGTGTTAAATATAAAGCGATTTATTGTTTATTGGAACCGTTGCGTATTGCAAAGTGTAGGTTTCCTGCTTTCTTCTGCTGTTCAAAGAATATGTGCTCATATTGGGGTGTGTCAGTGGCTCTGCAGTTAGTAAGTCATTAAGTGCAGTCGTGTGGGAGGCAGCAATGCATTCTTGTGCGTGATATGCTTGACAAGGTTCAGAGTCCGCGCTTTTGATCTGCAGTAAGATGCCTTGAGTTTCAAACAATACATGAAAACTTTGTGCTGTGCTCATATCATCTATATAGGCAGGGCATTGCCAGTGCTAGATGACCTATGATTGATTACCGATTGCTCTGTATGGCAAGGGGCTATTCTCTCAGATAAGTAATGTTATCACTACTACATAAATAAGTAAAATGTTGAATCAGTAGTAATGTACTTGTATATAGATTATACTAAGTTTCCTATTATATCTGTACAAGCTTGCTTACAGCTCACCTGGTATAACATCTGAGCTCACATTACTAAAATCATGGCTTTTAGATCCAGGCCGGGGTGAAATTTGCACATAGTCCTTCCATGTTCAAGAACCATGAGTACTTAAAATTAGTGTTTACCACCTGGTGGGAAGTCAACAGTTGTTGCCCTCTCATAGAAAATATGTTTCCACCACTGACATAAGAGTGGAGATGAGTACTGGAAAATACCTTGTTTTAGATATTGGGCCATTTCGTTTTTTTATTTTAATACATGCATGAAAAAGTATTGACACAAAGTAATGACAATTTGCGGAAGCAGTGAATTATTGTTCGCGCGAAGGTTTGAGATGGTCATAATTTCGACTGTCACATCGTGCTCTTACGGTCATTTTCTTGTTCATGCTCTCATGGGTTTCCCGTGCTTCTTCCTTCTTTCCGCAGCCAGCTCAGCATGCAGCTGAAGCCATATGCGGGCAGCCATGGCAAGGCGGCGTCCCCCTCCTCACAGCTCTTCGAGCGGGCCAAGCGCTATTTCCGCAGTGCGCAGTCTAGCATGAGCATCACTGGCTTCGGGAGTCGCGTGGTGTGGGGTGCCGTGGGCGGTGCGGTGGGCGGTGTCGCCTTCTGCAGGGCCTGCAGCGGAAAGCCAGCCCGGAGCAAGAGCGGCGGGGGCGGTTCGTGCGGGGGGGTTGGCCGCAGCCTGATGCGGGACGCGGCCGAGTGGTGCTTGGACCGACAGGCGGAGCCCAAGGTGGTGTGCGAGGCATGCATGGCGGCGGCGGCAGCCCACAGCGGAGAGGAGCAGCGCGTGCAGCTGGACATACTGTCGGTGATCAAGCCTGGCAACACTCGCGAGAAGATCGCCTTCTTCATCCGCAACCAGTGTAACGGCTGGAACGGGCAGCTCAAGGTGAAGAACCCCTGGGAGCAGGGCTGCACCAAGGCGAAGCGACGCCGCAAGTCGCAGGACTCTGACGTGGCGTCGGCTCAGAATGCCCAGCCCGTGTTGGAGGCCGCCTGCCAATGCTCTACGAGCACTTTTAAAGAGCCCGATGGGCGAATGGCAAATGCCTGCTCGGATGGGCTTGAGAGCTGCAATGAGAATGTGCTGTCGGAGAGTGATATGTTGTCTGTGCTGGAAAAGGTGGCGCTGTTGGAGGGCAAGAGTGCAAGAGAAGGCGTGGGTAGGAGTCGAGTTGGAAGCAACTCATCGGCTCATACGTCCGATGCTGCGGCCGTGAGCCAAGAACCGGATCTTCAGAAACATTCTGTAGATGCCGTGTGCGCTCCTCAGGTTTCTTGTTCTGTGGGAGACAGCTTAGCGAGGGCCTGGTGTGACGGGGCCCCCGTTGAGACATGGTGTGAGCGTGTGCGTGTGGATAGCGGCACCCAGCCCAGTGCATGTGGAGAGTTACCTGCTGAGTCTGTGCGTGTAACAGAGGCAATCGCACGAATCGAATTGGAGAGCCTGAAACAGCAGCAACAGCCTGGAGACCGAACATCCTGCAGCCTTTCTCGCAACAGCAGCCTGCGTCGATCCTTCAAGAAAATCTCCATTTCATCCTCGGCTGCGTCTTGCTCAGCTGCCTCCTCGGCTGCCTCGCAGTCTGCACGCGTTGTTGACGTCACTGACACTTGTAGTGCGGAAGCGCTGGCTGTTGAAGATTGCTTGTTGCCCCTTGCTAGCTCGCCTGCTTCTGGTCAGACCAGCCCAAGCAATGACAAATGCACTTTGACTGCAGGTGCCACTGCAGAGAATTTTGTTCAGATTTCCCCCACACATCCTTCTCCAATAGTAGATGGCGATAATACAATTGACAATGAAAAGGGGCCATTTTGCTCCCAGCTCGTGGCTTCAGCAGAAAGTCAAAGTCCTACAGACACTGTTTGTCAGGATCCGAAAGTCTGTAAGACTTCACCTTCTCTTTGTGTTGCCCTTTCATCTGTCTGCAAGTCCCTGTGCACAAGGGACAGTAGCCCCCCAGGAAACACTGCCACAAAGCCCGCAGAGGTGTGTGATGACATCTCTTCAGGTGACACAAAGGGAATGGCCTTAACTGGCTTACAGGTTGCCAGCACAGTGCTGCTTGCTGTGGACAGCAATGCCGACGGGGCATCAGAGCAGAGCAACCGTTGTACTGAGGCAAGAACAGAAACAGACGGATGTGCCAACAATGAAGGCTCCTCACTGGCCGACGTGATTCCTGGCCAGCTCTTCCTGCTCGCAGCGCCTGCGGTGTCTGAACAAACTTTGGAGGAAAGTTTAGTGCTGGCTTTGGCGGAGGTCGCAGCGGGCGATTCTGTCGAAGAGCAAAGCAGCCCCAAGCTGTCGCCCAGCAAGTGCAAAAAGGCTGTCTCGCACGAGTTTTTGGAAACGCGTTTCCGGATTCAGCAACTTCTTGAGCCTCGGCAATACATGTTATCACTACCAGACCACGTGCTCGCCCAGATTTTCAACTACCTTCCAACGCGCTGCTTGGCGGCGCTCAAGTGCACGTGCCGCGACTTCAAGTGGCTTATCGGGGCGTACGACATTCGAGCCACGGACTCTCGCTGGAGCAACGACCCGCGTTACAGTGATGACCCGTGCAAACAATGTCGAAAGCGGTACCAATGTGGGGATGTGTCTCTCTGCCGTTGGCATCCAAAGCCGTACCACCGCGACCTCCTCTATGGCCGCTCCTACTGGATGTGTTGCCGTAAGCCTGACCGCGACGCCGCAGGATGCAAGGTGGGCCTGCACGACAACAACTGGGTGCAGCCCAGCGACCGCCTGCAGCAGATTCGCCGCTTCTCTGCAGAGGAGCACTGAGGAGGGAGCGTGTGGCTCAGACAATGGGCTACGCATTTGCGAAGGGGTGTCTGCCTCACCTCTTTGCAAATTCACATGTGTATATTTGTGTTTGTGTGCTCGTGTGTGCGCCTGATCCCCCTGTCCCTTCCAAGCCTTTGCCTTTCTCGGTCTGAATGGGACGCAAGAGGCAAACCGCGATCATGCTACCTTGAAGACCTACTGATCTCTTTGCTCTCAGCACTCACTGTAATAGTTTGCCGTGTCTGGAAGCTAATTTGCTACAGATGAAGATGGGTTTAAACTTAACAGTGTTTGTTATAATGGGGAGTACAAGGTGTGTTCTATTATTTAAAAAAATCCCACTCTTCATAGCATTAGGTGTATATACATTGCTAACACATGACTCCGATGTAGGCATCCAGTTACAAACTAGATAATTCATACTGTGAACTAATATGTAATTACACCAGACTGATTTAGAAGACCCGCGTTTGTGTAGGCGAACCAGTTTAAAAGCTTGTCTTCTTGGCTTTGCTCACTGGGTGGCTGCAGTGATGTGTTGCACAATCAAAAAGGGTCAAAGGCATACACAGACTGCTTAAATGCACACCTAATGTGAACATTTCATGTTAACAAGTCTATCAATTGTTCATTTGCTGCATGTGTGTGTGCGCGTGTGTGTGTTGAGTATGAGAAAGTATGCAGAAAATTGTACAAAGAAAAGTCACCCGATGGTGTAGTTAATTGTGTGTGCATGGCTTTGCCTCCTATTGTGTGTAATCAATAAATTTGGCTTAATTTTTCTGTGCATTGACATACACGTGGTGTGTGTGTGATTCATAGCCTATGAACCGCTCATTAAGCCATGTGATGCTGTGAGTGCAGGAGGAAGCATTTGGTGCAAATGGGATCAGTCGCCACCCACTTACCCCACTGTCTAGCAATGATTGATTTTCTGTGACGTCTGTGATATTTTTTTTAATCGACATAAAATTAATCAAAAAACCTTACACTGTCACACGCCTGTTGTACTGTTGCCTCAATGTGTACTTGCACAACGTTTTGTACTTGTGTAATTGTACAGGCTTGAGCCCAAAGTACTCAATCCTTTAATACATTTTTTTTTTACATTTTGCCTTTCTGCAGCGTAGTAATACCTGTTAATAGTATTGATTTAAGCCTTTAAGATATGGAACCTAATTCTGGTGGTAGTGAAAAATCAATCTCCCAAAATGTTACATGCAACAATTGCCAAATCTGCAGAAATAAGGGAAAAGTCAATTTTTGTTGGATATTGGCAGAAACTCTATTTTTGCGAGCACATGCATTAGGACAAAATTGTTTTGGTCATGTTAACACCCGTTAACTGTAGCCCATGAAAAATGTGTTATGTACGCTGTTGTGCATGCAGTGAATGTTGGTGTGATTGTTTTGGTGTCTGCTTGATGGAAAATCAGGTAAACATGTGCTCAAAAGTCAATTCTATTCCCCCATACACTTTGAAGTGTGAATGCGGTGATGATTATCTTCAAAGTTATTTAATTTAACTACATTATTCAAGACAGTGACATTAAAACAAAACATTCTTCAACTCGTTGAAATCCTTGACAAATTAGCTGACATTATAGTTCACAGCACACACATGCACACAGTACACTGCTTTAGGACTATAGTTATACCTACTCACCAGTTGCATAAACTGTAGGCTAATACATGCCTGCAGGAGGTGCGTACCCATGCAGCTCGCAGGGCAGGGCGGGTGAGTGGGTGTGAGACAGGTGCTGTGGTGGAGCTGCCATTAGCATTGTTTTCGACTGCATGTGAGGAAGTGGCCGGGTTTCATGTCAGGTGATGACTGCAGAATCCCTTAAGGCTTGATTGGATATATGTGTGCTAAGTGCAGTTCCTGCCAGAACTAGCAGCTCGACTGACCACCGTAAAGAGGTAAAGGTGCAGTCCAGCAATTGCTTGCTCATGCAACTGCTGGCAGAAGGGCCTCCACTAGAGGGACCACCATACCTAGCACTTTGTGGTGACGTCAAATGGAGAGTCCATTTTAACCTTTGATACATAATAAAGCACTTTTAATATGGTTTAGCTTGATTTGGAAGTGTTTTGTATTGGGTGAAATCCTCATCTGCAACCAATGTTTCCCCTATGTACAAAACCTGTGGCATCTTGCTGCTGTCCAGATTGGACACTTTCAGACCTCGCTCCCCTTGACATTTCTTCCTTCGACCTTTTAAGTTTGACCATGTTCAGTAGCCATGCTTATCTCTTTTTGCATGGCATTTAATGACCATACAATACTACTGATGTGGCAACATAACTTGCATTAAAGATATTTTTCTCAGCAGCCAGCAGTTTGTCCTGTTTCAGTACACAACACGTTTATGCACAATAAGAAACTCAACTGCATACTGTAGCCAATTGCGATAGTTGTTCCAAAGCACACTGTCTACTGTACTGCTGTTATCCCTCTACGTTCGAAAACGGTGGAAAGATGCGCTCAAGTGTATGAACTTATCAAATCCGTTGAGTACCCTTTTGGTTCTTCTCAGAAAAAGAGATGCAACTGGAGTGGGTTCCTCAAGTGGTAGAGGAATGTACAATTCACACCATAGTACTGGTGCTGTACATATCCAGTGTTCTGTCTACACAGAGGTTCTCATCCGTAGCGATGTTGCGGACCAATATGGTAATTTACTGCACTTATTCCCGGGGGGGAAAACGAACATGGGAAGATTCTGTCCATGGATAATGAGTAATTGCACACCCTACAGCTCCTGCGGATAATTCGTTGCGGATAACAGCGCTTTCCACCATGAGCAGATGAACAACCAACAATAAGCTTGGCTATCGCCAGAAATTGTTTTTAAGTGAACAAGGATTAATAGGATTTCCTGCGTTTCGTTTTTTTCTATGTAAATATCGCCGTCCACATGAGGATACTTCCATGTGTTTTAGTTCGTGGTGTCATCATGATTCAATCCATTGATTAAAATGCATTCTTAAGCTCACTATGAATCTTTAAAGACCCGCCGTCTAGCAAAAAATCGTGTTGAGCTGTGTTCTCAGCAGCTCCACTTAGTTGGCAGCACTGTTGCAATACGCATTTATACAGTTGTTGATGTTTCTAGTGTGCTGGAAATAAAGTGTCAGCGCAGATTGCACTGATGGGCTTGTGTGTACCTTAGATGAAGGTCTGAAGGACTTGCTGAAGTCAGATTCGTGCATTGATTAAGGCTAGAGTTGTTTTTCCACAGCATAAAGTAATTGGCATTTCTGAAGCCCCCCTCCACATAAAATAAGGAATGAACCTGAAAAAAGAACTGACATGCTAAAGATGTCTTAGGGAATCAATGTGATCATCTTGTCGTGAAAATACATGACGCCTACGACCAATGAAGGCTCTTGGGCCACAGTGGAGAGGCCACAGCTGAGCATGTGGAGTGAAGAAAGAAGTTGGAGCCGCAGGGGGGAAGCTGGAGACTGCAGAGATCACCCGGCCAGGGACAGCTGGATGAAGAGAAGACAGGCTACAGCACGGCAGAAGGTCTCTGCTGGCAATTTAGTCAGGACAATTAACCTACGCAGCATGTCTCTGGACTGTGGGAAGAAACCGGAGTGCCTGGCGAAAACCGACGCGAATGCGGGGAGAACATGCAAACTTCACATAAAAAGGCACCCGAGCCGGGATTCAAACCCGGGCCTTGCTGTTAGGCGGCAACGCTACTCACCGCGTCACCGTGCCGCCCTCGCATGTTATCTATTGAAATCCTCCCACACAAGGTGGGAATTTCTAATTCGGCTATCCTACAGAAACTTCAGAGCCAGGCTAGCAGTAGTATTTATACTGTGAAGATATGGCCTCATGAGGCTGACGAATGGTCGTTTAAACCTCTAATGCTCTGCTACCGAACTGGAAGGATATGCCAACGATTACAACATACACTCACATTGCAACATTCATGGCACCATAGTGTCCCGGTGTTCCTGCGGTCAGTTTATATCTGTTTGAATCCAACGTTTAAAGATCCATCCATTATCGGATGAAGTTCTTAAGCGCAGCCCTGTGCAGCGCTTTGTGACCCTCGGGTGAAAGGCGCTATATAAATGCTATTATTATTAATGATCCAGAACTATTTGCAAAATAACTTTTGTAATGTTCACATTCCAAACCGAGACATTCTGCTCTTTCTTCCCTTCCAGTGTCAAGAAAATATTTTGGAATTATGCTTTGAAATACCTTTGGAACAAATAGAATGGAATGAAACTGAATGTTCCTTAACGATCTATCCGTTAATGATACTTGATTGACTACATCATCGATTAAGAATGCACACTAAAGCGGCGGTTCTCAACCTGTGGGGTGCGAAAGCCCTTCAAGGAGGAGTGCAGGCTGTAGCATGGATACTGTGCAGGTGAAATGTTTAATATCTGCGAGGAACGTCATCGCCAGATTGCAGCAACAGAACACTAATTCCCAGGATGAAACACCGCGTTGACTAGAAGTGTGGACATGTGATCTCTGTTATTGTGGCCAGTGGGTGGAGGCGTGAGAATCAATCGTTGAGAACCACTACATCGAAGTCCATTTACATTGTACGGTGCCTTTGTGTGGAGTCTGCATGTTCTCTCCGTGTCCGCGTGGGTTTTCGCCGGGCACTCCGGTTTCCTCCCACAGTCCAAAAACATGCTGCTGCATAGGTTAATTGGCCTGCTGACTAAATTGTCCCCGGTGCCCTGTGATGGACTGGCGTCTCATCCGGTGTATAGCCCTGGTTTGCGCTCTGCGTCTGCCGGGATAGACTCCGGCTCACCGCAACCCTATACAGGATTAAGCGCTTTCTGAAAATGGATGAATGGATCAAATAACACAGTTTAACATCCATACATTTGGAATCAGGTTGAAGTTGGTTTGACACAGGACCGGTTCAGATGACCTAACGTGATTTGCTCCATTGCGCCACCTTACGTGTGAATGGCAGAACTGTCCATGGGTGGCCGTCAAGCGCTGCTTCTATTTAACTGTGGCGGCACTGATGAATATGCAAAGTTTAAGTTAATCTGATTTGTTACACGAATTATCCCGTTTAGCCAGTTTAATGGCTATTTTACAAAGAGTGCGACAAACACTTGTGCTCAATTACAGTCAAACATTGCGTTTGCGCACATACACGAGTGCTGTTCAAGCGTAAGAAATAAAATAGCTTTAGGATCTGGTCCTAATCTAAATAGCAATACTGTATTATAATGTACTGATGCAGGTTTTCATGGCTCGATGTGTGTGTGAGAATTGCTCTCCATAGCTGTTCTTTCTGGATAACCGCGTCAAGTAGAATTAAAGACGTTATACTGTCTGGAGATGGTACATGGGTGTCATTCATGCAATATTGATAGAGAAGATATATACAGCCGTTTTAGAGATATAGCAGACTATATAGATGATAGTTGCTTTCCAAAGCTGTTGCTTCGGGATATAGATGTCATATCA
>JAZEWU010000002.1:23122451-23138965 GCA_036362915.1 Geotria australis
GCCCGCCACATGGCTAGTGCTGTGAGTCGATGGAGGTCCTTGCCAGGAATTACTTTTGGGACTCCCTAAAGTTTAGTTTATAAACTCCTAGTGAAATGACAGAAGAGATGTATACGGGAGATGCAGATATAGTTCGGATCGGTCTTGTAACAACTGTAATTTTACGTTGATGTGGTTGAGCCTGATAATTGCGTAATGAGGAGAGGAGTGTATCACTGTGATACATCTTTCATATTTGTGAATTGGGCGTTGAAATGTGGTGGCATGAGAGCAATGTATACAAAAGATAACAGCTGCAGGGAAAGAATAGGAGAGAGATGCCGATGATACAGTGATATAGCGAGGACACAAATATTGCACTGTGGATTTTTTTGCATTGCCCTCTACTGTGTTCAACTTAACCCCACAGGAGCCTGTAACATTCTGGTATGCACGGTAGTCAGCCATCCAAGCACTATCCAGGGGTATCCCCGATGAGCTTCCGAGATGTTGACGAGACTGGGTGTATTCCGGGTGGTTTGGTCATCGTCACTTAGACTGTTGGTTCCCATTCACGTCCCACGCGTACACATTCACAGTCGTCCTGGCATTGCCTCCAGATCGTCATCTCGGTTCAGGGTACGTAGTGTGATATAGCGATGACGACGTGTTTGTTGTGTCGCAGGAATCTCGTAATGAGCTTGCAAGCTCACTGGGTGTTTTCTGATGTAATTATAAAAACACCCATCTAACATATATCTAACTAATGACAATTGGATGACGTGGTCCTAGGCTGTTTATCAGAACACAAGTATAGCTGGACACAGGCGGCCGTTTGTGTTTGTGTGCGGGTGCAGGTGGCATCCAGCGTGGGTGGAGGTGCTCGTATGAGCAGCCGCAGGGAGGCGAGCCTGCTGGGGGCGGTGGCCTTCACACAGCGGCTCGTCGTCTACCTGTCCGACACCACGCTGGTGGACTGCATGCGCCGACTCAGCCAGGAGGTCTTGCAGCCCGTGGTCACCATCGTCACCTCCCCATCGCTCAGGTGCAGATCAGCACGTTCCCACTGTCAACGTGGGAGGCATGCGTTTGCATCGCTGATTGGCGGCTGCGCCACCCACGCTCACGCGCAGCCGTGTCGTAACACCTATTGTAAAGTTAACTTTGATCGTAAATGTGATACTGATGTTCTTATAGAGCGTATATCGTCAAGTGATTTCATCGTATTGTGAGGCCATTGTAAAGCGAGGGACCACTGTACTGTACTAAAGAGCGGTTTATATGCATATACTATATAGTGTATAGTGTCTCGTATAGTGTATAGCAGTGGAATAATTTCGCTCTCAGGGTAATTGCGATTGAACAAGGCAAACCCGTGCTGGCACGTCTTCTTCTTAGCGATTCTTCAAAGCACGATGGTTCAGCCTCTGGACATCCGTTGTCTTTCAGCTCCTCGGCCTCGAAGTGTTTGGTAGAATTCGCAGGCAAACAACCAAGTAATTACCTGCTGGCACGTGAGTAAGCGTGTGTGCTTGTGCGTGCGAGCAGCTTTCCGAGCGGCGGGCAGTGCCGTGCCGTGCTGTGCCAGAAAGCTATGAGCTTGATGGCGCTGCTGTGCCTGCGCATCGGAGGAGACTCGGCCCAGGTGTACATGGCCGACGTCATCCGCACCTTCTTCCACGGCTTCTCCGTCGCTCACAAAACCGTCTCCCCACAGGTGTTTAATAGGCTTTGGAACGCAAAAGGTCCACGGGTGGCCTCAACGGTCAATTTCTAAACGAACTTTAAAGAATTGTTAAACGCTAAATGAAACGAGTAACTTTACAATCTGCTGATATGTTTGTTATCTTCGAATATTGCGTTGATTTCATTATAAATTCTGTTACTCAACGACCGAGCAATTGCATGTTGAGTAATTATCCCGGGTGGCTGTAAGAGTGGAGATGCTTGCAGAGTGTGTGACGTGTTTGTTTGGTCTGTCTCTATAGAGAGGCTCTTCAGAGTTTGGGATCCAGCCTGAGCAGGAAGACACAGGCCGAGAGGAGATCAAAAAAGCCTTCACCTCCGAGTTGGCTTATGCTGCATATGTGCCATTCATCTGCCTGCTTGGTATATTTAACTTCTTTCATTTTTCTGCATTGCTTTCCCTGACATTGGGGATGGGGAAATTACGGACCAGGGCCTCTATGCGTTCCACGAAGGCATTTCGTACGGTCTAATGGCACATGGGGTTTACCTACCCCTACCACAAAAAGCAGCCGCAAACAATATTTATCTGTCTCTTCAAGCATCTCATCCGCAATGCATGCATCATAGGGCCTTTAAGGTCCGTTTTAGTCAGTGGCATACTTTAGTAAATTCTAGCACAAATGAGCACACGGCTATATGAATACAACTACCGGGTAGGTGTAAAATGTTAACTGTGCAGTACGCACATCGACCCTTCGGCTATCAATCACACTTACTAACGAGATCTGCTACGGAACTTCGCCGCAGTATCGTGGTGACTTGCGCGGCCTTTGGTTTGAGTTGCCACTGTTGTCCGTGCAGGGAATGTGAGCGTGGAGAAGGTGATTCCCAACCACGAGCTGGTGACGCGGCTAAGCTGTGAGCACGAGGAGCTGCTGCGGAGCCAGCTGGAGTCCTCGCCTAGCTCTGCGTCGGACAGAGAACAGGGCGAGAGCTTCACGTTGCCCCGGGCCAGCTCCTTCCAGGATAGCGATGAGTTCGGCACCTTTGGCGGCATCATGATCGGCAACCGCATTCAGATACCTCAAGGTGCACGAGTTTATCTGTCACAGTCCTCGTGCGTGTGTCTTGACTGCAGTTTCTCCATCAATAACTGAATCTGTTGAACGACGAGAAAAACACATCATAACAGAAAAATAGTGCAGGCCCGAAATACGTGCATTTCAAACAATGTGCGAACTTGGTCAATCGCACACAGCCTGTACGTTTGGAAACAAAAACAATCAGCAGTTCCTATACAACTGCTTTGTCGTCCTCTCGTCTCTGTCCATACTGCTGGAGATTATCCATGATTGGCTGTGCATTTCAGATGAATTGGTTATAGATTTGATTAGCTAGCTCAGTCGAATGTGATTGCAAAAACGTTGCCTGGTTGTTTGATTGAATGAATGAACAGGGTTGATTATATCCTTCGGCTGGCCTGGGAACGCCTGGGAATCCCCCAGGAAGAGCTGGAATCGGTTGCTGAGGAAAGGGATGTCTGGTCCACTCTCCTTGGACTGCTGCCACCTTGACCCTCACCAGGACAAGCGGTTTAGAAAATGGATGGATGGTTGATTGAATGAATGGGGTTTATTTAGCGAGTGGTGTTGATCGAACGAACGTGCTCGCAGGTTCTGCCCCGCCGGACGTGGGGTTGCTGGGCCGCGTGTCGGCACACAGCAGCCCGCTGGCGAGCATGAGCACGGTGAGCACGCTAAGCTCGGGCATGTCGACGTCGCGTTCCGAGGAGGAGGAGAGCTTCGTGAAGCAGGAGCTGCGCGGGAGCGAGCGCATGCTGGCCGGGAACTGGCTCGCGTATTGGCAGCACGACATCGGCCTCAATCGCACGGGTGGACGATTCGTCTTCAACCAGATCAAGCTGCAGGTGCGGAGATGCCACCGTGGGACGGGCGCGCTGCGGTGGTGTTCGAGACACGCGGTGGGGTGGGTCGCCATTGCAAGATGGCAGCGTGTTTCCGCAAGGCCCCATTCGCTTGGCTTCTCAGGCACTCTGCAAAATGTGGTATTATTTTGTGACCCGGGTACTTGCTTTTGCAATTACTTGTGACCATGTATTAATTAAATGCAGGATGAAGGTTGCCCCACGTTAGTCATGGGCGTTCTTTGACCGTACTTCATTACGCTTGGCCACCCAAACTGATTGAAGGATCACTTGCCACTGATGATAGTGATGGATAGGAATTCAACAACGGTCGCCAGATTCATAGCAGTGTGCGAATGAAGCAATTTTGCCACCATTCCCTAATTGCTCATTGTTAACAGGTTATAAAATGAAATCAAATATAAAGAGGTGCACAAGCACACAACAAGAAAGTAGATAGTTAGTCGTCTGACATTTCTGTAAATGGTAGCACTCTACTGTTAATGAAGAACGTGACTTGTGTGTGTGCCATTGACCTTTGTGATGTGCGAGCCTCGGAGTTTGTGAGCTTGGGAAATGCCGCGGTTAACGATCGCCGACCCGCAGCAACGTTAGTGTCACTCGGAGGACGTCGTCGTCACGTTGTGCCCTCGAGCATAACAACAGCAATCGTGGCTCTCCTGCTGCAATGTCTCTCGACGCAGACGTACGTGGGACACACGGGGATTGTGAAGGCGCTGTGCGTGTGGCCGGACGAGGACGGCTTCCTGAGCGGAGGCAAGGACCGCACGGTACGCCTCTGGTCCCTGTCCAACTCTGGCGACGGCACCGAGCGGCTGCACGCGAAGTTGACGTACAACCAGCACCGGCGCTCCGTCAGCCAGGTGGCGCACATGGAAGGCAGGCAGCACGTGGTCAGCTGCGACGGCTCCATACACATCTGGGACTGCAACACGGGTGAGGCTCGGAAAGACGCGTGCAAGCCGAGGCCTTTACAGTGAACCAGAGCCGAGCTCACAGAGACGGAGGCAAGAGGGGGAAAACGCGTAGGGTTAACGGTGCAGCCCTTCAATTGCTTGCTGGCAGCACTGCTGGGTAAAGAGCCTCCACTCGAGGGAGCCCTAGAGAGCCCCTCTTTAGAGAATATTTGGCCTACTCGTCCATATGTCTTGCAGAGGCACCCACACCCCACCACACGTAACGTGCTGATGGACTAACTGTGGTGAGAATAAATTCTGAAGTGTCAATAAATTGATAAACACCCCGTCCAACCCCACATTGTTTGCTGGGTATTACCAAAACATGTGCTCTGTGCAAGCACTGTATCCAAAAACATAGATATGTAAATCTAATTACATCAAAATTGTATATTATTAAACATATTATTTATATATTTAGTTATCCAGATCTCTCCTATGAACAGATGTGCCCAATGTGAGTCTCACTTGCTGGGATTTAACACCGTAGTCGGGTGGGACTTGCCAATCATGCAAACCCAACCCTGTCCTCTTGACCATGTATGAATCTGTGTCGTTCACTTGCCTTTAAAATTAACTCGAAAGTGTAAATTTGGCGCAAAGTGGAACCGTGTGTTATAGCCAGCTACTTTGACCCGGTTCGTTAAATCAGTGACTTTATACACAGTCAACATTCGAGTGGAGCGTTACGTGCATCGTTGTGTGACCGAGGAGGCTGTGTGCAATCGTGAGCACGTTGCAGGCTCCACGGTGGCTGTGTACGAAGCACCTGACTCCCGGCTCAGCGTGAGCTCCCTGGCTGTGCTGCCGGTGCCTCACAACACCATTGTCGCAGCGACATCCGACTCCGTGCTGCGCTTCATCGACACGCGCAAGCCCGGAATGCAGGTGTGACACACGCGTTGTCAAACGTTTACATTCTGCAAACGATTAACACCCTGAATATGTGCACAGACATTTTCGTCCATCCACTGCTGGATGAGGGCCTCCCTTCTCGTTGAGCCGTGGGAGCTATGTTTTTATACTTCACTATGCTGGTCAGTGAGTGCGGGCGAAGGCAGGGAGCATAGATGTTGCAGCACGGTTCAATTCAAAAATAGACTCTTTCCGCGCAACTGAGGTGCCGAGGATGAAACTAATTTTAACGGTGTTTATTACGTTTGGATGTTTTCGCGCGCGCGCGACGCCGACTCAGCACGAGTTCCAACTGTCGGTGGGAGGCGGCGGTGGGCCCGTGCGCTGCCTGGCGGTGAGCCCACACGGCCTGTGGGTGACGGCCGGCCTCTCCTCCGGCATGCTCGTCATGCTGGACGTGCGCACGGGATACTTCCTTCGGATGTGGCAGGCCCACGATGGGGAGGTGCTGCAGCTCAAGGTAGCCGTCTCGGTTGGAGACTCTGCCCCTCCTGCCACAGAGCGCTCCTCTCCGCCTGACTTTCCTACCTCTCCTGCCATCTAGGATGTCGTGGTTGCGCTCTCTGATCTGTTATTCGGGCTGTGTCACTGAATATTAATTTCCTGAAAATGCTCCGACCACGTGGAGCAGAGCGTCCGGAGCTCAAACCGAGCGGTACCTCGTACAATCCGAAATCACGTGCGAGAGCTGTAGAGACCTCACGAGTTCATCTGTCACAGCACTGTATTTATCCCTGATAGCCTAGCAAGATAAGAATGGCACATATGTCAAATGTTCTACATTACTGTTATATACTATTTAGCAGACACCCTTATGCAGGGTGATTTACATTAACACAGACATACACATTTAATAATTAATAAATACTAAATAAATACTGCAGGTTGCTAAGCATTATCTTTATTTGCACATCATTGACATGCTAGTCTGTGCCGCGTGGCAGGGCGTCGGCAGTGACACGCGCAGCTGTCTGCTGTGTGGTGCGTACTGTGGCAGGTCGTTGACGGTAACACGGCTGGTCTCTTGTGTGCCACGTGTGTGTGGCAGGGTGTTGGCAGTAACACGCTCGTGAGCTCCTCGTCGGACCACACGCTGGCTGTGTGGAAGGCGGTGGACGCTCGCTCGAGCCGTCTGTTCCGCAGCGCCCCCGAGGCGGCGCACACCTGGGACACGCTGGCCGGCAACAACGTTGGGGAGGCCGGCGAGGTGATCGCCGGCACCACCGGCAATCGGATATTCGTGTATCCCCTGGGGGACGGCACGCCAGGACCAGCCACCAAGCTCCTCCCCGAGAACTTCCGCGGCGTGCTGTCTCGCCTCGCCGTGCTCCCGTCAAAGCGGCTGCTGCTGCTGGGCTCCGACAATGGTAACGTGAGCCTGATGGCGTAGCTGCCTCCTCGGGGCTCCAGGCCGCTTAGCCCATCCCTGCTCCATTTAGTAACAAGAGTAAAAGGTGCGGCCCTGCAAATGCTTACTCGTGTCACTGCGGCTGAAGGTCGCCCACTAAAGGGAGCTCAAGAGGGCCTCTCGCAATGGCATTTAACCTACTTCCACGCTGGCCGGATATATTGGAAAACGTGGGGGAGTATCCAGTTTACCCTACCGCAATCAAACCCGTCGACTCACTGAGGTAGGATCCGTTTTTTTACTACTGGATGGACTGAGGCAGGGGGTTTAAGAAACTTGCATCACTGTTTCAACTGCTGCACCGGAATGTCATTTCAAGCCAGTCCAGTGTGCACCTGTATATATGTTAATACCGTCTATGCAGACTTGGAGAGGCGTGATTCTCTGGATGAGTACTTGCAAATGACTGGACCAAATTTTGGATCAACTTGTTTATCCGATTGTACTCTCGATAGATTTTGTAGATTAAAAAATTATGAATAGAGGTTTTTTCTATGAAGATAGTTGGATTTATAATGTACTGAATGAAATAAACTTTGAAAAGACAAGCTTCTGAACAAGTCACGTAACTTAATCTTGAATTGTTCCACACTCTTCTCTTCCAATGTACAACTATTGTCATTGAAGGCGATTGTGGCTGAATGTATAAACAATCGACACCAGTACTTAAGTCTGTGGGCCAGAGCAGGTGTCAAAACCTTAGCAGGACCATTACTAATGTAGGACCCTTTGTCAGTCCGCTGCTGGATGAAGGCCTTCTAAGCCAGGAATGGTTGACCAAGCTGGTCATTACCGGTTACTCAATGGAGAATCCAGGACCCGTTCAGATATCACTTGCCACCTATGTTGGCTGTATCTGGAAATAGAATTCATAGTGCTGTCCGCTAATCACTGCACCTCCGTGCTCCCCCGCCCCACCCACCATTAGGCCAGACACTACCCACATTGAAATATAATTTTTGTCATGAGCCAGATGTTGCCGCCTCCCACTGGTAGCGACAAGTCACAATGGTCTAGCCCAATGGGCAGCCTCACACAGACCCAGGAGGATGCGGTGTCATTTTTTCACCAATGCGCTTGGTTGAGCTTATTTAAGTCAGTATTCCTTAGAGAAGCATTTGTTTAATCTGAAATTGACATTTTGCTAAATGCTGTAAATGTCATTTCACAACATGTTTAGTAACAGTATTTTTCTGAGTAACTTTGGGAATATTAATACTGTATGTATATTTAACATCGATGGAGGGAATGGCATTTGGCGTGACCACTGCAGCCTGTTTGCTATATACACTAACATCGTTGCCAGTTGTACATTACTTGCGATTTAAGTTGTGATGTAGTCACTAGCTGTCTAGCACTTGTTATATACATGTGTCGAAGTTATGCATCCTCACCAAAAAATACGCTTGCAGGTTTATAGAAAATTATAATCGCAGTGTAAAATGTTGGCATTACACCCTACTGGCAGGACGAATGACCATTTGCATGCTGGTGGTGGGTACACCTTGTGCTACACAGGAAAAGCTGACCATGGGGTCCCCTTGGCTAGACTGCAGCAGGACATTTAAATGGTTGAGATAACGTGAAGTAATACACTTTTGAGTTTCTGCGGAATTCGTGCGCTATAAATGCAAATCCTTATCCTTGCACTTTGCAAACCCATGGTCATGGTCCTATTGGTCACCCTCTTCTGTGGACAGATTACACTTGTCACAATGCTCTCATGGAATCCTTTTATGCCCCATCCCCCTGGCTATTTGTAACGGTTAAGAGCGACGACATGGATGCCATAGGGGAATTGTGCCAAAAACGACCCACCAGGAATTGCGCAAAATGTGTTTTGCTTAGTTTTCATCGAAAGGTTTCATCATTACTTTCTGCAGATAGACATCTCATTCTGTGCATAAATTGGGCTGTTAGATCATGTTTATTCGTAAAGTTTCAGCTTATTTTGTTATGTATTTTAGGGCATGAGCCTCTTCATCAGATTTTGAAAGTTGCGTTTAGGGTTTATAAGACACACAGGAGACTACTTCGATTTTATACTGAAACCCAACATTAAGGAGACTGACTGGGATGTGGAAATGTTTAAACAATGCTGTTATCTCATTGCAGATGACAATCACTGTAACCATCACACCAACCATCACCACAGCTTGAAACGAACATTATGAAAAACATGTCACATGGTCGTTGCCTTTGTTGCAGTGTGCCTGCTTAATGCCCCCTCTAGGCTCCCGCGATGGAGCGGTGCGAGTTGTACCCTCGACATGTTGCAGAGGGATAGACAAATCGACTTTTCAAAGTCAGAATAAAATGTCTTCCGTATGCAAGACCCCACTCAAGAGCTCCCACGACTTTCTTGTGCTTGGCCTGTTAGGTGGCAACAATTATAACAGCTGCAACTTATGTGGCCATTCAACAGTTCATTTGTCACAACAATTACGGAACGCTTAGCAATTTAAAACTTGTTTATCACCACAGTTCTCCAAATGTGATCAGAATTATTTATTTAAACCATCAGAATAACAATTTTGTTTATTTTAACGATTGCAAACGTTAGATAGATGTTTATTATTGCTTGGCGCGCAACAAATTTGGAATTTTTATTTTATTTGTTTTCGAATATTTTCGATCCGCGGTTGGTTGAATCCGCGGATGAGGAACCCGTGGATACGGAGGGCCAACTGTACTCGTATTTTCAATCTGAGGTACTTTGTGAGTGTGCATCAAGCACGATCTGTGTTCACTTGCACCGTCTTGCTTAATACACTACAGTTGGCACTAGAGGTTGGCAGTGTGTGTTGGCTGCTGGCCCTGCCGGCCCGGCCCAGCCAGGGGCCTGTCGCGCTCATCCCACAGCGTCACGCCATCACACGCGCAAATCTTCTTCGAGTTCTCAAAGAGCCCAGCTGAACGAGCAATGATTCCACAAGCCAGCCTGCTGTGGAAGAGTCACATGTCACATTGAGCATAAGATAGGCTTAAATGCCCAAACTGCCAATGCATTGAACAACAATGCATTACTTAGAGTATTTTGCCTATGCCTTATTGCAAGAGTCAAAGGAAACGAGATGACTTTTAATCAAAGATCCTGCTTGGTGTATTACTTCTAATATAGAATGCTATCCAGATGGGTTTCTTGCACAAATTACTACATCTTTACATCATCCATCAACCCTCTCTGTGAATCACATCAACCACACACTGTTAACTTGTTAAAGATCCTTTGCTCTATTGGTATTTTTGTGCTTTCAGAAAGCCAATTTTCTGTTTGCATTTTTGCTTTGCCCCAACTTTCAATTTAAAAGCCATTGAGTTAATTACAGTGGTTACATGTTCATGACATTGTTTTTCGAGGACATTGAATCTATTGCATAAAACTATTCCAAATGTTCCCACCTGCTGGACTAGACCGCTGTTACTTGCATAAATGTTTAGCTGTGTCCTCAATTTAACCAAGTTAAACAACTGCCATTACCATTGCCAAGTATAAATAATTTGATTAAACCACCAACATACAAAAACTTAAAGTGGGAACTCCACGGTGGACTTTGTCACCTCATAAAAGTGGAGCCTCTACTGCCACTGAACACTCACCCCAGACCGGAATTTCCTGTGACTTTTGATAATGGGTGAGTGCCACGGCCCAGGTCATCTGCCGTTTCATCCACCACGACTGATCGTCCAATGATATCTCCTACCTACAAACATGTGGACACACAATGAAACATTGATTCACACAATTATGAGCAAGCACACGTGTCAATTTGGTAATGAGCTTGCGTGAGGCGCCGTACAAGTCAGTAGTGGCTGAAAGAGGCAGGGATGTCTCATTAATTATTTGGCCAATAACATAATATATAGGAAGCAGTGTGTGGCAATATGGCGCCGGGAACACCGCCTGGCTGCCTCCTCCGCCTCTGCGCTTTCCTCGCGCCTCTGAGTCGTTCTCTGGTCGAATGAGTACCTTCGACAGTCAATGAATATATGCGCGTTATAATGTAAAATTATTATTGGTGACCGTAACTTGCATAAAGTAGTGAGTGAATGCAAGTGGGTGAGGGCACAGCTCATTGCTAACATGGCTGCTGCCCAATCAAAACTGGTCATGAAATCGAGATGTAAAAATATTACAGTACCTTTACTTTTCCAGATTTTATGCGGAACGATGCCCTGCCATGCTGATCCGCTATAATGTTCCCGAGATCTCCAACATGCTGCATGCACAGTCACATGCAATGTGATAGGCACCTGAAGATAAACAGTCATTCTAAATAAAAAGGTAATAAGTCTTTAAATGTGGCGTAATTTTTCTGTTTTGGCCCATTATTCGATGTAGCACATACAGAACTGGGATCATCAGGGCTGCCATGGTTGCTCCTGTGTGGGTTGAAGTGGCCTCCACAACTGCATTTCAGACAAAAACACGTCACTGTGTATTGAGAACAAAGCACGGCATTATCTCATCATTGGCATCATGGTTCCACTGTTACAGCGTGGGGTTCAGGTTACGAATCAGCGGCATGTGGAGTGGAGTCAACTGATGCTTACTGGCCAATACACTTGAAAGTCATGGGTGTCAGGCTGGAGAAGAAGCCCGTGAGTGGCAGGCTTGTGTGGTAAGGAATCAATGTCAGTAGGGGATGGCACAGGTGAATCACAACTATGGACTTCACAACAAAAGAAGTGGCAATGTGTGATAAGGTTACACATGCAGCCACTGGCCAAGGGACTTCTTTTACATTTGCAGGTCGGAAGGACCACTGATATGTACACGTATATCCCTTTTGTCAATTTACTGCTGGATGAGGGCCTCTTCCAAGCTCTGGGGGTTATATGACCATACTTTAGCACGCTGGTCGGTGTGCGTTGGTAAAGCTACAGTTATATATCAATTGCGCATTTTATTGCTTAAATTTTCACCTTTTAAATTGACACCACGTGCCATGCCGGGTGTGCGTCACCTGTAGCAGCCGTTGGTGAGGTCGCCGAACTCGTGCACGTGCAGGCCATGTGGGCCAGGGCTCAGGCCGTCGATGGTGCCCTCGATGGCACAGGTGAGCGGCGAGAGCTGCACGAAGCGCACCACGCCCAGCACCGCGTTGTCCCCAGAGAGCTGGGAAACAGCAGCACCCAGCGGCCCTGCAGGAGGACACGGCCCACACACTCAAAACAATGATCCTCCACCTCAGTCCTGACAGAGTCTTGGGAAAACGCTAACAAGCAAGCATCTCTTGACATGCACAGCAACACGAGAAAGTACTATAGCCAACGCCACAAATGACCGACTTGCCTTTTTCTCCCCCAGTGCAGATGCTGGTCACAGTGCACTCATACTAGATAATCTCAACTCTGCCCGAGACAGTTTAGTTTTTTTCTATACATGGTGAGCGGGCTATAATCTGGGTTGCCGGCATCAGAGAAGAAGAGCTGCACCGCTCCCTATAGACACACCCGAAACATTTAAATATTAGATGTTTATTATTACAGCAGAAAATACCATGCAGGATTGCTGGAATACAACTTACGTTACAACTAACCAACGCAAACATTTGCTAGTAACAAATCAATGGTACTCCCAAGTGACAGATTTTCAAGAGTATGCAATGTTGTATTAATAAATACATTATTCGCTCAAGCCAGATGGGGACTCATTGAGATGGTATTCTCAAATGAATGAATCTTTCATTAGGATTATGGGGGTCAAGGTAGAAGCGTTCACGTCGCGATCCCTGTCAGGTAGTACTTGGTATTGCCTGCGAATTCTACCAAACACTTCGAGGCCGAGCTGAAAGACAACGATGTCCAGAAGCTGACCATCGCGCTTCGAAGAATCGCAAAGAAAGAAGATTAGGATTATACTATGCACATTTGGCATTTAGAATGGAATACTGCTGCAGTGCATATAACTGCACCTGTCAAAACTGAATTTTACGTGAACAATGAACAGAACATGGGCCAATAACTTGAGTTGAGAACATGGAATGTAGAACCCAGAATTCACACCTGGCATATTAATGAAACAACTAAAGAGTCTAAACCCTTTGTAGAGTGCTATCAATCACTGCAGCCAGAGCATATCAGGATGGAAACCAAAATGTGTCACTTTTACCAGGAAATTAGAAATATGCACAGATGTTTTGTGTTAATGAACAAAATGACGGTCCTGAGAATATTTCATGTTACACACTGGATGATCAAGGGCAGTATACAAGGCACACCTCCCTGTGTCGGGCCGACGCCTTTTAGCACCGCTCTCTTGCCGGTGGACTCGAGTAGGGTTTGGACTTGGGCTGATGGGAGTACAGTGTCCACCAGCACCTGCTCATTCGCCAAGTCCACCTTCACTCCCAGGACACCTGTCCCCATACATATACGCGCACATCTGTATATCTGCACCTATTCATTAGCACATGAAGTTATGACTTGGATTATTGCTTTTACATAAAACTCGACTGTTCTGATTCCAAGCAGCCATTGTCTATTCTCTACTGGATGACGGTCTCACCATCTCTCAGCCCTGCAATGCTACAATCCATACCACTCATATCACTCCTACATAGGAACCTATCTCATTGGTTCATCTCCATTGAGGCCATCCTATGGGGCATGGCAACAAAGATAGAAGTAACCGAAAGCTGTTGACAGCTGAGGCTTTTACCGCCAGTTTCTCGTCTCCTTTCCTACTTAATTCAAAAACAAAATCGATGCACAGCAATGTGATAAACTACATTTGTTTGTGTTTGGTAATTAAACATGCCGATTCAGCTATTCATTTTCTCTCAGGTATAAGTGAGGCATACGGAATTGTCTGTTTCTTTAATCTACATAATTTTATATTTCTGCTTTATTTTGAAAAATTCAGATAGATTGTAAATGTCACCCTAGCACCCTGTCCCATGTACCTGGCACTCCATGCAGAGACTTCTTCACTGCATCCTCGCAACTTCTGCAGCTCATCTGCACAGAAAACTCCAACTACGGACAGAAGAAACACACCGCACAAAACATTATTACACACACATGGAACAACACACACCACTATGAAGCTGTTTTGGTCTATGTTTGTAATGAGAAGATTATGCCTGTTTCATCTCCTAAATGTTTACGTTTATTTCACTCTGTTTCACTATCTGTATTTAACTGTTTCTGATGGTTGAATCGAGCCGTGAAAACCGACATGAGTTAACCGTTTCTGTCAATTATTTGTGCCGCTCCCTGTGACTTGACTCCTCTGCCACTGACCAACGTGTTATCTCTCATGGTTTCTGTTCACATGCTTGTCTCTTCCAATGTTTTCCATTTCTCCAGCACAGACTTCTTACTAGCACAGCAGCATGTTTACAAAGCAAGGTGCCCATGTACAAACGGGCTCATCACTGCTTGTGGTTCTCGATACTCACGCCTATCAATACATCATTAAGCTGTATGCTAGTAGAGAAACGTTGGAATATTTTCTCATTACACATTCTTGCGTACACAAATTCATCCTCGTTTGCTGCAATCACAGATTCTCACTGATATTCAATGCAATGGTGGCGACTCATTGGACCCCATACCAGAAATAAGCCGACCCTGTCGACACAAACAGCATTGTGCTGTAATGGTGCCATACAAGTTTAATTACGACTATTAGACGCAATTACCTACGCTGGTAAACTAATTATCAGACAGTGCAGTTGCCACATACATAACTGGCCAAACAGTTTAGGTGATTATGAGTAGACTTTAACTTTTAATCCAACCCAGCTCTCGTTAAAAAAACCAAAGGAGTGACATGTTATAACTTTGAGAACCCCACTTCGTATGCTTTTTAGCCTTTTTTATGATAATTATTCCAATTGTGCCATCTGCGTCGTGTCGTGTGACGTGAATTTAATTCGGAAAACCTGTATGTAAACACAGTTGAGACACAGGACGCGAGCTGAGCCTGGAAGAAGTCCCTTTGCAGAGGTCGGCTGGGTTTGCCCCGCGTCTCCCGCCGGCTATGGAATCAGTGTATTCCACTCACTGCAGTTTTTGACACAGTCGATACTCGTTATCATTCATTCATTCATTTTCAGAAACCGCTTAATCCTATACAGGGTCGCGGTGAGCCGGAGCCTATCCCGGCAGACACAGGGCGCAAGGCAGGGGAACACCAAGGATGGGACGCCAGTCCATCGCAGGGCACCTGGGGAAATTTAGTCAGTACGCCAATTAACCTGGCAGCATGTCTTTGGACGGTGGGAGGAAACCGGAGTGCCCGGCGAAAACCCACGCGGACACGGGGAGAACATGCAAACTCCACACAGAAAGGCACCCCGAGCCGAGATTCGAACCCGGGACCTTCTTGCTGTGAGGCGGAAGCGCTACCCACTACGCCACCGTGCCGCCCACTCGTTATCAACAATTGACTTTGGCCGATACCTGCGTTGGGTACAGTTATCCCTTACGACATACAGTGGACAGTGCTTTGATTCCCACTTTACAGCCGGCGGCGCGCTGCTCTCATTACAGAGCCCCTGGAATAGGGGTCGAAGCGGTATCACAGGTACACGGAAACTCATTCCTTCATTGTCAGAAACCGCTTAATCCTGTACTGGGTCGCGGTGAGCCAGAGCCTATCCCGGCAGACACAGGGCGCAAGGCAGGGCTATACCCAGGATGAGACGCCAGTCCATCACAGGGCACAGGAGGAAATTTAGTCCGCAGGCCAATTAACCTACGCAGCAACATGTATTTTTTATAGTGAGAGGAAACCGGAGTGCCCGGCGAAAATCCACGCGGACACTGGGAGAGAAAATGCAAACACCACACAGAACGGCCACCGAGCCGGGATTCGAACCCGGAGCCTTCTTGCTGTGAGGCGGCAGCGCTACCCACCGCTACGCCACCGTGCCGCCCAGGTACACGGGAACTCTCTCACCTTTGTGGCTTCCCCATCCATGATGGCCACACTGCGGAATCCACGCGCCAACTGCGCATGCCGAGCTAGCGCTCATCAGTCTCACTCCTGCCCCCTCCCACAGCTCGGTGACGTCACACGCTGGCCTTCTCCCTCCCGCCCCACAACGTGATGACGTCACACGCTCGCCCGCTCCTTCCCCGCAGCCGTGTTCGTCTGCACGTCCTGCTAACGGGCGCGGCAACGTCATCGCGCAGGCCAATGAGAGCTCGCGGCGTGCGTCACGTGAGGCGCCGGGCTCCGTTTGAATTTGCGCCGCTGTTGTATCGTGCAGGGCGGGTTTAGCGAGAAGGCCGCGCGGTAGGTCGTTTGACTGCTTCGCTGCCACCCAACTCATTCAACCACTCGACAGATGTACACGCTCTGCAACTCGTCGGCTCGCGCATCATCTGTCTGGCGAGTGGACGCAAAGGTGAGCACACGTTCCATAAATAAAATAGACGCTCTAAAGCAGGAACCAGTAGCGACACGAATCGGCTTCAAACATCCCAACAAGACAAAGACAGACGCGCGGCGCAACTTATTCTCTCCACAGCCTTGTGCAGCGCTTTGCGACCCTTGGGTGAAAGGCGCTCTATAAATGCTATTATTATCATAATGTATAATGGTGGTGCATGTGTAAAGGACCGTTGTGCCCTTTTGTCAGGATGAGCCGTCGGGTCCTTTACCACG
>JAZEWU010000002.1:23150452-23176515 GCA_036362915.1 Geotria australis
GAACGTGGTAAAGGACCCGACGGCCCATCCTGACAAGAGGGCAACAACGGTCCTTTACAGATGTTTATGTCTGAGTTGCTTGAATCTGGATTTTTTAAACGAACCATCAAGTTATGAAGATGAGATATTTATCAGTTGATCTTTATGCCATTTAGCTTTTAATTGTATAGCGCATTCATTTCCTTACAAAAACGTGCACAAACTCCCTACACACGACATGTTGAGGCGCGAGTTGCCAATAATGGTTACAATAAGAGAGACGGCTCCAGGAGATATCTGCCTGTGATACACAATTAACTTGCTAAATTATCTGCAAACACGCTTCACGGAAATTGGTCGATTGCTACTGTGGTGGATTAATCAGTGAAGGCGCGTGGCTCATCTGCGCCACGAGCTGAATCACTATTGTTTGGAAAGTGTCACATGGCGGCATAGCCATTAAGGGGTGGGCAGGGGGGCGCTTAATTGGTCTAAATTGATCGAGCACGTGGAATGAATGAGCTCACGTGACATCCCTGTAGCTGCCCCGCCCTCCTCCGCCACGACGATCCCTTTAAAAGGCGAGACTCCAAAGCGCTTGCGTTAGTCTAGGACGAGTGTACACCGGTCAAGGCTGGCGGAGTGGCTGGCGGTGGTGGAGAGCGGAGCTGCTGAGGAGTGTGAAGACGAAGAAGATGGCGGAGGGAGGATGGCCGTGGACTGGTGGAGAATAGCAGCGCGTCACAATTTCGTCGCCACAATCGGGCGCCTGCTCGTTGCCCTCGGCTTCAAATTCATCGTTGACAAGTAAAGTTTTTCTTTTGTCTGTAATAGGAATAAACGTCCGAGCGTGTTGCTATACTAGGGAGCGGTAGAGTAGCGGCGGTTGTGTGTGCGCCTCGAACCCGGCAACAAGAATTTGATTCTCGCTCATGGCCAACACCAGCGGCGATTATCTGAACTGGTTCTGGGCCTCCCCTAGGTCGACTCGGCCTCTCGCTCGTGTGCAGGATGGTCCAGATGTCTTGCGACGCCCTAGCTCATGGGTTTTTTCCGGTTTGTGATCTTTAATGAGCCGATACAATTATATTCTTGAATAGGATCTGCACTCGTATGAGCTATCTGAAAATAAGTAAGGGTTGAAGTAGGTTTTCACGGCTCGATTCATGATGGTTGCTTTTCAAAGCTGTTTCGGGATAACTGTCGAGCGATCTCCCTCTTGCCGTTTCTCCTCCCACGTTGGAAGCATACTCGTGCGTTTAATGCGTTTTCTGCACGAGTTCTTCCAACGTCGGGAGGTGAAACGTGAGACTGCGTGCTCGTCACGGCTATCCCCAAAGAACAGCTTTAAAGAGCAACCATGACAAGTACGGTTTATTTACAACAAATAAATGCGCAAAATTAAAATCTTAGGGGTCAATTCAAACGGGAGTCGCAAGACATTGACTACTCTGTACAGCAGCACAGTACTGGCTTTACCGATCTTCTTCTTAGCGATTCTTCGAATCAGCGCGATGGTCAAATTACAGTTTCCCATTTTCTTACACAGCCCCTTGCATTTTCATTGAACTCCGCAAGGTCTTTTGAGCTGCAGAGGTTGGGTTGTAGAGCACAGACAAGGCAGTGTTCCATAGTATGGTCTGCTTCTCCACATTCACAGGTGGTTGGGCCGGTCTTGTAGCCCCATCTGACCAAAGCGTCTTTTGATCGTCCCGTTCTAGTTCTCAGGCGGTTGAGTGTCTTCCACTTTACCGATTATAATAACAGCACTCGCCCCAAAAGCCGCAGGCCTATATTAGGGGTCTTTATCTTTGTAGTGGCAAGAAGACATTCGGTCTGGGCGCTTAATGGGTGCTCCCTAACTGGGAGATCTTTCTCTTCGCTCCTATGTATATGGGTGCCGTAATGATTCGTGCCCTGCAAACCCGGTGAAGCTGGGTTTTGATATGTGAACGGGCCCTGGACCTATGCAGAGTCCACTCCACTTTAAATTATTTGACGTGTAATAACTTGGCAAATGTGGCCGAGCATGGTTTTGGCTATAACACAGATCAGTGGAAACATCTTTATTGTTTGTTTTGTTGTATTATGTTTACTTTAAGTAACAGCTATTTTCATTGGCAGGTGAGGCTCTGCCTCCCCTGACGGCACGGCCCTGCCTCCCCTGACGGCTCTTAATAGGTGCTTGCTAACAGCACTTGACCATACAGTAGATTAAGGCTATACTGGGAGCTTGCGCTGATGGTTGTGCCTTTTTAACATTACAAGTTTAATAAAACAATGTATTGCTGGCGTTTGTGTTGGATGCAGGTGGACACGGCAGGACTGGGTGTCCAGGCACGTGGCGTCCGAGGCCACGTCAGAAGATGCACATTACCTGGTGTTGAGGCATAATTTGCCCAATTGTTACATGAAAGCCACACTACCCTCCCTCTTGTGTGGCTTTCATTTTTTTTGTGTTTTTTTTATTGTTTGTTTTTTTTCCAATAAAATTGAAAGTCTGTATAGCATTGTTTTTGTTTTTTCAATAAAATTGAAAAACTGTATATTGCATTGTTTATGAATTGTTTTTCAAAAGGTGGTGGGAGGGGGCGGAATTTTTTTTTGGTTGTGCTGTATTAATTGGGCTGATAGGAAAAATTCTCCCTTTATAGGTGGTGGTCATGTCTTTGGTGTACTATATAGTCCATATGGCTGTCAACCATAGCATATATGCATGGTTTCATGCTAAGTGCTGGGACCCAGTCTCATCCCTGACTGGGTTTAAAAAAAAAACACATTCACGAAAAAAAGTCACATTTAATGCCTAGGTCTGGAGAGTCACACTTTGGCCGCCTGGCACAATGTGTTTAATTCCATCCATTTTCTAAACCGCTTGTCCTGGTGAGGGTCGCGGTGGCAGCAGTCCAAGGAGAGTGGACCAGACATCCCTTTCCTCAGCAGATATTAAATAAATGCTCACAAACGACAAGTTAAGTACAAATATTTATTGAATATTGACCAGCACAACTTCCGGAACCAGCTCCTGAAACAGAAATGGCTGTAGGTTAATACATTTCCATGTACAATATGACGTGTGTGTGTGTAGAACTAAACAATTTAGAAACAGGTAACGGCTACTGTAATCTTGCCAAATACTGCACAAGTAGTACAAACGCCAGACAGCCATCAACTTCCAAAACATACCCTGAGGGCGATATTGCTCCGTGGTTTATTTGAGCACCAATTCACCCCCAAAATAAGCCAATGACCAGATCAAACGGAGTGCGTTTGGGCCTGGGTGGCCATTGCTTAAGCGACAACCGAAGCGGGAGGGTTGTGCATCAGTTGCCGTTCGGTACTATGTAGCCCACCATAAACCTTGGTACAGTATAAAGTAACCACCAAGATCAGCACAGCCCTCTCCCAACGAGCTTTGACCATAGCAGTGACATTCCCACGCGTAAAAGTCATCATCAGGAAAGCCATGCGACCGTATTAACGATATAATTATCTATTAAAGTCTCAGAGACAAGGGGCACACTACAGAGGGCCACGCGACATTATAAACCTATTAATTTAGCCGATAAATTAACACGTTAGGACTACAGAGCTTGTCAAGTTGTTCTTGGCGTCGGCTCATTGCTCCGCTCGTCTCAAAGTCGTCCTCTCTACGATAGTGGCCAATACTGTGCGGCGCATTAACATGTGAGGTTACATTTGTAAAGATGTGCCTATTGAGTGTTGGTCTTCGATCGTTATCTTTATGTAGGGGTAAAACTGTAATTCCCAGCGAAACCCCACCGCACGTATGAAGGAGGAAAACACAAATCTCCCCCGTGGAGCCTTTACAGACTGTAGGGTCACGTTCCGCTAGTGAGCAGCGCCGATGAAGGCCGACACGGCAACGAACGTAATTGCTGTACCGTCCGCCAAGATAAACGGCTTCAATTGCCCAGAGATTTAAGACTTTCACCCCCACCCACCGAAAAAAAACATTGAATGTTTGTTGAATAATGGTCCAACGTACCAGCTCAATGTTGCCTGTAGAATACATCCTTTTCGACCTTGAGGTTCCTCCTGTGTCGGCTGTCCACTCGTCCTGCCTCGTAAGCACCTACAGCAACAAACGCTCTCGGCACTGCACAAGCATGCACACACCGCATGTGCACTTACTCCAGGTCCATCCATCCATCTTCTAAACCGCTTGTCCTGGTGAGGGTCGCGGCGGCAGCAGTCCAAGGAGAGCGTTCACGTCGCGATCCCGGTCAGGTAATACTTGGTATTGCCTGCGAATTCTACCAAACACTTCGAGGCCGAGCTGAAAGACAACGATGTCAACAGGCTGACCATCGTGCTTCGAAGAATCGCAAAGAAGAAGAAGCAACAGATTCCAGCTCTTCCTGGGGGATTCCTAGGCGTTCCCAGGCCAGCCAAAGGATATAATCCCTCCAGCGCGTCCTGGGTCGGCTTATAGGTCTCCGCCCAGTGGGCCGCGCCTGGAATACCTCCCGGCGGGCATCCTTACCAGATGCCCGAACCACCTCAACTGGCTCCTCTCAATCCTAAGACGCAGCGACTCTACTCCGAGGTCGTCGCTTAAAACAAAATATAGCATTAACAAGAGCTGCTTTGTCTGCTTCCAGAAGACTGACGATGCCTCCTCCTCCAACGTGGGAGGCGAAACGTCCCGAAGGAGAAAGTGGGAACGCTCGAAAACGGCTATCCTAAAGAGAAGCGCTTAAGCGCAGTTCTCTTACGTCGGAGCCGTTAAAACATACATCTCTACATAGATGTAAGAAGAAATGTACGCGCTGGTACCTTGAAGGCGCCCCGGACCTGCCGCGCTCTCTCGCCGCGTCCCCGAGTCGGGGAGGGCGCGGCGCCGTGCGAGGCGGCTTAAATACCCAGCAAGTCACGTGGCGCTTTCCCGCGGTGATTGGTTAATTGGCTCCGCCCGAGGTAATTGGTCACACACTGGCCGCGGCACGGGCGTTCCTCTGGCTGATGGTAATTGCCGGCAACGTTTGGTATTTAGACAATTCCACAATAATTTTACAATTCATTAGTTTTGTTTACTGCTTGGTGCTCTGTTAAAATAAATGTATTAAATCTAAGATTATGATTTCAGTCCATTATTGCAACATTAATTGGGAGGATTCAGTGATTTTTAATTACTGTGTGTGGGGGGGGGTCCATCATTTGATCTTGCCTGGGGACCCGTAATCATTAAGACCGACCCTGTCGCTACTCTTTCAGAGATTAATCTCAAGTTCCTCAATGTAATATTATAGTTGTTTTTCTACAAAAACTTCGGCGACACAAATTCGTGTTATTCTATCATGAAATTTCCCGTGAGTTGAATCTCTTGTGAAGATGTACAGACCCTGAAGGAAAGCTCTTCCTATGGGAGGCTGAAGCGACCATGTGACTGGAAGTGGTGGGGTAAAGTGTGGGCACATCCGAGGGATTCCAACCATCCCGGACTGGCTGGAGTCTACCAAAATCGGCATCAATCGCACGGTGACTATTCAAAGCAATCCTGGAGATTTGAATTAGGATACTTTAAGACAGTACATCAATAAATACATATGTATAGCCCATAGATTCAGAGTTGGAAACCCCAGCAATCACACCTCCTCCAAGACAGGCTGGTCAGCATGGAAGAGTAGACCAAATACTTCCTCTGGAGTTCCTTTTAGTAGTAGTCCTTCCATCAGCAGTGGCATAAACAATTGAAAGGCTGCTGCACCTTTATGTTTTGTGACACAGGGGCAAATGTATCACTCGGTGACATACCTCTCGGTGTGCCAATCGGTGCGCGTGCCAATCGGTGCATTCATGGCTAAATTTCTAAGACTTTGTGATACGTAATTGGTACGTTAAACAATCGTAGTGTTTTAGTAGTAGTGCAGAAAGGCATACGGAATGACAGAGGGAATACAAATAACTTGGGTATCTGAGGACTTAAATACAAATAACTTGGGTATCTGAGGAATGTAATACTGTACCTCCAACATTGTGAAAGCCAATGGTATTAAATTTGAGTTAAACATTCACAAGTCCAAAAAATCATGAGTCTTTAACCAAATCTGTTGCTGCAGCAGTGGCAGGATGGAATATTGTACTGTAATACCAACTGCATACAAAAAGAAAGCAATAATAATGATGTATGGCCTGTTGTCCATCTTCTGCTTGATAAAGCTAGTGCTGCGTGAAATCTGAACTGTTCTTGAGCCTTACCAAAACTAACCAACCCGCACTGACCAAATGTGGTAAACTATGGTCAAAATAAAATTTGCTGTGCTTAATAATCAACACAAGTAAGCATAAACATATGTTCAAGGCAACTTAATACTCAGATTTGTTCCAAGCAGCATGTGTGCTTTTAAATTTACATAGAAATTATCACGATATTGACATCAGAAGCAAGATTATCATTTAATTACGTGCAATATTATAAACACAAGCTGAATTGTGAACATAATCGTCAAAGCATGTTAACGTCAAAGGAAAAAAATGCTAAATACTGTATATGTAATCAATAAAGATGAGGAAAATGATCTGGCAATTTTAGTCTGCATAAACTGAATTCTATAGACTATCACTACACCAAACAGCAATCGATAATATTGTTTCAAAAACAAGACAGATGTGGAATATAGCATGTGTAGTTTAACTAAAAAACTGTACGTCCAATGTGTACATTTCCATACGAGACGGAGGTTGTTCTGACGTAACATCCTTAATTTAACCATACGTAAAGCCAACATAATTTTCTCTAATGAGACCCGAGCCAGTGTAATTTATAATAATTTTACATTTTCAAGACTTTGTGATACTTAAAAAAAAACGATGGTATTTCTTACGCATACCTTGTATTTCTTATGAAGAAACCATTACCATTACCCGATAATAAATAATGTGCAACTAAAATTATATAAACAATCGTCAAAACAATTGTTAACAGCATAAGCACATGACCTTTTGGTTACTATGTTATTATTTCCAACACACAAGTATATTCGGGTCACTGTCGATTATCTCTTCCAATTCCCGGTAGCTTAAACCTGCACTCACACACAACAGAGATTTACTTTAGCATGTGTTAGGTGGAGGTGCACACCAAATGCTGGTGGTATTTGGAGCTTGAAATTGCTGCGTTTAATTGTATTCTTAATTTTTTACAATGTTTCACTCTATAATAGCGCCGCCTGATCACTGGCTGCTTGAAACCCACACACACAAACAACCTGTACCTCCTCGCTGGCATTGCCCCTGCTGATATCAGACGGGAAGTGGCCAGTCGAGTCGAGATGACAAAGGCTACTAGCGATGAACGCCACCTCCTTCATGGACGTCAACCCCCGGCCCAACGACTGAAGTCAAGAAGAAGCTTCCTCAGCCATGTGCAGCCCCTAACCACATCTCGAGGGGAAACCAGACTCCAGCTCTGGACGGAAAAGCTTGAGAGTGACCCTCCTGCAGCTGGCATGGGAATCCCACCTGCTGAACACTTCCCTCCTGGCTCAGATGCACCATGGATTCAGTGGAAGACACTCAACCGCCTGAGAACTAGAACGGGACGATCAAAAGATGCTTTGGTCAGATGGGGCTACAAGACCGGCCCAACCACCTGTGAATGTGGAGAAGCAGACCATACTATGGAACACTGCCTTGTCTGTGCTCTACTACCCAACCTCTGCAGCTCAAAAGACCTTGCGGAGTTCAATGAAAATGCAAGGGGCTGTGTAAGAAAATGGGAAACTGTAATTTAACATCGCGCTTCGAAGAATCGCAAAGAAGAAGATAGCGCAATCTCACGATAGAAACTATGTTTTTTAAACTGCTGTGACAGGGACTACATACTTCTTGAAAATGTGGTCAATACTGACATGTTGAAGTTACTTTTTTCATAATTAGAAAACATGTGACTGATCAGCAGCATATAAAATAGTATAGCATTATTAGTCATTTCTGATATTTCTGATACCATGTTCAAATAGTACCGATATGCAAATTGAGGCTTATGTGTAATTTGCCTGTTAATAATGCAAATGTGTGAATTTGCACACCACTGGCACTGCATGTAACAATGTGTGGTACCTTTGTGGCAGCTGATGTGGTCCTGGCTGTGACAACCGGAGAACCACCGTGAGGATCGGGCCCTCCCTTCGCCGGTCCTCCCCTCGTTCCCCTTACCCTCCCTCCCCTCGCCCACGTCCCCTCCTCTTCCCTCCCCCGTGAGCTTCAGTGGGAAGCGGTGCAGTCGGCGGATCATGCCTCGCATCACTCCAAACTGCACCAGCTTCCTGCATGCAGCGACGATGTACATGGGCCTTTTGTCAATCCCCTGAACTGTTTGGGTTGTGGCGTTTATTTGACAAGATTTCACCATGCTGCTCAGTGCAGTTTTGGGAAGGACTACAGTCATAGGAGCATAAAAAGCAACTAACAGCAGCAACTGTGTCCCCGTGTCTCTCACCTCTCGTCCACGTGCTGCATGAGTGGGGAGTGGCGCTGGCACAGGTCACGCACTGTGGTCCCAGGACTCAGTCCTGAGTAGAGAAGGAACGCTTCCCGCAGGGACACGCGCTTGTGACCTGCGCAGCACAGCCCCCACAAACACAACATACACAGACACAAACATAATATACACAAATACCAATGAGCATACACCAGTACACAGACACAAACAGATAATCGACCCCAACATTTAGGCAAAACATTAGCTAATTGGGCATTTGGAAATTGTTCAAAATATTCTACAAAATAACTAAGACAGTCTCTTCTGCCTGACTTCTCTCAGAGGTATTTTTCCAGACCTTGTATCTGTGTACTCTTTGTGCTACAAAATCTGCATTTACCAATGATGGGGAAATGCAGACATGGTTTGTTTTTAAATTACAAATATAAAAAGTTAGTAGGCACGTATCATTGTACACAGATACACACAGGATTACCAACACACATACACAAGCTGGTCAGAAGAGAGCACATACCTCTACAGTAGTGCACACACAGAAACACTAGTCCTTACTCGGTGGTGGTAATAGTATTTTATAGAGCGCCTTTAACCCGAGGGTCACAAAGCGCTGCACAAGGCCCGCGAAGAGAACGGCATATCAACAATGTTCACGAGAGCAATTCTCAAAACAACGACACTCGCTCCGTCAGAGGGTTTACCTGGGTGGTGGCCATGTCCGCGAAGAGAACGGCATATCAACAATAAAAGGAAAAAAACAACCAATAAAAACCATAGGAACAAAAATTAACAAGTACTGTGGGTGGGACATCACCCACAGTACTTGTTACATACTAGGTGCAATATGACTACGTGAAATGGCAAATGTTCAGCGGCAGGAGGACACAGGAAAAATGCAAACATTATGCCTTAGCAGATTGGGCTTTTAACAGGTGCACAATTGGAGTACGGTACACGAGGTCACTAAGTGACCCGTGTGAGCACATGTAACATGGTTCCCCACATGGACACGAAGTACCCCCGTGCCTGGCTTGGTGATGTAGACGAGGCACTCCTCCTGTAGAGCTTTGTCATCAGTCAGCTGCTGCAGTCCGGGCGTTGGGCAGTACACATTGGAATACTGTCCATATGCACAGATACACACACAGATAAACATCTCACTTGCATGCATTTCTTTTAATAAATCGTAAATAATGGACGTAAATAATGTATGTAATATGCATTAAACAATCAATTTATTCCATAAGTGAATACATGCCTAACTTTCAAGTGTTCATTTGAAACAGAAAGAGTGTGTTCACCTGCAAAAACCCTTACCTGGAAAATAGGAACAATGGTAACTACATCATAGTACCTGTAAGACAAAAGTCAGTCGTAAACAATTTGGTACTGAATGCACCAATGCACAGCAACAGCAGCACGGTAATCATTACAAGTAGGCGTTAAGCACAAAATGCGAGGGAAAACGTTTTACAAATAATTTGCGTGAACATGATTATGATATTGGTGCCAAAATATTTGTTTTTGCCAACGAACAGACATTTCACAATATTCTTGCTAAGGGACGGGCAACATGTTCTTCTCAGGGTTTGGCGGAAAGGCGCACAGACTCGGGGCACTCACAGCAGGTTTTGTACAGCAATGCGTACGAGGTTGAGCTCCACGTCAGCCTCGTCAGCGATCCTGCGTACGTGCCGGAACCCGTCCATATATGGCACAATCTGCACAGCCGCAAGGAGCACAGTAAACTACGGACACATCCACGCCTCAGTATTCGCAGCACATACACACCCCACCAGTTTGCTTCACATTCACTATGTGTAGGATTTCATTGTATGTGCATGACCGCAAGCATGCTTGTCTGCTAGTAGTCTATCCTGATTTCACCATTTGCAATTAAGAGTAAAACCTGCGCTAATGTGGAAGGTAAGCAGGGACAGGGCTCACTTGCTGGCTACAATTAAGGATAATCCACAGTGTCACTGCAGTCACCAGTCTCAAACTATGGGCCAGTTGAAACAATGGGTAGAGATGTTCAAATCCCCCAACCTCTCACCATCCAGCAGTATAAATGGGTACACGAGTTAGTCTATCGGTAGGTTGTGTATGGTGGGGTAGTGTCGCTACGCCGCCTACTTCCAAGTTGAGGCCCTTCATGGTCAAGCAAACAAGGAATTGCCGAGTTGCACCTGTACCGTTTAAATGTGAAAAGAGGACAAATATACCACGCGATTTGTACGGTCGCGCATGCCAATCAAGTGCATTCATTGTTAAAACACCACTGGATATGATTACCGGTTCCTGACTTTTGGAACCAGGGATTGATTGTGAAAGCATTTTCTGATTTACCAGCTATGATTTAACAACCCTATCCTGAAGCCATCCACTTGCTCACCAACCTCGACATGAAGCTGGATAAACTGCTCCACAAAAGAATAACAGCTGCTGGCTTGAGGTCTCACTGGCTGAACACTGCATCGCAGACGAGGCGACGCTCTCACCTGCTGAGTGGTGAGGTCCCACTGGCTGAAGTCGCGGACATCGCGGGGCTCCGTGAACACGGGGACGTCGTACTCCTGCACCACGGCCGGGGCGCGCCGCTGTGGGACCACCTTCACGTGGATCGTGTTGGACTCGTCTGCACAGCGCACGGGTACAGCAAAGACTATTCGCAATTTGCATATGTATATGTACAGCCCTTTAGCCAATACATCATTAGATGAGCCCCCTCCCCCCATTCCATATGGGTTGTGTGAGATAATTGGCCACAGTACACTACCCTGCTCAGTGTGGGTTGGTGAGACAGCATAGCTGCAGGGGTCTATCTGTCTAGTACAACAATGTGTTTTGCTGCACTGCTCCCTGCTGCCCAGCGTGGTCCCAAAGAGAGGTCATGGACATTGACTCTGCGTTGCTCTTGTTCAAGACCTCAATTGCTGAGGTGGCTGTGAAAAGCTGCGGCATGAAGGCAGTTGGTGGCAACCCTAGAACCCGATGGTGGACACTTTTTTCACAGTTAAACGGTTGGTTCAGACTCTTCGATAAAACACTGAATCAAGTAAACATTTTGGTCCAACACTGCATTTAACAGAGGTCCAAAATAATGTTGTAATTGTGGGAAACTATATGTAAGCTTTATTCCTACAGAAAAATTAATTGGCAACAATCATATAGCATGTCAACACCCAGCGAGTAGGCAGGTCCCAAAATGCGTGCAATGACACATAGGAACTTACGGACCAAGATGCTCACCGACAGGAATGGAGCAGCTCCCGGAGGAATTGAGCTCCGAGAGCAGCTCAGCCATGATGGACGGGAGCCTCTGCTTACTCTCTTTGTTAGAGATGAATCCGTTCTCCTGCTGCACTCACACAGCGAGAGCCACTCTTGTTATATACAGGTGACCGAAAAGTGGGTCGCAGGTGAAAGACAGATGGGGGTCAGAGGAGAAAGACAGCGAATAGAAAAACAGAGACATTACCCTTGGCGAGAGTTTATGTTGATAGACTGACTGTGGTTAAGGAGTTAAAGAAGGAGATGGCCAAGAGTGTTAAATAATAGAGCAGGTGTCCAAAAGGAGAATCACAAGTTCCAATCATGGTGATAATAAACTCAACCCATCAGCTCTCAAAGATCGGTAAAATAAATACCAACTAGTTATTATCACTCTGGTGGGACTCAACAATGGTTGTAATGTGTGTCCACCACTGCAGGAGTATGGCTTTTTTCACAATTTCTTCGAGGAATAAAGGGTGATGGAAGCAAGTTTTGAGTTTGTAGAGTTTTGGTGAAGGTGTAAGCAGAGCTTAGTACCTCCAGAGTTTTGAGGTAGGTAGAGAGCTTCTTAACGATGGGCTCCAGAGAACAGGTCTTGGCGGCCGCGTCACACACTAAGGCCATGTTAAAGAGCAGCGCATTGCGGGAGTACTTCTTGTTCTCGATGCACACCGGACAGCCAATCACCTTCTTCCCCAGAGCCGTTCTACATGCAGACCACAAGACAGCCCGAGTACTCCGCTTAGCATAAGCATTTCCGCAATCACCTATACTAGCAGGCGTAGCTCACAAGGGTCCAACGTGGAGGTGAAACAACACATTATTTTTTTAAAATACATGAATAAGTGTGTTATGTCTTACACTGTAATAAGTTTATTTTGAAGTTCAGGTTTGGTGATGATGTAAACTTGAATGGTATCAAAGAACTCCTTTGAAATGTAATTCTCTGGAACCTGTGGGTAAAAAAACATTCAAACAGTCCATATGAACACACCACAAACGCCACAGATGCACTAATTTCCCATAAAAGTTATGACAGAATGGATATGTGGAGGCATAGATATAATGGAAACATCCTTTTCCAATCTCTATCTAATCTGTTCCTCCAATGACTTTAAAGTTAGGCTTTCTTTGGAACCACTCTCCTACAATCCTAAACGCATTGTGTATAATACAGTAATCCGTTGTTTACTGTTCACAGCTGCATTGTATCGCATCTATGGCATGGACATTATTTAGAAGTAATAATTTCACATGAATGTAAATTCGTTTTAATTCAGAATGCTCTAAGTGTATGATAGATGATCACAACAAATACAACGCAGACAAGTGTATTATGATCACAATGAACAGTGGTGATCAGTGCTGTTGATATTTTTAACTGAAGTGTTTTATTGATGGAATATTAACTCGTAGGATTTCATGCCCTGATGAAGCTGAGTGGAAGTCTCAGCGAAAAGTCGGTACCATCTTTTGACCTAAACTCATAAACAGAGCTTCACTATGATGGAATATTGTAAAGTATTACAAAAAATGTACAGACTATGGGCACGTTTTTTGCCAGTGTACAAATAATGTAAAATATACAAGGTTTTACCTTTTTCTGGCGATGAGAGAAGTGTTAAAATCTTAAAACGCTAAATGGACACCTTTTTGCAAAGGTTCCAGTTTGTAAGAAGCCACACATGCTTGCGGCAAAAACATGCAAACAAATGCTATGATAATATTTGCATTGTCCTTCAAACTGATTGGCCCAACACTAGACAGCTTTCTTTATAGCCTCGTCTCAGTGTTTAGCCAAGTGTTGCCAAAAGGCAACACCTCCCACATTTGGGTTTATGTAAAGACAGCTCTAAAACCTGTTGATGGAGCAAAATTAAACATTAGCCTCACTGAAGATTCCGTCAGTCCTTTCTTGTCACCCTCTCATCACAGCTCTTTTGCCTGCTTTGCCTTTACGAACAGTACTTTTATGGCAAGTGGTTTTCTGAAGTTTCTTCCAGTCCTCCTGTCAATCCACATGGTATGATCTGTATACAGCGTGCTATGCCTCGGCAGTGTGCAGCGTGCGTGCTATGTGTACGAGTTGTATGAGGTGGGCGACCACGGGGGTCAGCGAGACCGAGACTGCCCGAAGGAGGCCCGTACCTGGAACGTGATCTTGGGCCCCGCCGTGGGATGAAATTCGCTGAAGAGGATGCACTCGATACGCCGCTCCATCGCCCCCGGGCTTCACCCACCTTCTCCCTCTCACCCACACAAAGACAAAAGATCCCCGTATAGCCTTAACCGACTGTGCGAGCATCTACCACACACATTCTCTCAACGACGCAATCACCCACCCTCTCCCCTCTCACCCAGACACTCACGCGCACTCTCACCCACCCTGTCTCTGACCCACACTCAAGCATACCCTCTCTGACCGACACACTAAGCTCTCTCTCTCTCACCCACACACTCACCCACCCTCTCTCACCCATACACTATCAACCTCTCTTGCACTCTCACCCTCTCACGCACACCTTCTCACTCTGTTTCTCTCACCCAGTCACTCGCTCACTCAAATCTTTCTTCCACTCTCACCCTCTCGATCACTCACCCTCTCTGACACTCTCTCCTACTCACCCTCTCTCGCACTCTCACCGTCTCTCCTACTCACCCTCTAACCCTCTTTCGCTTCCACTCCCCTCGTCACGGGAGCCGAGGCCCTGTAACGTCAATTTGCTGAAATTCCATGCCCCAGGCACATGAATTCCTCTCGGGGCCCCAGAGCTTAAGGACAGTACTGTACTGTCGCCAACAAACAGCTTTGATAAGAGATTCTCTCACAGCACTGTACACACTGGGGCCCGGGAACCAGAATCTGCCCAAGCCCTGCAACGTGAATTACCCAATTGTGGGGCCCAGGAACGTGACTCTTTTAAGTGGCCCGGCAACGTGAATCCCACCTCTGGGCACTCACGCTCCACGTGCAGGGTGTCCCGGCTCCAGGTGCGGGCTCTCGAGTTGACCTGTGTCCCTGGCTGTGCCTCTTGAGCCACGCCGCTTGCACAGACTTTAATATCCCTATCTAAGTGGCTATGCTTGCATTGACTGCTCTATTATTCACCTGTCCGCAATTTTGTTTCGGCCAAGGCTTCCCCGGCTACTCTGGTTTTCCTCGGTCGAAAAAAAATGCTGCCTAGGTTAATTGTCCTGACTAAATTGCCCCCAGTGCCATGACATGTTGTAACTTGATTACCCCTCCCTGTTGGACAACTGTTAAAAAGAGCTACATAGCTCAACGATTCCTTCCAGCTTAAAGAAAAACTGACTAGTACTATATAACCATGTAGTATGCAATTTTTCAGTTTTTATGGGCCAATTACATGTCAGACTGGCCATTTACGCGAGCAAAGTCAACGATATACATTTTCAAATGTGATTTAGGTTTATTTTCACATCAGTATACTGTATTGCAAAAATTAATCAAGCTGTGCTTGACGTTTTTTCTGATTTTTACAATTCTATAATTTAACAAAAATACCTTTTAGAGAAGACTTATCTGTCCAGGAAAACTGCTTAATAAACGTATATTTCACATTTGTAAAAAAAGTAGTAATCCTGATAAATATACATTAATGCAGTTCTACACATATTGCTGAAAACCATGGTCGTGAGTGATCGATATAGAATGTAAAAGTCACGGATAGCAAAATCATGAGAAAAATATTCAAGTATGAAGCGATTACGAAAATCTGTACTTCATGTGTAATTTTACATGTAATGTCAGATGAGAAAGATTCATTGGCTTCAATGTCGCTAGTTTCCTATCATCTCCACATGGTCATTTTTATCCATTAGCATACAACTCAAATATTCAGTGCACTTTGCTAAATATATCTCAAAGACTCATGCAATTAGTTTCTAATAGAAACTTCAAGTGAATGGATTTTATAACAGGGACAATACGTTTTGTCTTGCAAAAGTAAATAATTTTCAGACAAATTTCCTAGACACGCCTTCTCTAAAGGCAATTTTGTTAGTCTTCTTCTTTGCGATTCTTCGAAGCGCGATGTTAAATTACAGTTTCCCATTTTCTTACACAGCCCCTTGCATTTTCATTGAACTCCGCAAGGTCTTTTGAGCTGCAGAGGTTGGGTAGTAGAGCACAGACAAGGCAGTGTTCCATAGTATGGTCTGCTTCTCCACATTCACATCCTATATGTAACTTCAACACATTTCAAGAGCAAAGCTTAATAGTTCTTGCAATATTCCAGTGTGAACATTAACCAAAAACACATTTGTGAATTTATATGATTGACTCCCCTCCATGTTTAAATGACCATTCTAACATTGTGTGCAATCAAATTCTATAGAAATTAAGCCTTGGACAAAAGGAGACAAATTGGAGATGGTCATGCTGAAAGGTTTCTGATAACTGGGCAACATTAACCCCATATAAACTTTGAAAGGAACGCAATCCTTTCAATTTTGCTATGTGCCATGCTTGACATTTTCATTTTTGTAACGCTGCAAATTTAATAATGTTCAATGTGTTACGCAACATTAACATGTACAAACTGAGTGGAACGCTGTGCAAGGTACTGCATATTGAAATATAAATGGTGTAGTCACTGTGAATAACCCTGTTCATGCCTAGCTGTGCAATACTCTATATGTTATGCTCATCAAGTGAAACAAGCCAGTTAAGAGCAATGTGAAATTTACAACACAGCATTGTCAAAAGGACTGTCAACGGGAGTCAAACACCCATGATCGTTAAGAGTCGGAAACCACTTCTGCTTTTTAAAACTTAGTGAGAAATTACCATGAGTAAAATTGTAAGCCAGTAACTCTGAGTAATATTCGTGTTAATTTTTATTGACAGCTTAAACAATGTCAAATCATTGATTCATTTTATTAAAAATTCAAGTCAACTGCCTCTTAACAGCCAATGGTGATACTTCCATACAACTGATAACAAAAAATAAAAATAAAAAACCCATGGTCCTCCAAAAACAAACCTTATCCAAAGAACGCATTTGCAAATGAATATTTCTATTTCTCAAGCACATTTATTTGAGGTTTAGTTCTTGTCTTCGTACTGGGACTTGTTTTTCAATAAATACGCTGCAAGGTACTCAATAGGATTTGGTGGTCTGCAATAAAACATACGAGACAACAAATGTTTTGTTAGTTGGCCTTCATATACCATTCATATACAGTCATGTGCCGCATAACGTCCGTTCGAGCAATGTCCGACCGCATATACGTCCGTGGTCCCATAGGGTCAGAATAGAGTTCAGATAACCTGATCGGAGAACGGGACGCAGTGGACGTAACCGGACATTGCAAACGCAACAGCTTCCCGCACGCAACACGTGTATCTCATGTCTCTTGTATACAAAGCTATTGAGCTGCCAGGCGTATAATGGTACAGTACATACATAGCCGATAATACAGTACTGTATGTGTACAGTATGTTGGCAATTTAGTCAATACAGATACACTACAGTATCCCATATAGCTTTGCTAAGTATATAATATGGTGCCCTGTGATGGGCTGGCGTCCGATCATGGGTATAGCCCTGCCTTGTGCCCTGTGTCTGCCGGGATGGGCTCCGGCTCACCATAACTCTGTACAGGATTAAGCAGTTTCTGACAATGAGATGAGATTATATGGTGTTCGCACAACGTCCAAATCACATAACGTCCTATTTTACAGAACGTATCGTGGACGTTAAGCAACGCATGACTGTATTTAAAATCGCTACTTTATACGGAAAAAATGCATTTAAAACAGGTTTGTCAGGAACAAGACCAATTTCTTTTTAAATACTGTATAACGAAGAAAATCTACACGAATATAGGGAGCTCAATATGGTCACATGAGCATGATTCTTGCTAAAACACATAGTTCAGGTAGTTTGAACATTTATGATGTATCTAAAGTCTATAAGTGATTTCTAGATTTGCTTTTATACATTTAAAATATAAAAGTACTACTTTATGACAGGGTAATGTGTATCTGCCAGGTAAAATAGCATATGCACCTGTCCTTGGCAAGCACAGATAGCCCCTGAAGGAGGATGGGCACCACTGTTTGGTCAAGATAGGCGCGCGTAGGCAGCGCCTGCAGGTCCACCTTTTGCTTGGAACGGTCACCGCCCACCCTCTCGCTCTCCATGATCTTCTGTAATGAAGTACAATAGCAATATTTTGTTTGATTTGTATTTTTCTCTGCAATAAAGAAAGTTGAAAGGAAAATGGAAGTGTGTATATGAAATACCTGGATGCTGTCTGCTAGTCCAAACTCTGCATGTGGATTTTCAGGTCCCTGTAAAGCAGAACTGTTTTGAGAATCTAATATGATGACATGCATACAAATTTACATTTAATGTTAAGATGAGGTAAAGGGCGATGCAGGAGTGTGCACCAAGTCAGAAATGTACAAGCACATGATGGTCATTGAGTCGGATTGGAAACTAAGCTGTATGTATAACTGTCCGCCCCATTCCTTCCGTCCCTTCTCAGCCCTCACGTATTCTGGCTGTTTACATCGAATGTGATGTCGGGGAATGTACTGATGTAGTTCTTCACGGCTCGATTCATGATGGTTGCTTTTTAAAGCTGTTCTTTCGGGATAGCCGTCTTGAGCGCTCTCCCCAACCATGTCGGGAAATTACAATGATCAGATCCTCACTATATTTGAAATGCTTAACTCCATAAATAAAAGGCAAGAGTGCCCCCACTTGTCATGAGCATTTTCCTGAAAAGTTTACAAGAGATGCAAACTGGACCCCAGTAAGGGAAATATTGTAAAGCACGATCACTCCACTTCTGTGTGAAAGCCTCTGATAATGTCAATAATCCAATTTTTCTGGTGCAAACTGGAAATATTAAACTTGTATGAATCAAAGTGTACACCTACATCTCTCGTTCATTTACCTGTCTTCTCTCCTACTTTGGGTTACTTCAAGTATACTCTTTCATTCAAGTCTCCTTCATGCATATGAGACTTGGATGGGTATTGTATCCAAGAAAATTAATGTATCTTAAAATCATCATACCCTTTTAAAGAAGTCATGTAAACCCGTTCAAGCTCACCAAGTGGTACGTCACCTGCTTACGTAATGGTTCAATATTTTACACATCAAGTCTACATTATAAGTACAGGATACATATTTTACAAAATAAACATTGTTGTAGTTATGAAAGCATGGTTTGCATCTCATTTTCTAAATGCATGGATCGTCGCGTTGGCTCTATAGTCTTACTTGGGGTTGCGACTCGGCCGCTTGCTCAGCCGACACCACTGCCTGTTCTGCAAAACAAAACCACAAAAATAACAATTCAGAGACGAACAAACGATGCAATAATGATTTATGTCAATTGACATGACTCCTGAGTTCTGAAAATTAATCGAATCACACAAGTTACATGTGCTTAGTTTTCAACCTTAATACAAAGGGCGAATATGCCCGTGTTAAACAACCGGCCAGTGGGCACATTCGTGAGATGCTCAATTGTCATTTAACGATTATGTATTTGGACTATGACACAATGACCTGACCTTGTGAGACAGGTGTTTAATAGTGAGAAGTGTTATGAGCGTACGAGAAGACCGTATTGTGGGGAGTGTTAATAGTGAGGCAAAACATGTTTTGAGGGTTAACAGGAGTGTATGTTAAAATGTGAGGAGTGTCTGCCGGGATAGGCTCCGGCTAACCGCGACCCTCTACACTCTACAGTGTCTACACTCTACAGGATTAAGCGGTTTCTGAAAATGGATGGTATAGCCTACGAGTATGATAACAGTATTAAAACAGCGAAGAGTGTAATTTGCTGATAGTGTGGGAAACGTGAGGGTTAACAGTGTGAAAAATGTGCTTTTAGTCTGAGCTATTAGAAATATTTTTTAGAACTGAAGTGCGAGGAGTGTATTAGTAGTACTTTATTATTATAGTAGTGTGGTATTAGTGTATCTTTTCAATGAAAATGCAAGGGGCTGTGTAAGAAAATGGGAAACTGTAATTTAACATCGCGCTTCGAAGAATCGCAAAGAAGTGTATCTTAATGGTAGTAGTGTGTTAGTCGTGACAGTACTGAATGTTAATGATGTTGGAATGCGTCAGGAGGGTGATCAGTGTGTTAACAGCGAGTTCGGTGTCAGTGCGATGACTGTAACTAACGCGGTTAAGACTGTGTTAGCCGCACGAGTGTGACTAGTGTGGGCAGCGTTACCGAGTCAGTACTGTATCAGCACGGTGTTACAAGGCGTGTAGTGTCTTTCGCGTGATGTGTTCTATCAGGGCGAGGGATGCGTGGAGTTGTTGCTCGTGTGATTGGTTAATCGGCGTGTTGTTGTTAGCGTGGTGAGGCTGCTCGTAGCGTGAGGAGGGCGCGAGCCCTGCAAACACCAGGACATAACACTCACCGTCCGCCATCGCTGCCGCTCCGTCTCCAAGGCCGCGCGGCTCGCAGCCAATCCTCGCGCGCTTAAGGCGTCACATGACGCCTCGCGACAGAATGCGATTTTGCGGTGGAATGTGACGGAAAAAGAGGCGTGGCCTGCCCATATAAGGAGTTACAGTTTCGCTTCGGCAACGATTCAGAACCGAATGGGCCAATTGGGGCAACGATTAAGGCGATTCAGAATCGCCGGTTTTATTTTGCATGTGATTGGCGAAAGTGAATATAATTATACCATTATTACGCCTGCAGGTTTTGGGTGAAGGGCTGCCGCAGTATGCAGCATGGATTTAAATGTTTACGAGAACTGTCATCGTCCCATTGCGGCAACCTCTGTGTGAGCTGCATTAAACTATTGCCTTCCTCAGCCAGTCGAGCATCCAACTAACACGTGAACACTGTAGCCGAGCAACAAACACCCTTAGCAACCATGTCTAGTAACAAGCGCCCCTAGCAACCATGCCTGGCAACAAACACCCCTAGCAACCGTTCCTAGAAACAAGTGCCCATAGCAACCGTGCACACGCCCCTAGGAACAGTGCACAGCAACAGATAGGGAGAGATGTTGAAAATGATCGTGGTGGACCAAAGGAGCTGATGATAGGGATTCTAGTGATTACAAAAAACTGGCCAAAACCACATTAACAAGAAGTAACGGTAGAACGATCGCACGTATCTCTCCATGCTTCCTTGTGCACTTTTCAGTGTTTGTTCCATATTTAAAATCAACCACCATGACGATTTTGACACAATATTTTCTTTATTGAAAATATGAATGACATTTTGCTGAATACAGCCATGGCGAATAAAAAGCTCAAGCGGTGTTAATGTTTATCTTTGTGCTCATAGAGTTAGTAAATTGTGTAGGCATGTTGATTTCTTCAGGTGCCTGTGATGGCTGTTCTTGTTAGATGGATACACTTATTATACACACTGTGTACGTAAAGATGTTTTTATTTTACCATAAGAGCTGTGCTTTATTTTTCACTAGATATTTTCCAGAATCCTGCCCGCATCAAGCAGAGGATTGACATTTTCTGTAAAGGTTTATGCCATGGTAAGTTTTAACGAAGCTAAAACTTATAAATGTGAGTGTCTGAAAACGTATACACAGTAATGTATAGACACACACTCGTATGTATTTACTGGACTGTGTAAAACATTTTCAGAACAAGCTCCCGTCAATCCATGCTTGTGATATGCATTGGCGTCAGAATGCCTGCAATTTAAAGCACAAACATGGAACTTTGTAGCTGCTCACCAAGATTTTGATCCAGCATAACAAAGACGGCCACGGTTGTGGTACAAAACCCTAGGACACATCGTGAGAAGAATGTCTCTATATACTGAAAAATCGGAGACCTACACAAAAATGCGTTGTCTTCAGTGGTGTATTTTACAAACTGACTTCTAATGTCCTGGGAAGGCATGCAGATTTCCTAGGACAAATTGCCTCAACAAGCGGACAATCCTGGGGAAAATCTGGACACGAGCTAATCCTAATTCTAACACAGCAATCGAAAGGCATTACAAGGCAATTATATGTGGTGGTATAAGCTGAGATTTATCAGGAAACAATTATTTGGGGAGGTGGGTTGTCAGTATTGCTCTGTATAAATTCGTAATGGACAAACACGACTCTATCTAGGTTTTGTGAGTAAATATATAGTCGCGTGTTTCTAAACATGTAAAAGTATTGAGCATGCATGCAAAAGCCACAACAGCAGGGGAATACCAGCTTTTAGACAAGTCTATCCAACATATAGTTGATGTCAGCAACTTGTTCCGCGCCCAATATGTCGTACATTTCCTCCACTTGGGTCGCATTGCACACCTTCATAAACTTGCACAGTTCTTCTTCCTGCAGAAATAATCATAGTCAGTATCACCATTACTGTCAATGAGTCATTTTCATTCGGTGAGTCAGGACCAGGGATAAACGTTAGCCAGGTCTGTCCAGCTCGGTGACCCGCCCAGATCGCCCAGTGCATTAACCCCTCATTAATGTAGTTATGATCATACTATTACAGCCTCTCCCTACAACTCTGGCCAAATTGATCAACAGATGCCTCAAACTTGCAGACACAACCATTGCTAAAAAATAACCCACTGAGACAGCCCACCCAATTGGAGCGTCTAATCGAGGCCTGTTGTCTCGTTGCCGCCTAAGAACTCACTGCTTTTGGCACGCCTGGCATGTGCACTGCTGTTAATATCACGAATTAAACACTTCTTAGTACACATGTATATTGGAACACGTTACAGTATCCAGGCATATGCATTGTCTTCCTTGTATAATTTGCGTGTAAAAAAGTGTACATTGTGGGTCATGGTGTTGTGTTACAGTTAGTTTTGACAAATGTACATTACCCCCGAACTTGAGCTAGGTTCACGGATTGTAATATCTCTAGTGTGCTTCATGCAATGCTGTATTTCATGCATTTTTATTGTATGGATGGTACACATGCATGTAATGACTATTGAACGTACCGGTTGGGTGATGAGTTTACTCAACAGCTTCTCAGACGTGGTAATACACTGAGCATAGTCAGGCGTTCCTTTCATTTCCTTGCATGTTAATGCATACACCATACGCTGTCACATAGAACCACACAGTCCATGAAACTTAGTGTTAAAAACAAGCTGATCTCCCCCATCACACCTCTAGTAACATGGAAGGTAAACGGGACATTCTCAATATATGTAAACCGTTTTCTAGATTACCACGGTGTAGAATATAGTTTTCTTCGACGAAATGTTTATACATAAACACAATTTGTTCAGATAAATAAAACATTGATGTGTTTTGTGTGTATATTTGGCTGGCGTGCATGAGAGGTTGGTGTGTGCTTGTGAGAGTGAAAGAGACGGGTGTGGTTAGTGAGAAAGGGTCCTGGATTCGTGTCACATGGCTGTGACTGACTTGACCGTGTGGGGGATTTGACAGCGCTGCTCTACCGTACACGGTCGGACGGCACACACGTTGTCAATCTAGGTGATGTCTGAGCTAGTATAGAAGCTCATGACATATCATGTTGTCGTGGTTGGGGGTACATTATTGGTGCGTGTAAATATAATTGTGTGACAGTGAAGATGGGTTCCAACCTGGTGGATCTTCAAAATGATCATGGAAAATTTCACTGTGGCCTTGCACAGAGCACACTGGTCCTGTAACAGAATACACACACCAGTGTAGAAATGGGACAGATATGTCGTACATCACAGTGCTGAAGATGTATTTATCAGATACTACTACATTTGTTAAATGATTTACTTCTAAAATAATAAGTTGTAGGTTGTCATGGCTCGATGTGTGAGAATTATTATCAAGAGTTACTTTTTCGGCATAGCCGTGTTGAGCATTCCTCCTATGCAACGTCAAGCAAGTTGCGCAACTGATCGCTCAGGTGTGGATCCAACGTGTCATGTTGGCACAGTCCTCTCGCAAAACTCTTGTTTTGATTTAGACAATTTCATGTGGACAGAGAAGCGTGAACTTTGCGATCACAAATATGGCAATTCTTTGTACAAAAATGACACAATAATGTCACTTACCAATTTAGGGAGGTCTTCAGGCGACTCTTGATAATCGGTGTAAGGTGATTCCAGAAAGCCATGCACGCCTAAAGTGAGACAAAACTATTCCTCAGCAAGATGTCCAACGTTTCAGTTCACGCATGTCCCAATGCAGATACTGAATAAACCACCAGCGCGTAAAGCTAAACGTCCAACATCACGAGGAACAACACGCGGTACAACCCGAAAAACACATCAAAAGGTGTCTTTTGTACTGACAGCAAGGAGCCATTCATTTACGTTACTGCTACAGATGTGACCAGTGCACTTGACCCGTTTGTCTTGTCTGCTCACAATGCAGTATGGTTTCATCTCATAGATGCACACCCCTAAATTGTACGGTACAGTGCTATACTAACACGTCTGTGCTCTCTGCTTTCCCTAAACAGCGTGGTTGAGAATAATCAAGTAACACCTACGACCCACGTAAAGCTGATTGACAAATGGACTGTACATGTACATGCCCCCGATTGACACATTTACAATACGCATTCAAGTGATTTATAAAATGGTCAAAGACAACTTTTATTGACGAGCGGAAATACACCACCTTACAACGAGATCAGGTTTTGGAAAAACAGGTGCATACATTGGCAACAATAATTCAAGAAATATATAAACTGGACCATGCTTACCAATGGCACACGCCAGGGCGACCAGGACAACGTGGAGAGACAGCCGGAGATGCCCCATACTGCTGCGGTATGAGGTACGAGGCTGAGACAGGGAGAGCAGGGTACAGCAGCCTCGGATAGGTGACAATTTATATTGGAGTTGTGACGCCACAAAACTGGCCACTCCTCAACAACTCATCCGTGAGGATGTGCGGTGTGGTGTGTGGTCATGGTTGTGCTTGGTGTAGTCAACAATTGCAACAAAAAAACATGCTTACGGGCGTTTCGGTCATATGTTTCTCCATTTGAAATTTATCGCTTGAGATGTTGAAAATTAGCATGGTAGACCAAAGGAGCTTATGATAGGGATTTCAGTGATTACAAAAACCTGGCCAAAACCACGTAAACAAGAAGTAACGGTAGAACGATCCCAATCAGAAGGTTGTGCATTCAAGTCCTGATTTGGAGTTGGCTCAGTCCATCATTTCACGTTGCCCAGCAGATGGAGGTTCCATGAGCATGATCCTTGATAAAACACGAGTAGCTTGAAATATAAACGCATAGGCAACAGTTCTTGGCAAGCACAGATAGCCCCTGAAGGAGGATGGGCGCCACTGTTTGGTCAAGATAGGCGTGCATAGGCAGCTACAACAGTATCTTGAACACCTTGTGCGTGTGATGGTCCCTGCCAGCTCGCTCCTCTCTCCATGACCTTCTGTAATGAAATACTATAGGAATCTATTTTTAAATTGTATATTTCTTAGAATGAAAATTACGCAGGAGCGGAGGTTGAGAGATGGAAGTGCGTAGATTCAATACCAGGATGCTGTCTACTGGTCCAAACTCTGCATGTGGATTTTCCGCTCCCTGCAAATCAGAACTTATTTTGAGAATGTAATCTGATGACACGCATACAAAATAACATTTACGGCTCAAATGAGGTAAACGGTGATGCAGGAGTGTGAACCAAGTCAGAAATGTAAGAGCATATGCTGCGAAATAGCAAGTTTACTTTGCAGACCAACATCTGCTTTGTGCTGGTCATTGAGTCGGATTGGAAACTAAGCTGTATACATAACTGTCCGCCCAATGCCTTCCCTCCGTCCCCAGCCCTCACGCATTCTGGCTCTGTTTACATCTATGTATTGTGATGGTGGGGAATCACACGGCTCACGATATCCTCACTGTAGTCAAAATGTTTCAAGTGGGCCTTGAGGTGCATCAGGTTGAGAACCCCCGCTTTAGACGATTTCGCGTAATACCGCTAGGGGGTACTGTTTCTCCTACTACAGTATTATTTTTTATTTTGAAGCCATAGTAAAGTCCAGCATAATTAATACTTTCGTTGATTTAAAAAAAACAAAATTCTTCACATGCCGTTTAGAATTTCTTGCCGGGCTGGACCTGGCCATAAGTTGTGCACCATTGATTTATACCAATACAGTTCTACTCTATTAATACAATGGTCGGGGATTCATGATGGTGTAGAAAATGACACTGACTTGAGATGACCTTACTCAACATGTGATGAAATAATGCAAAAGCAATTGACCCATTTCTTACAGAGGAGCGTTAGACGGTTTGTTATACGTATTTGGGGGGGGACACACGCGTGGATATTTAAAATAGACATGATGTTTTCTTGCTTCTTCTTTGCGATTTTTTGAAGCGCGATGTTAAATTACAGTTTCCCATTTTCT
>JAZEWU010000002.1:23183202-23202599 GCA_036362915.1 Geotria australis
GTCCCCAGCTCAGCTCCACCGCGAGTCGGAGTCCCGCTCCTTTAAAGCGCCACGCGACACATGCGACGGCCGTCGAGTAGCGAGGACGCGCCGCGACCCAGAATCAGGCCGTTCACGCGGGGCCCCGTCCTGGGATTCTTCCGTTCCCCAGGCCGCGGTAGCCCCATCCCGAATGTCGGCCCCATTTCGGCTCCATTCCAGATCCATGCCGGCCTCGTCCCGCGCCCCCCTGGCAACGCTGGATCCCCCTCCGCCCCGTCTCTGCGTCGCCCCATGGCCTCGCCTCCGGCCCCGCCATGCCTGGGGCCCGTTCCCGGGTACTCCCCTCCTCCTTCCCGCCGCCGCCGCCGTTACTGCCTCGGCCCCGTGGTCCTCACCGGGCCCCGCACCGGCCTCTCCGAAGCCCATGGCGACCCGCACGGCCTGCCGGCGTGCCCGCGACTCGGCGCGCAGTATTAGCCGCCTCCGCGCTCGAACGCGGCGCAGGCGCCACCGCAACAGCGGGAGGTAGAAGGAGCTGAGGAAGCGGCCGAACATCGCCGCGGTGTGCGCCAGGCAGGCGAGCAGCAGCTGTGCGCGGGCGACCTGCGACGCGATCGCCGCCCGCTCCGTCTCCTCCATGTCCAGCTCTTCCTCCATTGCAATGCCGGGCGGCGTGGGACACAGAGACATGCCTCGGTGGCCCCACAACAGCGGGCCCCTGGACCGTGCATCGAACGGGTCACTGGCCCCGGAACGCGCATTGCCCAATGCAATTGAGTTCACACCATGACCCCGACACAGTGTAATTAATAATAATAGCGTTTTATATAGCGCCTTTCACCAGAGGGTCGCAGAGCGCTGCACAAGGGCCGCGAAGATGGTTGATAAATCGCTCTTGGTTAACAAAGTACTACTGTACAGTGTTTTCTAGACGTCTCATCTCATCTTATTGTCAGAAACCGCTTAATCATGTACGGGTATGGCGGTGTGCCGGAGCCCATCCCGGCAGACACAGGGCGCAAGGCAGGGGTATGCCCTGGATGGGACGCCAGTCCATCACAGGGCACCGGGGGCAATTTAGTCCGCAGACCAATTAACCTATGCAGCAGCATGTCTTTGGACTGTGGGAGGAAACTGGAGTGCCCGGCGAAAACCCACGCCGACACGGGGAGAACATGCAAACTCCACACAAAAAGGCACTCGAGCCGGGATACGAACCCGTGACCTTGCTGTGAAGCGGCAGCGCTACTGACCGCGCCACCGTGCCGCCCACAGTACTTATAGTGCTGTAGATGTAATTACATTATTTCACGGGGGTTTTACGTTGGACGTAAAATAATAATAATAGCATTTTATATAGCGCCTTTCACCGAGGAATCACAAAGCGCTGCACAAGGGCCGCGAAGAGAACGGCATGTCAACAATGAAATAAATAAAACAACCAATAAAAACTAAAGGAACAACGTACACAGACGAATAATGTTTTTTTTTGCCCAAAGTTCCAAATATGTTTCATTCAACTACACCCCTGCGAGCATAGAGGGACCTTCCTGCGGTTGAGAATCGGCACGGTTTACCTGAGTGAACCGTGCACAAGGAACTGGTAACGATGCGTTACATCATTCGTTATAGCCGATCTTCATGTTCACAGTGAATGCATCAAATCGTGCACGTGACAATCGGGCATTTATGAAGTAGACACAACCATATGGAAATGACTGCCGTTATATTTAGGCTAATGCATTGAATAAAAAGGTGCAAATACAGCAGAACAAGAAACAATGCAAGCGAGACGATAGGATGCAAACAATAATTGTCTTAAATTGGACCAAGATTCCAGGTCGTGATGCATTCCTGGAGGGTATAAATTGCTACAAGCATTACTTCTAGGGCTTTAGTTATGGGTGGGTGTCCTCCGGGTTCTCAGTTTTCCTCCCACAACTAAAAAACACTCATGAATTAATTGACGATAACAATATATAGGTCGCAGTGTCTGGCGGATTGGCGCCAGCTAAACGGGTGGCTGGACCCCCCCCCCCCCCTGAAATTGAGTATGTGCCACTCGTAATAAATTGTGTTCATTAATTAATTATCACCAAATGGACACCTTACACAAAGTGTCCGGTTTGCAAGAAGCCATACATGCTTGTGGCAAAAACATGCAAACGAAATGCTTTGAAACAAGGAAAAAACCTGGTATCTTTTTTACATCAATATGTATACTGTTTCTATATTATTATATTATATTGTACCATATTACTAAAATTGTAATACTGTCCCATTCATAACCAGGATTAAGCAATGGAAACATTTAGGAAAATGTATTTGTAATGACTGATATTGGAATGGGGCGGCACGGTGGCGTAGTGGGTAGCGCTTCCGCCTCACAGCAAGAAGGTCCCAGGTTCGAATCTCGGCTCGGGGTGCCTTTCTGTGTGGAGTTTGCATGTTCTCCCCGTGTCCGCGTGGGTTTTCGCCGGGCACTCCGGTTTCCTCCCACCGTCCAAAGACATGCTGCCAGTTAATTGGCGTACTGACTAAAATTTCCCCAGGCGCCCTGCGATGGACTGGCGTCCCATCCTCGGTGTTCCCCTGCCTTGCGCCCTGTGTCTGCCGGGATAGGCTCCGGCTCACCGCGACCCTGTATAGGATTAAGCGGTTTCTGAAAATGAATGAATGAATGATATTGGAATGTTCAGTAATGTTTCTCTATTTGGTCATCTACATTAAAACAGGTGAAAAAACGTAATGAGTGAATTGAATTTTGACAATAATATACTGTACATCTTTCAAGTATTTAAAGCTTAACAAGTTCTATAATTGTCTAAATATCACGTTATGACTACTGTGTCTCATATGAGGTGCATAATATGTAGTATTCATTGGAATTGTATGGGACGTTTGTATATTTAAGTATAATACTACCACATTCTCCACATTTTAAGATGCTCTGGAATATAAGATACACCCCAAACATTTGTGCAATGTCAATAAAGTTATAGAAATCTTATTTTATACGTACCATAAAATGCATCCCCAACGATCACTTTAAAATACAGGGGAAAAGGAGCATCTGCTAATGTGGAGAATACAGAATATAAAGTGGGACATGTAATGACATATGCATTGAAAATATTCCATAAAAGGTCTACAGTAAAGTGAATTAAATATATTCAAGGAATCCGGGTAGCCATAGTACTGTCCTTGACCTGCATGTTATGTTCAAAGAGGGACCAGCCAGAAACACCCACTGCGCCTGCAGCTGCACATGGAGACTAACGTGCAAACGTGTCCGAAGAAATGCTGTGCTCTAGAGCTGCATATCCAGTGCACTGTGGGTGCTGCACTCATGTAATTGATATAAACCGCAACTGGCTGTATAACACCACATGCACCCAAGGTAGTTGGCTGAGAAACAAACGTCTCTCCCCATCAGTCGATCACAGAAAACTGCTTTCCCACTCGGGTTGTGGATCTTCCGTTTTGAGTTGAAGGTAGAACAAGCCACCTTCCCTGTATGTGTCATTCACAGCACACAACACACCACACATATTTCACTTGATTCATTAGGATGTATGTGTTTGTATTTATTCAAACTACTTATATCGCAATTATGCTAGCAGTGTCTCGGAATTAACGTAAGAATGTTTACATCATGGGAATGTATAATGTGAAAATCCACATAATGAAATATTTCCATGCATACACCATTAGCACCATGTGTGCCACAAATAGCTTAGTGTGCTAACCACTGTGCCGGCACTCCATCCTTTGTTAATGTATTGTACCATGTGTCCGCATTTGAAATTTGAGTGGATGAGGTGTGTTCTTACAGACCTGTCTGACTCAGTTTTATCCTCTGGATTTGCCGTGGTGCTCACATCCACATGCACATCCGTATCCACACCATTGTGCATCTTGTTGCGTCTCTCACAAAACTGCTCGTTCGTTTGATCATATGCCTGTTAACAGGGGACAGGGAAAGTAACGAACAAAGTTGTAGAGGACAAAGGGTCAGCAGAGGAGAAACGGATTCCAGAGCTATTCTTTAAATGTAAGACATCATACATGTTCTGCCCACTGCTGGATGAAGGCCTCCCCAAGTAATTATATTGCAGTGCCACAATCCATCTTGCTGGTGCACATGAACCAGTCTCATCACTCCATCTTTATAGAGATTATTTTCTCAGTCTATCTCCTTCTCTGGCTGTAATCCCTTCACCAGTTTTATCCCTCGGCCATCAACCATTTGCGCAGTCAAGGTGATTTCTATAATTGATTTCATCGCTGCTCCATGTTTTCCTCTTTCTGTCTCTTGGTATAATTTCAAGCGTGCATTAGTCCAGGACAATGGACTTTACAGGTTTTGTTCCATATTCTTTGTCAGTGTTCATGTTTATGATTTATACGTGACAGTTAGCAGGAGACAATGATTAAAACGTACTTTAATCAGACACAGCGGTGCGCAGTACCTCTTGTCATTATCGTGATCAGCTTTTTAGAAAAACCCTCCATCCTGATCTTGTTCATCACTTTATCCAGCCATCCATTGTCAGAAACCGCTTAATCTTGTACAGGGTTGCTGTGAGCCAGAGCCTGCCTATCCCGGCAAAAACAGGGTGCAAGGCAGGGCTATACCCAGGAAGAGACGCCAGTGCATCACAGGGCACTGGGGGCAATTTAGTCCGCACGCCAATTAACCTATGCAGCAGCATATCTTTGGATTTTGGGAGGAAACCGGAGTGTCCGGAGAAAACCCACGCGGACACAGGGAGAACATGCAAACTCCACACAGAAAGGCACCCGAGCCAGGATATGAAGCCAGGGCCTTCTTGCTGTGAGGCGGCAGCACTACTCACCGCGCCACCGTGCCACCCCTATACGTGCATATGATTCCACAAAAATATACAAAGGTATTACCTGTAAGTATGTCAGTGGCAGAAGCTTTCCTACTGTGTTCACAAGCTGGGAGAACGTGGGTCTTTGGGAAGCTCTCAGTGCCCAGCAAGCCTTCATTATCTCAAACCTGACTCAATCACATGCACATTCACACGAAAGATTAGTGAACTAACTTTGGCAGTGGTCCATAAGCACAAATAAAAAAAACTCAACAAACTTGTCATTAACACTGCTTTAAACAGAAATATAATCGTGCACCAAATATCACATATTGTATACATTTTGTCCTGTGTAGGGTAGTGGGTTGAGTTTTTGTTATTAGTGACCCTAGTATACTATTATCAAATCATAGGTTTCCACTAGCACACTGCCATACCATTTAAAATACGCATGGTTTTGGAAATTATTATCAAAGCACTGAGTGGAGAGCCATTGTTGGCATTAAAACGGAAGGCTTTAGGCCAGGGAAGAGTTTGCAGTGATCAGGCTGGAGTGGTTTGTGGGGGACACAATTTTGCAATGGGGGAGGTGGCAGGCCTTCCTTTGGTACTGACCCTGAATGAAAGGATGACTAATATTGTGTGTACATATATAGAGTATAACATCACACTTTGTTCACATTCGCACATTTACTCTTTCTGTTGTCATCATTGTAGTGATATATCCATATCTTATTCAGAAGGTTGCAGTACACTAATGCAATCCATCATAATGCATGTTGTGGTTAACACACTTCATAAAACGAGGCTACTTGTGTTCTAATTAGCAGTGTGTGCATGTTATCATCACAGTGAAATCTCACTTAAAACTGCATTAGCCAAGCCAGCATGCGTTGCTCTACGGACCAATTTATCTATTTCTCAGACTTAGTCAAGACAAGGGAAACAAAAATTACTGATTTCTGTAGTTAGTAGGGATGGGATGTTTGAAACAGATCTCATCCACTCTGAGAGGTAACATTCGTTTTTCTGTGATCTTTTAGTCCTTTATCAATTTCAGATTAAACTATATTAATTATGTAGTAGCAAAAAACAGGGTCCTCACATATATGTTGTAATGATATTGTCTGTACTCTTTTCCTAATTAATTTTCTACATTGCCATCACAATAACGAAATCATAATGTATTGCTCGAACATGTACTCACAGGTCTGCTGTCGCATGTTCTGGTTTGTCCATATGAAATCCAGATTTCAGCTGCCCGTAGAAACGTGCGTCAATTGCCATTCCTGGGTAAGGACTTCCTCCTAGATATAATTCATCATCATCATCATCGTCATTGCTAACTCTAAGTAAATACATATGAAGGCGTCTCTTCAATGTGTATTAAATCAAGAATTGTTTAAAAGTTACATGAAAACTAAACTCCGTAACACTAACACGACAGTAATCAGTAACAAAAGCAATCTTTTCCAGTGTAGGGATTAGAGCTTAGATGGCAGAATTTAGGTTTTACTATTGTGTCTGGCAGACCGATTTTACATTCAAATGCCAAAAATACAAACATCAGAAATGTGTGCCACAAGTGCCTCCCGTGGAATAGCCAGCTGGGACCACGATAATTCAAGATTGGCCAGTGGACTGCACATTATCACTAGCAGTAGCGCATATGATATGAACTGTTCATCTATCCCAATTACCCACAGCCCAATTATTACAGAATCGATAGTGTGTTTGTTAATTTGTATTTACTTCTACCTGTCATAGTTGACCAGCTCTGAAAATTTTATTTCAATAAACAGCAAAAAACAGTGTCACAGTAGGGTATTTGAATGGGCGGTTTCGAAGAATCGCAAAGAAGAAGAAGAAGCATTTTTATATTCATTGCTGTGCAGGCAGTCCGTGAGTAATAATACAATTATGTGAAATTACATTTGTGATTGCAGTATATGGGCATAAGTGCGAGTTCACAAACCAAGAGAGAATATTTCCCACAACAGCACACCGTATGACCACACGTCGCTGAGTGTTGTGTACACATTGTCGAATATGCTCTCCGGGGCCATCCATTTCACCGGCAGGAATGTCTATACAAAAATAGACACGATAAGACATTTAGTGTCAGTCTATAATTCCAAGCAAGCCTCTAGTTGTTGTAGAGGTCACGTGAACAAGTTACATTCAGTATGAACTGATTAAAATAATTGATTGTTACTCATATCATTGGATGCATGTGCCATGACAGTAATAATTGTTTTATCGGTTAATCTACGTATTCTTACTGTACATGTCTACGTGTAATGATAATAACATGTTTTAATACAATGAAGCGTTTTGAAAAATAACTTTTGGTGACATTTTTGAGAAAGCCCAAATATCGTATTACATGTTCATGTATGTACATAAACAAAGATAGACACCCAATTTTAGCCTTACCAAACTATTTTGCTATCGAGCACCTAGTAAGGCACCTATTAAGACTGGCACAAGTGCATGGCCAGCACCACGCCCTACTGCCTTAGTCCTCCACTGCTGATGTTTACTCACCACATCAGGTACTCACTTAAGACTAAGTCGACCTAAGTCGTGAGAAGGAATTGAACTCGGGTAACCGGGTTCATAGTTTTAGAGCACAAACCACTAAACTACAGCTGCCACACCACACACGTAATGAAGGTTATGTTTTGTACATACGTTGCCCCTGGATATGTAATTGGTGTCTTTCTCCAGATCTCTTGCCAGTCCAAAGTCACAAATTTTGACCACTCGGTGGTTTGCGAGCAGCACGTTACGGGCAGCCAGGTCTCTGTGTACACACTGACATACAAACACGATACCGCACATGTTATATGCTCTAGGTTTCCATTTAAGTTACATCTTTGAGAGCCTATTAAGGCTGGCAGAGCACATGAAGCTTTGTAATTATCATTTTATAAATCTGCCATTATACTCCCAATACTGAAGCTAATAATCCTAAAATATACAGTAGGTTTTGGTTGGCTTGACAAACTGGGGTTGGTGGTCCCCATCTTTAAGAAACTGGACCAAAGAGTGTGCTCCAACTACAGAGGGATCACACTCCTTAGCATCCCAGGTAAAGCCTATGCCAGGGTTCTGGAGAGGAGACTTTGTCCATTTGTCGAACCACAGATTCAGGAGGAACAATGCAGTTTCCGTCCTGGCCGTGGACCATGGACCAGCTTTTTGCCCTCTCACAGATAATTGAGGGGTCATGGGAGTTTGCTAATCCAGTCTACATTTGTTTTGTAGATCTGGAGAAAGCCTATGACCGTGTGCTCCAAGCTTTACTGTGGAAGGTGCTGCGGGAGTATGGGGTGCCGGTGTCTCTTTTGACAGCAATGCGGTCTTTCTATTCCAAGAGCGAGAGCTGTGTCCGTATACTTGGCGTGAAGTCACATGATCCTGGGACTTCAATGGATAAGTGGGCAACAAGTATGATAAGTGGACACATGTGTTTCTTATATTAGATTAAAAAAAAACAATACATTTATATTTTGGCACGTAAGTGCCCGAATATACCATATCAGGTCCCATATCATATTTGTTAATAATTAGTGCTTTGAGAAATAGGAAAGCAGCAGAATACTTATTCAGTGCATGTCTGGTGTTTATGTGTGAAGTTCGTGAACTGTAATATATAGACCTGATGATTGCATAAAATATTAGACGTACATTTTTAGAGGCAAGGAATGCCATGCCCTGTGCCACCTGGTAGGCACAGCTCAGCAGGTCTGTAGATGTGAGGGGCAGCACCACTCCAGGTTCACAGCTGGCATAGAACGGTTCGTCTGTAAAAATACACAAGCTATTACCAGCATGGCATAAATGTTGCATACTCATCTATGAGCTAATTACATATTCTAGACCTATCAACAATGAAAATGCATTGTGTGAATGTACATATTCTTACCACCTCTTGGAGTATCCATATAATAGACCCCATCCACCACTGTGTAAACAACGCGATCCATACGTGCCTCTGAATGCACGTAATTGTCATCATCCCCTTGCCTCATATCCATGTACATGCTCTCAGCACACATGGAGCTATATATACACACACAGACGGATGTGCGTACATGTCAGCACAACCAGAAGATCGGTAGTCAAGAACATAAAACATCACATATATTTTATGTTTCGTAATAACATTGAAATGTAATATTGTAATATACAGCTCTCTATCAATCCACTATTGGATGAAGGCCTCCCTATTCCGTATTTATTTGACCTTACTTCCTCATGCTAGGTCAGTGCAGCTTACAGGTTGCAAGCCGGAAATATATAAGGTATCACTCCCCAGTTACGAGGCTGAGAATCAAACTGAAGTTGCGTGGTTCAAAGCGCAGTGCACTAACCACAGCCCTACCGGTATAACCACCCAGATTACCAACAATGTTAAGTGTGACAGCAGACATCTGCATGGACAGCCTACCTTACTGCAGGCCTCTTGAGTGACTGCTGCATGTCTTTTAACCAGTGAAGGTATGCATACTTGTTTCTGTGCAAGAAGTTGACCAGATCACCATGGCAACAGAACTCGGTAATGATGTAGACAGGACCTGTGTGGTATTGTATCAACCATTATTCCTATTTCGACTAAACGAGAACGGAACAATTTGTTATTTAAATTGTCCAGTTTTACCATAAATATGTCCTGATTTCTTTGATACATTCCAAGTTACAGCATGACATGCCAGTTGTATATCAGGAGACCTAACGTTTGAAGTTAACGTTATAAATGAAAAGCAACCATCACTGTTATAAATTATTAAAATAAAAAAACCAATGCATTTTAAGTTAAAACTGGTGGTTATAAACAGGAACATGAATAAGTAAACAATTCTTTCGACATTAATTGTACAGGATTTGTTCAGGTAAAGGTTCAGGCCTTGAATATCTTACTTAGGGTCTTCACTAGAGAGCGCTAGACACCCTCTCTATAGAGTCATGTGACCGACTCTTCCACAGCGGTACAATGACTTGGAACAAGTGAGAATACGCACACTTTACCCCACCAGACTGTACCCTTTAAGTGTCTAAACATTTTATGTTGATTGAATGCTGCTGTGAATGTGCAGCGGCATGGGGTTCCAGACAGTGGGGGCGTAACGCTCCTGGGCCCTGGCATAAAGAAGAGGTTTTGAGTCACACTGCAGAGAGTTCTACCATGAGCTGTAGTGCAGAGCAACAGAAATAAGGAGACGACTAAAAGTAGAGGGCCACAGGCCAGCAGGATAAAGATCTCCCCGTGTTGCCACCACTTCTGCAATGTCATAATCCACCTAGCACCTGCACATGAACTGATTTAATTACTCCATCTCTATGGTGGTTTGAAAAATGAAACATAACATCGTCTTGCCTCCCACAGTGCAGGCTCCCAACAGGTTGACGATGTTGAGGTGCGCACCCAAGTGGCTCATGATCTTCAGCTCAGACATCATCGCTCTCCTCTCACTCATGGACGAATTGGCTGAAAAACATGACACGAACATGTGGCATCATCAGCAGCTATGATATATCCACTGATGGATGAAGGTCTCCCTAATAAGTCAACATTTCTCACGGTCCTGTGATGCAACAATCGATATAGCACCTCCACATGAGCATAATTAATTGCTGCATCTCTGCCATTTACGTTCTCTTGGGCATGTCTTCACTTCTGTAAATGAACCATTATATATACTTATAAGTGCAGCCTTTTACAGTGTTCCACAACCATGGCACAAGTATGTGTGTATTTGGTAAACGTATTTTTATTGTGTCTGGATGCATGTACATAGACAGACATGGTACCTTTCAGCATTTTGACAGCTACGCACGGAGTATCCACGTCCTGCATGCTTGCTTCAACCACTTTGCCAAATGCGCCACAACCCAGTATTCGACCTGTTTGTAGGGGAGGGGTAAGGAGGCATGAAAATTATGTTTGCCCAACTCTCAAATATAAATCTGGGGATGATGGATGGACCGGCCCCCTAGCATTGGTGGGAGGGCTGGAGCGGCTCAGCCCCATATGCTAAAGGTTCAGCTGCCTTGGATACGATTAATGAACAGTGGTAAACCCATTTATACTGCTGGAACGACTGAAGTGGGGAGATTTAGTTAATGTGCCAGTTGTTTCAACTGCCATGCGGTAAGGTTAAACCTACAACATGTGGACGTCACTCACACCCAATGTGCTAACCGTTACACCACGACAGCAGCATCGCAATCGTTACTTTATTAATGATGTAAACATGACGCAATGTGTTGGTGAGTTCTTTCCTCACGCTCAGTGGCAGCGTTTCTGTGTGTACGTACCAAATTTCAGAGCGTCTCGCGGTACTTCCCAACGTCGGTCGTACAGAAGTTGCATCGGGTCCACATACGTGTACTCACACCCGTCCGGGCTCACCGACTCGATCACCTTCCACCGCACCTCGTAACGCGGTTTCTGTGTAGGCAACCACACAGGCGTGCACACAGAATAGAGCATTAACACGATCCCCACGGCCATGTCACAGTGGGGGAGTGCAAACGATATGAAAGGAGCAAGAGGCCGTCCCCACAGGAGGTGTAAAACGGACGGAAAAGAGGACTTAAACGAGAAAAAAGTAGGCCTACAGGAAGCGATCGCTGTAACCAGAGAAATGAAGGAGGGGAAGAGGTTTGTCCAGCCTCATCGTCAGTCGCCATGTGGTAACTGACAGAGCGCAAGAGAGACAGACGCTCCTGCACAGCAATCTCGCTTAGAGATGAAGGCATTCACTTACCCTGTTGCAAATGACAATGGCAACGATGAGAAGAGCGATGAAGAGGATAAGCAGGAACAGCACCAGTGACATCACTGATAGGCCCACCTTGGAGTCTTCAACATCACACATTGCCAGACAACAAAACAACCCACAGACAATACACTCTGTAATGGGCTCAATACATTGAGTTTGTAATTGTAGTTGTAAATATTCACACACAATAATAATAACAAAATATTATTGTGACAATGAATATGGATTTTGTAATATTAAGAACTTATTTGGAGGCTGGAAATGGAAGATTGCAATTTCCAATTTTAGCCGGTGTCAACTCAGCCCACCATCCATTCAAACGTATAACATTGGTAACTACTTTGAGATAAGTCAACAGCATTGGAGGTACGGAGGGCTGCCTCCCACCACGGGAATGTGAAATTTATACCAGTGGCCCGAGATGGCCAGTCGAGACGGGTAATACCCCATCATTAGTTTGAGCAGAAATTCCTTAACTTTGACTCGAATCGCCACCGATGACATTTAGATTTTACCGTTTAGACCCACAATGATGACGAATACTGTTTAGAGTTGAAAATGATATTGGTGGTGGTGTTGCTGACAGTGGTGACTATACCCGTGTTGAGGAGGGACAGGATTTGCTCATCAGTTTGGAAGGGGTTTGTGGCCACGCAGCGCACGGCATTAGGGGTCACCAGTGTCGCGGGATCGAATGTGATTGTGCTGCTGCTGATCCCCTTGCTGGCATCAGCCCACTCCTGCACCGATATTCCTTCTGCAAGACAGCATCGCATCGATGTTAATTTCACTGGCAACCACAGAAGCGTGGCGAGGTAATTTTGAAAACGAAATGTTTAGTTAAACCTTTATCTGGGTTCATGTAGCTGGAATCGAATCCAGGAGTTGGTTTGGCTCTGTGGCTTGAATTAGCGTCAGCTGCCAGGCCTGAGCCTAGGCCTGCAGGAACTGTAGCATTGCTGATGTAGATTAAGGTCCAGTGAAAGCTTTCTGTGCAACTGGGGGAGGGATGAGGCACAGGGATAAGCAAACACATTACACAGTTGCATTGTAAGTTGTGTGTGGTGAGGTAAAGTGTGGGTTCTTCCACCCCTTCCAAGATGCATGGAAAGCGTGGAAGAGATACATGGAAAGCGTGGAAGAGTAGGCCATACGATACTCTCTAGAGATGTTTAAAGCTAACAGTGGTGTGAGCAAGCAATATCTGGGCTAGACCATAACCTATCAAGCAGCGAATGCCTCATTTACAACTCATTACAACAATGTCATTTTACATTATTCAAGCTTTGAACCTCTTTGTCTGATAAACAATTCTCATTTCATTGAAGAGGGGAACTGATGGCCTCCGTTACGCACTATTTGTGACCGCACTCCTGACATGTTGAGTTACGTTGTTGTCTTTTCCTCCATATGGAACATGTTGACGTTTTTGTTATCATCCTGTTCTGATACACCATTGATCTCCATTGTAAAATAGCTGTGTAAATGGCTAAATGAGACTTTCCGTGTAACACGTAAGCATTGATTGAGTGATTGATTATTTCACATTGGACCAGACTTCTTGGGAGAAATGGGAGGACCCATACATTACCCCTCTCACACACAACCTGCCAATCAACTACCTGTAACACATAGGAATACGATATGAATGGAATTGAGTTGGGCGGCATGGTGGCGCGGTGAGTAGCGCTGCCGTCGCACAACCAGAAGGACCCAGGTTCGAATCCCGGCTCGGGTGCCTTTCTGTGTGGAGTTTGCATGTTCTCCCCATGTCCGCATGGGTTTTCACCGGACACTCCGATTTCCTCCCACAATCCAAAGATATGCTGCTGCATAGGTTAATTGGCGTGCGGACTAAATTGCCCCCGGTGCCCTGTGATTGATTGGTGTCCCATCCTGGATATAGCCCTGTCTTGTACCCTGTGCCTTCCGGGATAGGCTCTGGCTCACCACAACCCTGTACAGGATGAAGCGGTTTCTGACAAATGAATGGATCAATGAACGGAATTGAGTGAACGCACAGAGCTGTGGCCGCGAGGGTTTCCCCGCTCAGCGCCGCTACTGACCTGTGCTGCTGGCTGCAGGCGTACCACTCGATGCGTGGTTTGGGAGAGCCGCTCGCCACGCACACCACGCGCTGCGCGCCACTCCAGCCCCCGCCGCCCTGCTCCGCGTTCTCCGACAGCTTCGTGATGGCTGCTGGCACTGAGAGAGACGAGGACATAATTACCCCCACCCGTGCCGTCGTCATACGTGATGTTTACTTTGAAAACGAGATATAGAAACAATTATATTGTAGAGTAACCCCCCAAAAAAACTAAAATGTGTCAATGTTGATATAGTTCCTTACACAAAAGGAGCCTTTGAATGGATCGCTGTACAGTTCAATGTCGAAGGTACTCATTCGACGAGAGAAGAACTCAGAGGCACAAGTAAAGTCCAGAGAGGTGGAGGAGGCAGCCAGGCGGTTTTGCCGGTGCCAACATGTTGGCACACACTGTGATGACAGTACTTTGAGATGGTGATGACAATGTGATGCGTTGTGCATATTGTGAGAATATAAAATAAAAATTGTCTTTCTATAACAAAAAAATAAGCAATAAATACGCCACAGTAAATTATGAAACATTTATAATCCCCATGTCATTTTGACGCATTGTTCTACAGAGCATTTTACCATTGATGGACAGGAAGAAGCTGTAGCTGGCATTGTCGTCACTGTTCTCCACTACGATGGAGTAGAGGCCTTCATCACTCAGCTCCACACGGCTAAGGCCCAGCCAGCTGCGGTAACTGTGACGTTATCACACATTCACCGCAGCATCACACAATAATCACGAAGTCATTTTGCCTTAAATTCCAGCATCGTCACTGCCACCACAAACAATTTAGACACTTAATATTTAAGTACGAAGAGATCACTTAGGTAAAAACATGGTTGTATCCCTAAGCTCAAACGAGTGGTGAGTGTGCACAGAATAATGTGCACATCCAATAACAGGCACATCGATATTTTGGAAGAGTCCTATTGCAAATGGTTGTCTTCGATGTCCCTGCATCTTAACGTGATCTATTGCGTCTTAGTGCATTGCTACTTTAGTCGCACAGTTCTTACAATCAGTAACATTCAGGTGGCATCACTTACTGGTTATTCCGAGGATCTACAGCTTCAAAGCCCATGTTTGCGTGGCTGTCACCATGATCGCTTTCGCTGTTGTTTGTCTCCTTCGAGCGCTCCCTGTGGTCTTGTTGACTGCGAGATGTCGCTTTGTCTGCAGTCTCACTTGCTTGATCATCGCGGAATGGACCGCCAGTCTGCTCACTCTCAGCAGTTCGCCTGTCATTTTCCAAACGCCTCCCTAACTGAGCGTCTATTTTCTGAGCATCGCTCCGGATGGAGCTCGTCCGAGGGCTCGTTATGAGGTTGTCGTTTGACTTGCTGTCGCTCGTTTGTTCGTGATGCTTGTGCTCCGCTCCACTATCTGCAGTACGTTGCTTTCCTGTCTGGTGGTGCTGAGCGTAGTTAGTCTGATCATTCGTGTGATGGCGGTGTTTGTTCTTGTCAAACAAGCGTCTGCCATCTTTTGTCCAGAAGACGGAAAGCGGAGGTGGAAATGCGTAGATGTCCACCTCGTAGAGAGGCGAACTTAAAAGCATAGCAGACTCATCGGGGCCGATGTGAGGCCGTAGGCGGACAAACCCCTTTTCTGTGGAGAACAGATAAATGTAAGTTGATGATAAAATTACATTAGATCCACTGCATAGGTGTATGTGGTTGTGCGGCATAGCCTGCCGATGGGTTTTCAGGTTGTACCGAAGTCTGTTGTTTTGTTCCCAGCACGTGGAGTGACATGTCAGCCATCATGCCGAACAACACGGGGTACAACTACAAAACACACCGGAGGGTTCTGTGGAGGCATGGGGAGCGGTGGCCCAGTGGTTAGTGCACTGGGCTACAAATCTGGCGACCCGAATTTGAATCCCGCTCACGGCCAACACCAGTGACGATTTTCTGAACCGGTCCTGCGCCTCTCCTAGGTCGACCCAGCCTCAAATGAGTACCTAGTGCAGTGTGTAAACATCGCCACTAGGGAGACAAAGGCGGCCGGGCGTGGTGCTGGTTACCCACCCCCTCGCGTGCCGTGTCGAGCTTCATAGGTGCTCGCTAACGCCACCTGCCGCGACAGTCTGTAAAGGCGATATAGGGGATATTTGGTGCACATATCTGCAGTTTGCTTACCCAGCACGGTGATATGAGCGCTCTCGTTTGCCTGTCCGTACGAGTTCTCGGTCACACACGTGTACACACCGGTGTCGTGCCTGTCAGCCAGTGGCACGGTGAGCGTGTGCACGATCTGCACGCCCCCACCAGCGATACGCCTCTCGCGCACGCTCGTGTGTGACGCTCCCTCCACCTGCAACCCAGACCATGACCACATTCGTTCATCCATTGTCAGAAACCCCTTAATCCTGTTAACGGTTGCGGTGAGCCGGAGCCTATCCCGGCAGACACAGGGCGCAAGGCAGGGATATACCCAGGATTGGGACGCCAGTCCATCGCAGGGCCCAACACCATACCACGGCAGTTAAAACGTCCGTTTGCCAGAGTTATAGATAGATGTTTACTATGACAACAGAAAATTAACCGGTGAGCTTCTTGCAAGCTCTTTACAGGATTCCTGCGACACAACAAACATGCGAATTGTTTTGACAGATCATTAAAAAAAAAACCCAATAAAGCCCACTTGGCACTTATTGGATAAATAGCACCGACGACCTCTTTTCACTGTTAGTGAATGGCAATTCCACGTCGTCATGAGAATGAACACAAACAGAATAGGCAGCGCGCGAGCACCGTACCTGCTGGCGTGGGTATCTCCAGGTGAATGTGACCATGTCGTTGCCCGTCACGGTGCAGGTGAGCGTGATCGTGTCACCGCGCTGCACCGTGGGACGCGGCGTGTACACCGCGGGATGGAGCTGTGAGACTGCGGACGCACACCAGCCACCGCCACACGAGGAAACAAACATCGCACTGTAGTTCGTACCCATCAGTGCACTTAAAGCACTAATATCTACCGTACGAAGCGATTCGGTATTAATGGCCTTGCGTCTGCTAGTTTGCAACTAGATACTGGATGGATAGATAAATTATGTATCAATTTGGCGCTGATGACTCGGCAATGTCAGTGTATTTTTTTTTTCAAACGACCTGGTTAAAATATGTATTGTTTACTTTGACAAAAAAAGGTTGTCATGTTTCCCCAATTGTCACGAAACAGAATCAATTCAGAAATCTCCAACACCAGTGCCAAGAACTATGTGTTCCAATGAACAACGTAAGGAGGTGACTTTATGAAAAAAATTCAACACCCTAATGTGGGCACTTTCGCACATACTCTTGTATGAGATTAATGTCTGTTGGATCACAGTACAACCAATATTGTAATTCCGGTTGTCAATGATAATAATAAGGTAATCGAGCAATGTCCTGAAAAAAAATTGATGACCCATTTATATAACCCATGTGAGCTTCATTGGAACGATTGACAATCCACTTCTGATATTTTTACGTCGTTTCACCTCCCCAAAGATGGCCGCACAATAACTACTCAATCATTTACTTTCTTAATCCAGGAGATTTCATGGGTTATCAAAGTTTGAGGTGATTGCGGGGGCGCACCGGCAAGCACCATGACGTCGTATTCTTCAGACTCCTGCGTGCGCCCCTCCAGACGTGCAACGCAACGATAGCGCCCGGGCAGAAGGTAGGCCTGCAGGCCCAGCCCGGGTACGTACCACGCTGCCCGAGGGGTCACCACGCTCGAGGCCGCAGCCTCAAACATCACTCCAGTTGCTTCAGCGAGGTGCCCAGTTGTGACATTCGAAGATGGGTCTGTGCTTGTTATACCATCGTAAGCTACGCTGGTGTTGTTATTAAGACCGTCTCCGAGACTTTTGACGGAGATGGCAGCGTTCGCGCCGGTGAGCGGTTGTTGTGTTAGCTCATTGGCCAGGGTGTTTGAGAATTGTGCGCTGCGGTTTGTGATGAGTTGCTGTTCCAGCACTTGCGTGACGTACTGCGAATCGTGGGTGACACTTTCTCCGATTGCTATGTTATTTCTGTGCGTGGTTGTGGAGTGTTGAGGCGGTGCGCTACTGAGCGCGGTGTCGTGTTGGAGCGACACGGAGATGAGTGGAGATGTGACGAGGCATGGCAGACTGGCCGCCTCCCCGGCGTGCACGATCACGACCTGTGCGTGCGCGCTCCGCGAGGGGACGAACAGGGAGTGTCCGTCTGGAAGCACAAAGATTTAGACGTGTGTGATTATGAAACCGAATTGATGTGAAATGTCACTCAAAGTGAAAACTATTTTCAGAGATTTTTAGAGGTCAGCCCTATAGAATTGTCAGGAAGGATTTCCATGTATCTTTCAACAAGGGAAATTATTCCACATTTAGCCATATCTACCGATCTATCGTATGGACTGGCAGGTAGGGTTGCCACTTGTCATGGTTTTCCCAGGCTCGTCTTCCTTTAAGGCAGCTGTGTTGGGAAATCTATGCATTTTCCCACAACAATAACATTAAAAGTCCACATTTTACGAGTTTCTCCCTTTTTATGTCCATGATATGTTCCGGCTTTTGTATTTCAGGTAGCAGCCCGGCTGCCATAGCAATAACGTCCAGTGAATATCTACTCAGGCTCTCCAGGTATGGAAAGCACCATGACGACTGCCTCTATATCCTCCACAATGACCTTCACACCGCATGCAAACACTAATTAATAAGGCAAATTCACCCGCAGGCCTAGGACAGGCCCAGATTCCACTGACATCTAGGTCAAGTATAAAACACAATGTGCCAAGGATTATTCATATAAACAATATATAAAATGTATTTTATCAACAAAACATTGCATTTACAATCCATTAAAGGACTATTGGAAGGAAGGTTGTCTTATTAACAAAGGTGGCAAAGTTGATGAGGATGGTCATGACATTACTGATGGTGTTCAAGATTGTGGTGATGTTAAACTTACCTTGTACATAAACTCTTAAACTGGTACCTTGTGTCTCTGTCTCACCAGAGATCCCAGCTTCATCGTAATTACTCATGTCTTCGTGAAGATATTGACACGTATACACACCATTGTGTTGCAATGTCGCATTCTCAATTTGTAACCAAGTTGAAAATAAGCCAGATTCAGGCACGGCTTCCGTCTGAAAATTAAGATGTTAATAAAGATGAGAAATGATGTTGTGATGTGCAAAAGGGTTCACCTTATAGCAAGACTAACATCACTATTTGCATACTTTACACAGCACAAATAATTATCACATTTATTTAAACAGAAAAGCCTTGCACGGTCATAAAACTTCTTTCGGAGATTCCTGTTGGGCAAATTCTATTTAAAAGTTGCATGTTGGAGGAAAACGGAGTACTGTATCTGGAGAAAACCTATGTATTGGAGGGGCTAACACTCAAAGCTCCACACAGATTGATCAACATTCCATTACTGTACCGTAGTTTCATCCCCTGGCCCCCTAGCAGACCAAACCTACAACACCTGGGATTCACTGGCAGTCTCCCATCCTGCACTGATTTCCCCTTAAGCAGCACATTTAATAAAACTGGAGTAAATGTCTTCCCTGGAATGCACAATAACATATGCAGCTAGAGTTACTACGTTTATTGCTTTCCCCTTTTAGGCAATGCTTACCATTATCATTTTTTAAAGCATGTAGTCTTGAGGTGTTCACTGCTTCAACATTACTACAACAAC
>JAZEWU010000002.1:23202704-23217832 GCA_036362915.1 Geotria australis
TCTGCCGATCACCACACTCGAGTAAACAAAATGTAGAGAGCCCTCTCAAAAAGCTGAGACTGACATTTCATTGACTAACAGGTCAATGTTCACATAGGCAAGTTCGTGGGAATGAATTATTATCACAACTGTCAAGAATATATAATGGGCTTTATTCCAAGTAACTCCTTTAAACAAGTGTTAGACACAGTGTGGGGCTGTCGCCAAACAGTGAGCATCTGCGTGGCCTTACCACTGAGTCACAGTACACTGCAGAGCAGGCTGATTGCTCATAATGGCCTGCTCTGTAAACTCGGAAACGTGACTCATCACGGTTGCATCTTTGCCATCACTAGAAATATGGGAAGCCTAATTACATGTAATAGCAGATGCTTTAATTCTACACACTGTGTTGTCAAGGAATGTGTAGTCTAACCAAAACATCCTGTTTATACAAAAACGCAAATTGTACTGTTTTGTTCTTTATAAAACTCTACACGTGGAACACCACGGGAAGAAGCGAATAGAGAGAAGGAGCAAGCAGACATGAGCTGCACGGAGTGGCGTGTGTTTTAACAAGGGGCGGGGATGGAGGTAAGATTTAGAGTGGGAGTGGCCCCATATAAGTCACGTGATTTACGGGAGGCTTTGAGCTGATCTAGATACAGAATGTTGAAACAAGAACTGTGCACCAGGATACAGAAAAGGAACATGATGCATCACAGCATGTGCTGTGTTAGCTACACAGTTTTAGTCACATTGTTTGAAAATTATATGTTTTGGAATTTTGAACATAGCATCAAGGATATTTAGTAACAAAATAATAAGAATAAAAACAAAATGTTTCTAGTCCCTTGACTGCTGATCGGGTAATGCAGTATATTATGTAAAGCTTAATAATAACAAATATATAGCAAGGTTTGAGCAAAAAAGACATAAATGAATAATGAGATCGTAAATATGTCTGATTCACCAAATTATAATAAAGTGCTCTGTCATGTATATAACAATGAAGCAGAGAACATGATCTTATTCAACAACACTCACATTGTGTTCAGCGATTGTCAATATCGAGGACCCTCACCTGCGCATCAGGCAGCGTGTGCGTTGTGTCCGGGGTTGAGATGGCAGCGTTTTGAGGGTCGATCCAAACTACACGGCCTGGGCCCTCACACTTCACAGCCAGGCTCTGCCCGACCTCCAGAATCACTTCGCTCGCGTTGGGGGTCACGCGTGGAAGGTCCAGAGCGCAGCAAGAGCCTGAATCACAGCAATGAGACATACTAAGGGAGTGCGTCACTTCTTTGCGTTTTCTAGCTCATGTGACTCAGTTATCTGCACCGTGTGCCCGTGCGGAGTCGCCAGCATGTAGACTGCATTACTCACGGTCTGGGTGGTTATTAACAATGCGTTACAGATTCATGTTGATTCTTTATGCCACTTTTAGGAGAGGGATTACCCAGACTAACATTATTCAGGGGATCGTTCTGGAGATGACGTACGAGAGTAGATGCTCTACCACTTTTGCTGGCACCACAAGACGTACCTGGTGAAGCAAGAGATTGGCCTATATTGTTGGATAGAATGGATACGAGTTGGAGGCACTAGCTGTCTGGCCTCTAAATGTCCTATGAAGAATGGCGATTGCCCAAAACGTCAGCTTACATACTTTTCCTATGAAGGCCACACGCAATGTTGTTGACGGATGTGTTGAGTCGTTTTGTTATTTGTGTACCACTGGCAATGCAGCAACATCACCAAATAATTTGTTTTCTTTAAATATGAATGTTAAATGTTAAGCCAATCTAGTTGGATAAAACTGAGTTTCCCAAAGGAAACCATCCGTAAAAGAAGATAGCACCAACACACACATGGCCTGTAGTTATAATGCGTGAAAACTAGTAGCACTCCTGCGCTGTATGAGAACCTAATTTGTGTAGGTGGCAGATGACTCCGGAAAGAAATGGACATTTATAATTCACATCCCTGTATATGATGCACCAGGAAGACCTCCACAATTGCACATATGAGATGTACACCAACACACTTGTAATATGTGTTGAAGTAGAGTACTCACCTTGATGGCTGCTCTTCAGAGCTGTTCTTTTGGGATAGTCGTGTCGAGCGATCTCCCTCGCGACGTTTCGCCTCCCACGTTGGAAGCATCATCAGACGTGGGAGGCGAAACGTCGCGAGGGAGAGAGGGCTATCGCTTGACACGGCTATCCTGAAAGAACATCTCTGCAGAGCAACCATTATGAATCGGGCTGTGAAAAGCTACATCAGTACAGTACTCATCTTGTCAACAGGAAGCTACGTACCAAGAATAATGGAGGTCAGCAATATACGTGGGCCGAACATCGTGGTGATGAAGTCCCAAGTGAAAAGTGGCGCTGTTAACACACAGACACACACAATAATAAGTACTCGGGAACATGCAGGACAGAACGAATCTCAACAAGACACAGCCCTGGAATGCCGCCCACAGGGTGAATAAACTTGTACATTGGGATCCTTTCCAGATGTTGCCGTGGTGTGTTGGTCAGCACATTGGACTTGCAATTTAAAAATCGCCTGTTCAGTCTCCAATGGTGCAAGTTTATTAAATCACCCAGCAGTATAAATGGCTATACCACGATTAATCTATCGATAGGTCGCATGTGATGGGGTACAGTGTGGTTTAATTCCGACCTCTAGCAAAGAAGAGTAGGCCACATTTCTCCCTTTTAGGGGGGCTCCCTAAAGATCCCTCTAATGGAGGCCCTTGAACCATTATTAACTTGAGCAAGTGATGGCTTGTAGGATCTGACAGTGTTTCGTTATCAACAGAATACAGTACTGTTTTCTGAAGGCTCACCATGAAGTTGAGCTGGCTCATATTGAACCATAACATCATCTGTATTAATGGGGGTCAAGGTAGAAGCGTTCACGTCGCGATCCCTGTCAGGTAATACTTGGTATTGTCTGCGAATTCTACCAAACACTTCGAAGCCAAGCTGAAAGACAACGATGTCCAGAAGCTGACCATCGTGCTTCGAAGAATCGCAAAGAAGAAGATCTGTATTAATTACTGTTATTATTTTAACCACAGTTAAAACACTGTTTGGGAACTGTCTTGTGAGTTAATAACTGAAATATATATCACGACTGATGGAATAGATTCACAATTAACTGCTCAATAAAATTAATTTAAATTTAAATAATTACTTCACAAAAAGAGTCAACAGCAATTTATAACTAAACATTTATTTTTTTACAACAATTAACATCTTAAAACACTCTATAGGGTAGAGGGGTGGCGAGTGAAACATGAATCAGTCCTACCCGCCTCCCCAAATCCCCCACCTTCATTTAACATCTTAACATCGTATTACACAACGGAATTAAAGAGTCGTCTATAGTAAGCAGATATATATTATTGCCTGTGTCGGTCTCTGGCGACTCCTGGAATCGGGGCTGCATTTGTGAGAGTTATATCTCACAGTTAAAGCGTCTCCAACATCACCTCTAACTGGGATGGTCCCTCCTAACACACTGTTACCTATTACTAAATACTACATAGGTGGCGTTCCAGGTAATGGCCCTTCTTCACAGCGGATAGGCGACAGACACGCATGCCCTACGCGTGGCTGATCCACAGCTTAGACGCAGCACTGTCTACCCGTGGAATTGACGAACACGTATAGCAGCCCTATTGGCAGTGCCGAGTGGATGATCACAGTCCCGTAAATGGTTTTACACGGCGCTCGGCATCGCCGCTGACATCGAGCACAATCTTGCTGCTCAAACTGTCGGTCTCGACTGACCTCGGTCCCCCCCTCGCTCATCTTTCCCTCTCTCTGGAATGTACGAGCATCGCTGCCCACCACCAACCCAGCCTGCTCACTCATTACAATACGCCCCTCCAGCAGTGCCAGCACACACTTACCTGAAATTTCCCGAAAATGGGACGTATTAACGGAACAAAAGATGGATCATCGCATGTCGCGTGAGATCCCCAGCTCGCTTGCAGCCGAGTGCAAGCGTCTCGTGTGTTTATACATCCGTTCTCTAAGCTCAGCTCAGCGAGTTGGCCCGTTTAAGGGTCTCCTCCTCCTCCTCCCCGTGCATATGTGGAACACATGTCGTGTGCAAGATTTCCCTCCACTCGCTGAGAATCCCCTCCTCCCCTCCATTAGTTAACTGGAGGAGAGAGGGAAAAATGCAGTGCAGCGCAACTTGCAAACGGATGCTGAGATGTAGAACAGCCACAGCTTCCATGGCTGGAGGTCGTTACGCTAACAGTGGCGTGAGCACGCGATTGCAGGCCTGCTCCTACTTTATTCTTTGCTGTGAATGTTTGAGGCGTTATAAAGCTCTGCCAGGCGGATCACAAGTGGCGCCTAGGAGGCTCTGACACATCAGGCTACTACCGAGTTGTTTGCTTCAACAGAAGTCAAAGCCCCCGGTGCCCTGTGATGGACTTGCGTCCCATCCTCGGTATAGCCCTGCCTTGCACCCTGTGTCTGTCGGGATAGGCTCCGGCTCACCGCAACCCTGTACAGGATTAAGCGGTTTCTGACAATTACGATAATGATGAGAAGTCACATCTGGCTCAAACTGAATCCGCCAGCCCTGTGATGGACTGGCGTCCCATCCTGGGTATAGCTCTGCCTTGCGCCATGTCTGCCGGGATAGGCTCCGGCTCACCGCGACCCTGTACAGGATTAAGCGGTTTCTGACAATGGATGGATGAATCCGCCAGCAGTGGCGTGAGCAAGCAACTTGCGGGGCTGGGTCTTGATCTTACAACCACTGTATACTTGTGGCATCAGCAGCAGTGTCAGCAGAGCGCGGCGGGGGGTGCGTGTAGCAGCAGCAGCAGTCTGACCGACACTGCGCCGGGTTGAGGTCTCTGGCATTTCCGACCGGCGCGCGTGGGTGGGTGGGTGGGTTGGGTGGTGCTGGAACAACGGACGGCGGAGGGGCGAGCGCTCACAACAACCAGCGCAGTTCTAGTGAGTGGGTGGATAAAAGATAGATAGATAGATGCTTATTATTACAGCAGAAAAATACCCAGCCAGCTTGCAAGCCCTTTACGGGACTCCTGCCACACAACAAACATACAAAAAACGTAGCATGTTGGTGGCAGTCGGTAGCACAACAAACATGTGGTGCATCTGCTGGTTATCTCGGTCAGTCAACCTATGGCCATCTGGGTCTGTTCTGTGAGCTCCTGCCAGCGAGCCTTCGACACTTCGCGTGGCCTCAAGATGCACCTTGCCTGGCACAGGCGGGGTGGTGACATCACCACCTCTTCGTGGCAAATCGCGACTGTTGCTGCTGTTGTTGCAGTGGTTAACGCGCTGGGCTACGAACCCGGCCACCAGAGTTGTATTCCCGCTGACGGACAAAATCACGGATGTTTATCTGAACTGGTCGTGGACCTCCCCTAGCTCTACTCAGCCTCAAATGAGTACAGTGCCAAGTGCGGTGTGTAAACGTGGTGCTGGCCATCCACTCACCCGTGTGGATGCCCCAAAAGTCAGTTTAGGCTAGACGGGGGTGGAGGAGGGTTTAGTCTTTGATGTCGATCGTGGAGGGGTAACACTGCTGCTGGGGTTACAGCGAGTAGCCGGACATGAATAGGATTTGTTGCAGAGCCAGAGCCACGATTTGTTAATAAAACACAGTCTTCTGGCAATGCGCATGAATAGTTAATCTATTTATTATCATTCATTATCAGTACACACTTAATCCTGTACAGTATCGGGTCGCGAGAGCCTATCCTGGTAAATACAGGGTGCAAGGCAGGGATATACACATGATAGGACGCTCATCCATCACAGGGCACGGGGGCAATTAGTTAGGCCAATTAACCTCAACAGCATGTTTATGGACTGTGGCAGGAAACTGGAGTACCCCGTGAAAACCCCCGTGGACACGGAGAGAACATACAAACTCCACAAGTCAACCGAGATGGAAATCGAACACAGGTCCTTTCTTGCTGTGAGGTGTGAACGTTATTCACTCCGCCACCGTGGCGTCCCCCTACACGAGTAGTTTTAGAATGCAAATAATCTATTTGTAAGTTTGTCAGCGACAATGCCCAACATAAACACGCGAGAGGTCACACAGGCACATGTGCTAATAATAGACCAGCACTAACATTGGCCAGATGTGTTTGGTCATGGGAACACAACCTATCTCTCGTTCTCAGTCTCGCTAAGCATCTGTTCCCCGTCTTCATCTCTGCTCTGTACCGCTGGATTAACAAGCAGCAGATGCAAAGGAAGCGGGCACGTAGTCACGAGTCAACATCTGAGCAAGGCACACGGGCAGTCACGGACACACCTGGAAACGTGGCGTGCTGGGTGGAGGTAGCGGTGTAGGGGCTGTCACGCTCTATCCACTGCTCGACGCAACAGCCATGCGGCCCGCGGCATCGTGCACGGGTCCCCGTTTAAACGGGTCATCGTATTACTGTATACGAGAATGCAACGTAGTGTTACCAACGACGGTCAGTGTTGTCATTATGAGGCGAATGTCCGTCTCCGTGTATTTATTGGTTTCTGTCTGTACTTGCTTCATTAGTCAGCGTCTTGGTATCCCCCTCTCTATGTATCTCTTCGTATACGTTGTATTTTTGTGTTCTCTCTGTGCCTCTCTCCGTGTCTGCCTGTTTGATTCTTCAGTGTTTCAATGTCTCGACGATTCTCTCCATGACATATTTCCGTATATATTTTTTCTGTTTTCTTGTGTCCCATTGTCTCCCTCTCTCTATGTGACTTGCTTTGTCTGTCTCCATGTTCCGAGACGCTGTTGTCCATAACCCCTGCCTAGATCCCTCCGCCCCCTCTCTAAACAATGTTCCCACTTCTCCCCAGACCCCCCAATCCCGTCTGTTACGCCGCGTGTGGTCCTTAGTGCTGATGGGCGGCGCTGCGGTGCCAAACACAGGCGCGTAACGACCACGCATCGCTTAAGCACACAACTCTCACACGGCAATGGAATCTATGGTATTATATCTGGTGCCACAACAAATATCAAGCTATAAGTGGATTACTTCCTGTTTATGTAAGCAATATGCTGATGCTACATGGAGTCGACCAGTGGCCACGATCCAAACTGTGCAAACAAAACGACAAAAATTAGAATACAAAGCTGAAATAATATAAATCAGTGCAATGGGACAACACGAATTCTTAATTCATGACCCGGGACAACAGCGTGTGAGTGTAAACTAGAGATGCAGCCCTCATTAGTCCACTTCACCCCGAATACTTGCATCCATGCCTGGCAGTAGCGGTCTTAGTAATTCTGGTGCCCTCGACAGAATTCAATGATAACCCCCTCCCCAACACTGACTAAAAAGCACCGATCCTCCCAATGACTGTTACAATAATGGAAATCTATTTTAATCTTAGATGTGATCAGAGGCGGGCCGTCAGGGGCAGAAAGGCCTTCTCTTCTGGCCTCGAGATTGTCAGAATCAGAAAATTATAATTTAATATATATTCATTAATGCTATATGTATTTTACAAAGTTCGTTCCCATCAGTCTATTAACGTAATTTCATTGCTACTCTCTCCCTCAGTTGCGCTGCTTCCAGGGCAGCTCATTTAAATTAGAGCTTTTATCCAATAAGATTTTCCACCTGTGCTGTCTCCGGGTGAAAAATCTACTGAGGCCTTTACAATTTCGAGTGAATCCCCTCTGCTGTTAAAGCAAATGGGGACGATGTTGTTGATTGTCATATTGTTTAACTAATCAGATTTAGAGTTTGCCATGTTGGGTGTATTCTTTGACACGCTGGAGCCTTCGAGCATGTTTCGTGTAAATTGTCAAACTGGTGACATGGGCATATGTAGCAAATTGTCTTTCCAAGAAATTCGCCTTCAAAATGCACTCTTTATATTGACGACCATGATAAACGTTTAAACGTCCTTTTTGTTTTTATTTTGTCAAATAAACACAGCGAATGAGAATGCAATAAATGAAAAGTGAAACTATAGGTGCTGCATTTACACCACTCTGCTTAGGATTCCACTTTCAAAACAAATGTTACAGTACAACAAGGACGTCAAGGAGTCAATTCCGTTAAGTTACTCAACTCTACCAAATGAAGCAAACATGTTTAATTAGTTGTAGCTACTTCTGTTATCTCGAAATGGAAATTCAGACATTGCACAATCACACTTTTAAAATGGCCTTCTGGCCCCAGTGTTCAGTAGTCTTCAGTCACAATTGCTTGTGCCGTCATCCTTGTAAGCAAAGAAAACGTATATATTTTTCTGCATTGTCATGGATCAGAGCCACATAGATGAGACAGGCAGGCATGTCATTCCTCATCGTGCATTTCTAGTCACGTCAACCCACTCGTGCGCAACTGTCATCACAGCACCCCACCCTCTATTTAAACCAAGATAAGATGTACAATAATTTAACTGTATTATAGTGAATATCGGCTACATTTTCAAGCAAATAAAGTTATAAACAGAAAAGGATCTGTTTCCATAAAAATGTACTGTAATTACATTTTAGTGAATCAGCATATGAGCTTTCTGGTCCAATGTTTTCTGCAGACTGGTCTTGAGTCTTAGTCTAATCAGCTGAGCGAGTCTGTATAAGCAACGACTGAATGGGAAAGACTTCAGCATCAGCACAGCAAAAATGTACAACAGTATCTGTAATATCATGTAGAACTGAGCCATTTAATATGAAAGGGTTTGTTTTCACCAAACAAGTTTGGCATATTCAATCAGGTTTCCAGCACAAAAGTAATTGCTAACTAATCAACAATTTATAATATTTTGTAGAATGTTAATGTACTGTGCTGAATGAGCACCATGGAGTTGATGGAAACTTCTTGCTTATTCGATTTTCAAGGCAACCCAGTGGCACCCTACTGATCAATTCAAAAACCTGTTCAATTTGCCTGCTTAAACAAATACTGCTTGAAATCAGTCGTCCAGAGGCAGATAGGCTGATAAATCTAAATGTTGTTTACACAGTAAAACAGACCAATGTATGTTATATTATCCTTATAATTCATCATGATAGAACATAATGAACATTGTATTACATCTCCCTGAAATGTGAATACAGGTAGAAAAAGTGCATTGCTTTTACAAACACTAAGTTTATATCATTGTGCAAGTCACCAACTCAACCCATATTCATACTTTCTTGCTGCTGCCACTGCCACGTGATTCAGAACTATAGATGCCAAAAAATGTGAAAGCAGTACCAATCAAGAATAAAGAATTGTGGAATGTCAGTAAGCTGTTTTGTCATGTTGCAAATTATTGAGGCAGTTAGGGTCCATTGAGCTAAACAGCTGTTTCAAGGATAACCTGTCCACAAAGGTTGTAAATGTCTCACTATCTTAGAATTGTTTGGTGAAATTGCATTAAGGGACAAGCAAGAGGAGCGCCCCATGCATGGAGTCCTCCATCCATTATCAGTAACTGCCCAATTCTATAGTCACGGCAAGCCAGAGCCCATCTCGGCAGACACAAAGGCGCAAGGCAGGGCCACACCCAGGGTGGGAAGTATATGGGCTGGCTGAACATGGTTTGTTTAGTCATCTGCAATAGACATAACCAACCAATATTACACACATTTCCATTTATAGGGAGTGTGTATGCTGAATGCAAGTAAAAATATCCACGTGATTTTCACCCCTCCCCAAGCAGAGTTATAGATATAAATCAAGATCTAGTAACATCACTTACGATTATTTGCTCTGCTCAGTGTAATAAATGACAGTAATGCAAGGGCTAACGGAAATTATGAGCGAATAAAAAGGAATTATTCTTAACTTGCAAAATCATAACTTTCTTACACACCACAAATTGAATTCTTGTGCAACCGATGTTATGTTTCAAGAGCATTTTTTGATAAATTTTTCGAATTATTTTATTAGCACAGGATTTTTTTGGCAGAAATTTATTTAAACAAACTGTCAGCTTTTATTTTATTTTTTTAAACTGAGAAACCTCCGTTAAAGTCTTTAATCCAAGAGTGAACCCAAAATTAGGCTAATCTGATGTATACCTGCATAACCTCTGCACTTACGTTTTTTCAAAACTGTTACGTTGGCACTTTCTTACAGAGTGTTCTACCATCAATACACAACACATTGTGGTGTAATTCAGAAAATAATTTGTGAGATTAGAAAAAATAAGTACTGGGGTACTATGTACATATAGAGTAACAGGTAAACTAAAAATAACAATAATCTATTGTTCATTTTATTTAACCTGTTATGTATATACACACACTACTGGTTATTTGATGATAGCTTCGCAAGACAATTCTGATGCCTATAAAAGTAATGGTACCAAATTACCATTACACTGAACACGTTTGGAAGAAAAATGCAATTTGTATTGTTTGAGAAACTGTTTAATGTGTGGTTAGAACATAAACAACGCACCGCAACACGATATTGTGATGGGTGTGTCTTGATACAATGTTTTCCTCGTACTAGACATTAACAATTATGTTTTACGTCTCATTTTATGCCAAATTCTCACTTGAGATTCAAAATGATAAATAGGCTCAACAAAAGAATCAAGTTTAAATAAAGAATTGTATTTTTTACTAAATATTGACATTGGCTCACAGTACATTTTGGGCAATGGGACAGGGCCAAATAAAATACAAAAATTCACCCACTACTGTGGTTGTGTGAACAGATGGAAGGAGCAGAGGGTGCAGGTGACAGCTTACATCTATCTCCTCTTAACCGGCCCCGGCTTACTGACTTTTGTACTGCTGCTGCTCTTAACAGGCTTCTTCGTGGTAAATATGCGCGTCATAAGTTCGGACACATCGGGAAGATCTTTGTTTGGTGTCAGCATGTTCATAGATTGCTCCATTTCCTGTAAGAAAAAGAGTAAAAATAAAGAGCAATGTAATGTTAAAAACACATTGAATTAATGGTAATCAATTAGTTATTAATGGTATCTAACATAATATATTCATTTAGCATCAGTACACACTGAATCCTGTAGAGCAGTGGTTCTTAACCTTATTGCAGGTACTGAACCCTTCGTAATTGGAAAAATAAAATAAATAAATAACATTTTGTCATCTATATATTCATTCACTCATTTTCAGAAACCGCTTAATCCTGTACAGGGTCGCGGTGAGCCGGAGCTTATCCCGGCAGACATAGGGCGCAAGGCATGGCTATACCAAGGACGGGACGCCAGTCCATCACAGGGCACCGGGGGCAATTTAGTCCGCAGGCCAATTAACCTATGCATGTTTTTGGACTGTGGGAGGAAACCGGAGCGCCCGGCGAAAACCCACGCAGACACGGGGAGAACATGCAAACTCCACACAGAAAGGCACCCCGAGCCGAGATTCGAACCCGGGACCTATCGTAATTTATCTCTTAATAAACAAGTTTATCATGGAAATTTATTTTGTGTAAATGTTTTACTAAGCAACTAAATATTTGTAATTTAACACGGCGAAGAAACATTGTGTGTTACCAAATTGTCGGCAGCCGATTTTTTGACGGCCGACAAAAACGGCCCGACATTGCTAGTGTGAACCGGGCTATACTGTGTGTGTCTTGACCCCTGCCGAACCCCTGAGACTGACTCAACGAACCCCTGGGGTTCGATCGAACCCAGGTTAAGAACCACTGCTGTAGAGGGTTATGGAGGGCTGGAGCATATCTCTCAGACACAAGGCCCAAGGCAGGGTTATACACAGGCTAGGATGCCTGTCCATAGCAGGGTACTGTGGTCAATTCAGTCATGCCAACTAACATGGGCATCATGTCTTTGGATGGTGGGAGGAAACCAGAGTACCTACTGAAAACCCACATGGACAATATGGCTGTCTAAATCGAGTCATTATCTCTTCCAAAGCCCATCTGTAAACACTGAAGATCTTCCATCCATCCATTATCAGAAACCGCTTAATCCTGTACAGGGTCTTGGCATCCATAATTCTGTATTTGATGAAAATAGGCTGTTCTGATTATGTACCTGCAGCATTAAGGTGGACCGTCGTAGTGGGCATATTCTAATTTGATAAGATACACAGGGAATTCCCCGACTGTTTTATGGTGCTACTAAATCAATGTAGATAATAAAGAAATAATGTTGGTGAAACCTATGTACTCTAAGCTACAAATTAAACCAGAGCAACAAAGTTTTCCGATTCACAATGAACATTAAACTGTACTTACCTTTCGCATTTCCGGGTCATTGGTGTTCATAACTTTGGGCAGGAGGAATACAATGAGCAAAGGCAGAGCCATCATGAGCACCTGTGACACAAGAAACAGCAAGTCAGTTTAAACATAGCTTTCAAAACAAGTGCCAATCTTCTTGTATAACTATTGCTCAGTGGTAATTGTAGTCACTGCAGTTGCATTGGTCATTGCAACAACTATGTTACAAATAACTTGTATTTGTAGCTCAGCAGAAGCATGCAACTGTGCAAATCTCCATCGGTATCGTTACACAAGTTGTAGATATTTTGTATATTTTTTTAATTGAATACATCTGCGGAAGTTAGATGCTGCTTGTGCGGTGAGAATGTACATGAACTAGTCACAAGAAATAAACGAAATGAACACGTGCAAGTTTAGACATCTGTAGGGGATCACACCATTGGGTTGAAGAGGAAGTCAGTCCATTTCCACGTCTCGCGTTTCATGAAGTAGTTGGGCGATCCCAAGGATCGCACCCGCAGTGGATAAGGCAGCGGCACCACCTCGGAGCTCTTGATGTAATTTAGTTTCCGTGCCCTGCAACGATGTAATGGGTTTGAGAGCTTGGATGATTATGCACATCATGAAAATAGCTCCACAAGGAGATGTTACATACACGTAAAATGTTTTATACTACTACTACCTGCAATTTAATGAATCAATTTAATGAAACATTGACAATGACCAAAAACATCAAACAAAACTTGAAAAGTTCATGCAAAAGCTTGGAGAAAGGTATACAGCTCTACTTAGAAGAGAGTAGTCATGCGCCGCATAACGTTTGTTCGGGCAACGTCCGCCCGCATATACGTCCGTGGTCCCATAGGGTTATACAGTAATTCAGTGTATTTCAGTATCTTGTACAATATAAAACTGTACCAACAACAGCCTCCAGACTCACCCAACACTACGTTAGCCCTGCAAGCTCCAATTGTGGTAAGCACAGATTACATATTAGTCTATGTATACAGTAGTGTGTATTTACAATGTATGATTATATTATGTATACAGTTTTGTAAAATATTAACCTACTTAACCCATATATTACCTTGCCAGATAGATTAGCTGAAATACAGTACTGTATGTGTACAGTATCTTGGCTATTTAGTAAATACAAGTACACTACAGTATATAATATGGTGTTCGCACAACGTCCAAATCACGTAACGTCCTATTTCACAGAACGTATCGTGGACGTTAAACGACGCATGACTGTATTGCAGCACAGGGTAAGAGAGAGGTAATGGAGCTGGGATTGGGGCACGGTGTAATTACCTGATTTTTCCCTTCGAAGTGATGTCAACTCGTACAGGATCAAACTTGAAAGAGGGGGAAGCCACCTCTACAACGTAGGAGCCGGAGGGGACATTGTGCACGGTGAAGCTTCCATCCGTTCTGCAAAACCAGTGAACATACCGTAATTTTAGCAAAGGTGACTAGATGGCATACAAGAGGTTTCTCCGCAGGGTTGCTGGGCTCATTCTCCGTGACAAGGTGAGGAGCACAGAAATCCGGGAGAACCTCAAAGTAGAGTCGCTGCTGCTTCGGATCGAGAGGAGCCGTGGTTCGGGCATCTGGTAAGGATGCCCCCTGGGAGGCTCTCCCGGGAAGTCCACCAAGCACGGCCCACTGAGCGGAGACCAAGACGCCGAGCCAGAGCACGCTGGAGGGATTATATATCTCGGCTGGCTAGGCAACGCGTGGGAATCCCTCAGGAAGTGCTGGAATATATTGCTGAGGAAAGGGATGTCTGGTCCACACAATAGAGGGCATCACTTTCACAACAGGTCCATGGTAGTCACTAATGTAATAATATAATAATAATAATATAAATTTATAAAGCGCCTTTCACCCAAGGGTCACAAAGCGCTGTACAAGGGCACGTCAACAACGAAAGAAAAAACAAGCAATAAAAACCAAAGCAACAGAAAATAAATGATTAAGGCTGCTTCGAATATACTGAAAGGTCGTGAAACTGGCAATCTTAAGACCGGCAAAAATCTGCCAGCGTCCCCTAAGATGGCCATCACTTCCTTGAAGACAAACACGGAGTAACCAAATTGCCGAACCTAATGCGATAGGACTTTTTTCAGCGCAGAAATGTTGACCGTGCCGAAGTCATAAATTCCCCACAATTGAGAACAAGGTTTTTTTTTTATCACAGGCGGATGCTTGGATTTTAACCGCGGATCTCAGTAGTGGCTTGGGGGTCAAGGTAGAAGCGTTCACGTCACGATCCCTGTCAGGTAATACTTGGTATTGCCTGCGAATTCTACCAAACACTTCGAGGCCGAGCTGAAAGACAACGATGTCCGGAGGCTGGCCGTCGTGCTTCGAGGAATCGCAAAGAAGAAGAGTAGTGGCTTCACGCCTGTAATCTCGGAACCAATCGCCCACCTCCTGCTGGAGAGTATTAGTTATACATCGTAGCGTGTACGAAGGTATAGCAGAGGCTATTGCGTGGCTACGTTGACTGCAGAGGGAGGTACAGAAAACAATCTATCGTTATACTGTACTGTACTCCAACATGTATATTTTGCTCCTCCTTCACAAACCCGAACCGAACGTGGGTGAAGTATGGTTAAATAACTCCCAAGACCTGCACAGCATTGGGAGGTCCTCATTCAGCAGTGCAGACTATAAGACTGTACGTGACCGACTGCAGTGCGCGAGATGTATAGTTATCAGTTACACTGCTCTTATCGTGTACGATCAGCTGTCATATGGTTATAGTGCTGAAGTTTGCGTTTGGCTACGCTGTAGCAGTGTGTAACGAATATACTGTACAACGGCACTAGATTGTACCAGTCATTGCTGTAGCGTTGTCGTCGAGTGTATACTTGTACTGCTGTAGTATGTACACACATATGTAAAGCATTAGAAGCGTAATAATAGTGTTGTCACTGTGGGGAGGGCTGTGGGAAGCCTT
>JAZEWU010000002.1:23220780-23241866 GCA_036362915.1 Geotria australis
CTTTGTGACCCTCGGGTGAAAGGCGCTATATAAAACGCTATTATTATATTACCCTCTATAATATATGCATTTCTATAGTCAGTGCTGTTCTAAAATCTCAGACATTACTCCACCGGTCTGTCAACCCATTCACGTTAATCACCTGTCCTGGTCTCGCCATGGCAATTGCGTTTCTTTACCGACTTTCTACACAGTGTTTCTACATCGTGAGTATTGCTACACTCTGCCTTCCCACTAAATTACAATCTGCCATTATCAAACATAACTGCTAATCGCTTTCTGCATTCTGATCCGCATTGCCAGTTGTGATTAGACTCACAACGTGCCCACAATTTTCAAAACAACAAATAAGGACTTTTAAAATCTTCGATATACAGATATTGCTTTACACTCACTGCGTTTCTCAATTCTCTGTTGTAGGAAAGTGGCACCAGGGGCTGAACTGTAAAACGGCAGGAGACCACTGCCATCACCCAATGAGCCATGGATTTGACTATTTCTATGGAATGCCGATGACAAACCTACGGGACTGCAAACCAGGGGCTGGCACTGTCTTCAGCACAGCAACTTATAACTTAATCAAACAGCTTGCCACCTACATCCTACCATTTGCGGTTGCTCTGCTCCTCTCTCAGTTGGCTGGACTGGTCCACATTCCTAAAATCATATGGCTCACTGTCAGTGCAGTTTTGGCGTGCTTCATTGGACTTGGTGCGTTTCTCTTGACCAACATGCAGCTGCTAGACTGTATTCTGATGCTGAACCACGACGTCATTCAACAGCCGCTTGTGCTTGAAAACCTTACGCAAAGGATCGTTTCCCAAGCCATTGGATACATTGACAGGTATACACCCGTTCATTTGCACACGGTTCGGCTATGTCCTTTACTTCTGAGTCATAGCTAGTGTCTATAACTGATTTTACATTTTAGTTTGTGTTTATAAATTTAGAATTGAAAAATGCTACAATATTTGCCCGTAATTGTCATCTCACTGATAAATCTGAGTCATCTTTTAGAAGTCATTTTTTCCAAAAGATATCGGTTGTGCCATTGAACAGATTGCAATTCAAAAGGAACTTTATTTATTGTAGCTGGTCATAAAAACCTAACAGGGTTTAAGGTAATTTGGTTGAGATATATGGGGCACATTAGCTGCAGATTTGTTTGTTTGATACATTCTACCTACTCCTACTTTCATTGTCACTCAAGGTACTGTGGTTTATTTCATACATAATAGTGCCACCCTCTTCCTTTGGTTTCTATACTTGCTTTACCTATCGTCCATTGGCTCTAAACGGCTGTTCTACAAGATGGAGTCATTCCATGTGCCGTCTTTTCCCTCCAGCCGCTCTCCTCACTCTCAACCATTGCTGATCATTTCAACATCCGTTTCCTACCCATTATTAGAACAATATTTCTCCTGCACGTAGCCCATTTCCTATCCTTATTGTTTTATGCCACTGCCCATAGTGCTCCCCTCGCCCTTTGCCCTTCCCAATGGCAAACGTTTTATCCAAAATAAGCCACTTTCAACCAGCCTTGTTCGTGAAAAAGTACTCCTCGCTTTTGATCTTTTTGTGAAGCACAACACTGATATTCGTAGTTGAGGGGGTCGGGACAAGTAATGTCTGCAAAATGCTTAAAATAAAAGTAAAATAACAGTAAGCTTATAAAAACATTAAAATAATCCGACTAAAAAAAACCTACGTTTTTTATTTAGAAGAACGTTCTTTGATGGTAGGTCACGGCATTTACAGAGTCTTACTGCAGTATCCTCTCCTCTGGCAACATCCGTTCTATAAACGGAGCTCATGGGACTCACATTTCTGACAGGCAGCACAGCCGTGCTGTCCTCCGTAAAAGGAAGTCACGTTCTTGTATTAATTCATACGAACGTAGCTTTCATAAAGACCACACCTGTGCTTTAGCATTCCCTATCATGCAAACAAGAATGCAAATGACTATGTTCCTAAATCGAACACTTTGTTAAATGCATTCTCCCATACCCATGATTGCTTATCGCTAACCACCCTTACAGATGTCACAAGTTATCAAGTCAATGAGCCACCTGCGTGTTTTGCTTGTAACTAATTATACAGCATCATGAACGATAAATTCTGCAACATCAACCGTAATCAGACTATCATCATGATTATTGTCAATCATCCCATACCAATAACATAGTGCCACCAACTTCAAATGCATTCCATAGCACTAAGCCTGTCTGTATTAAACTGCCTATTTGCTGGTTATTACTCCATATATAAACTTAACTTCAGTGACAAATGGATTTTTATTTTACTTTCTCTCTGCCATATTCTCCCTTGCACAGGTGACACTGGGGATACACCAATGCATGTTAAGTCTCATTTACATGTTTACCCCATTTATTTATTTGTTCAAAAGTTTCTAACTTCTAATCTGCTAGACAATATATTGATTTTCCTCCAACACAAAGCACTGTTTATTCACCATCCACACATTGATCCACCTCCAACTTAAATAATCTCCTCGTGAGAGCTTAAAGCAGTGGCTATTCAACAGCTATTCATACTTTACCCCGTTATGGGGGGTCAAGGTAGAAGCGTTCACGTCGCGATCCCTGTCAGGTAATACTTGGTATTGCCTGCGAATTCTACCAAACACTTCGAGGCCGAGCTGAAAGACAACGATGTCCAGAGGCTGACCATCGTGCTTCGAAGAATCGCAAAGAAGAAGACCCCGTTATGCAAGACCTGCCGGTTGACTGTGGTGCACGCATTACAGGCAGTTTGATTGAAGACAGGGTTGGTGTTAGGGACTGCATTGGGTGTTGATAGCACGAAGTTTTGTTGATGAGAATAGGCTGATTATTTTGACTTGAATGTTGCTGATACAATGTACAACACTAATTTCTGAATGGTTTATGTTATCTAACATTCGTGGCTAACAGGTTAGGATATAAACATTGCTGCATCCTACAACTCACGTATAACTTACAGCTCGCAGCTCGCAACTTACTGCTTGTTTACAACTTAAGACTTCACAGCTCCACTTGGAAAATTACGAGCCCAGAACAGCGAGTGTAGGATCGGCCTGGGAATGACATTTAACATGCCACTGACACGTGGAGTTACTCTTATTCATTTACGACGTCATATTTTTACAATTAGTTTTTGACTGCTGTACATCATACGACACTGTTAATACACATTGTTCTGTAGCAAGCGAAGGTTACTTATGCCGTGTTGTGCCAGGAACCGCGATGGCCCCTTCTTGCTGTTCTTGTCATTTATTCACGTCCACACGGCGCTTTTCGCTGCCAAGCGGTTCCACGGGACGAGCAAGCACGGCTTCTACGGTGACAATGTGCAAGAGATGGACTGGGCCGTTGGTGTGTGATGCCTCCATAAATCTGTACACGAACACTGGAGATGAATAAAATGTATATAATGACTATTTTAAAATCCCTGTGACACTTGGCAATTGACCATGTACTGGTATATAGATGTTCTATCAATATGAACATTTTTTACATTTTTCTTTGATGTTTTGATTCATTTATTTTTCACTCTTTTTTATCCAAGTGAATATCTTGGGAAATATATTGCTGACTCTTTACTACCTATTATCAATAAATACGTATATGTGTAAATATTTTCCTTGTAGGCCAAATACCCTCTAGAACAGTGGTTCTTAACCTGGGATGCACCTACCCCCTGGGGGTGCGAGATGCCCTTGGTGAGGGTGCGACATGCCCTTGCTGGGTGTGCGACACATGCCAGATTTTTATACTTATTGTATTACATATCTTTATTAATACGGAGTGCGAGAACATAGTTAAGAATCACTGCTCTAGAGGGTATTCAGCCTACTCTTCAATGGTGGCCAGACGTCTAGGAAGAGCTGGGAGTACCCACACTTTACCCCACCACATTAAACCTGCCATTCGACTGTTACATACCCGTTATATTGCTGTGTGGACAGAGGTGCTGAGATTTAAGGATTTACCATACTTGCACCATTGTTTCAACCGATTCCCTGCTACAAAAATGTATTCCAAAAATTCAGCTACCACCTGAAAATAAGTTATTTTAACCCTGTATAACAGAGTTAGTTTCTGGATTGTCAGTGTGAATTTGACAGAACTGCAAAGAGTTCTGGAGCCGATTTGGATTCTGTTCTGTCCTATTTCTAATGCACCCATATAGTACATCGCCTATGGTTATGACAACTGTCGAAATTATGATGGCAGTAATTGACCAGTCATTAAAATATTGTTGTAAACACTGATATCCTGTTGGGTCTTTTTGCAGGTGAGGTAGTTAACCACCTGGAGAAGCTGGGCCTGAGTGACAATACTCTGGTGTACTTTACATCAGACCAGGGTGGACATTTGGAGGAAATTACCTCCTCTGGTGAAGTGCAAGGTGGATGGAATGGCATTTACAGAGGTATGGTCCCCAAAATAAATGCTCCGCATGGTTTAACTGTTCTGCTTGTTTATCTAGGAAAGTCTCTGAGTTTTAAGAATTGTTTTCATGAGGGTTTATGCAACAGAAGGTGATGTTGCTATGTGGCATTCTGATAGAGTAATATACAGATAATTTTTCAGCATTGAGATGTTTGGCCAATACTAGTTATATTGTTTGTGTATTTAGCTATTGGAGGAAAAGGAGAACCTATAAGGAAACCCATGCAGAACAAGGGGAAAACATACAAACTACACACGGAAAGGTGCTCTAGTCGAGCACCACTGTGCCACCATAAATAAAAATGTTAAATAAATAAATTGATAACTTGAGTCAGACCATATATGGACTTGAAGGGAATGGACCCTATTCACAAGCATACATTTAATTGCATGAAGAAAACCCCACTCACGTTGATTATTCCGAGGTTATAGTAATTTCTTGTTCAAATAAGCGTTGAGACAGTGCTCATCTCATGTCGACTGCTTTGAGCCAGTGTTGTGAACTCCATGTTCCTATGGCAAGGGTGAGTTTATCCATAAGATAATCACTGTTGACTTGCCCACAAAGTGATATTTATTTTATCGGCCCCAGAAGGATGATGGGTTGAGTCAACCCCAAACCAGGATTAGAACTCGTATCCTTCCGCAGTGAGTAGCACTGCCGCCTCACAGCAAGAAGGCCCCGGGTTCGAATCCCCGGCTCGGGGGCCTTTCTGTGTGGAGTTTTCATGTTCTCCCCGTGTCCGCGTGGGTTTTTGCCAGGCACTCCGGTTTTCTCCCACCATCCAAATACATGCTGCTGCATAGGTTAATTGGCCTGCGGACTAAATGTCCCCCGATGCCCTGTGATGGACTGGCGTCCCATCCTGGGTATAGCCATGCCTTGCGCCCTGTGTCTACCGAGATAGGCTCCGGCTCACCGCGACCCTGTATAGGATTAAGCGGTTTCTGATAATGGATGGATGGACATTTGTTTCCTCACGTGCAAAACTATTTAGTAAGGAAGTGATCAGACATCCCAGCAGCAGGACCTTCCTTAAAGGTAAGTTTAAAACTTAGTTGAGTAATTAATTACTGCATTTTTGCACGGGTTAAGATGCCACTAATAACGATTCATTGTGCTCTGCCACAGGTGGGAAGTCAATGGGTGGTTTTGATGGTGGAATTCGTGTGCCGGGAGTCCTTCGATGGCCTGGCGTACTCCCTGCGAGTGTCCAAGTGGACGAGCCGACCAGCCTCATGGACATATATCCAACAGTGCTGTCAGTGGCTGGAGCCAGTCTACCGCAGGACAGGTCAGGCCATCCTACAGCTCATTTCAGCGTTGCTAACTAGCCAAGCGATTGTCTTGTTGATCACTGAGCCACTTCGCAATGGAGCTATCCAGTAATTTCTATCCAGTTTTACCAATGCTCTAATCTGTTAAGCGGATGTTAAACAACTGTAGTTGTGACTTTTAGACGCAAGTAACTTGTAAGGCGCTGTGCCTCAGTGGGGATGTAATTGTATACAGTATTTTTAAAGTGCAGAGGCCCAATTACAGAACGGTCTACACAATTCGATAAATTGCATAGGCCCCAATTTGTCGCAATTTCGATTCCCTATGATTTTATGCAAATGGGACGCAAATTCACGTACGCACGGTCAGGAGCAGAATTAATTCCGCCATTACTCACAATCACACGCACCTACGCAGTCTCACAATGACAAAGATCCCCCGTACAGCCTTGATAGAATTTTGGGGCAAGTGCTGTTAGAGAGCACCCTTGAAGACAGGCATGGCACATGAGGGGTGAGGGTCACCTTTGTCTCCAAAATGGCAATGTTTATACATCTAACCAGGTGCTCATTTGAGGCTGAATAGGCCTAGGGGCAGCCCAGAACCAGTCCATATAATTGTCACTCGGGTTGGTCATGAGCAGAAAATGAACCTAGGTCACTGGGTTCATAGTAGACTGCACTAACCGTTCGACGACCACTCTCCACACTTTGTTCTAACACAGTGTCTAATGTATGTCGTATGCATATTCCACGTTGTGCAGGGTGATTGATGGGAAGGACTTGCTGCCCCTGTTACTGGGAAAGCAGAACTACTCGGAGCACGAGTTTCTTTTCCACTACTGTGGCACGCACCTGAACGCCGTGCGCTGGGCACCCCGCGACAGTACGTCAGCATTCACAGTCGCTAATGTGACCACACGGTTCGGAAATGCGGCCAATGACGGCAACAATATTGGAATACAAAACTGAAAATTGCCAAGAAGGATGGAGAGACACATGCTTGGAATTACACTGATACCGAAAGTAAAAGTGGGCTGGGGCGGGATGCATCGCTAGCAGGAGTGACAGGTGATAGTCGTAAATAGTGATTGGTTGGCAGGCAAAGAGGGAAACGCGTCTAAACAGGATGCTCACCGAGGAGATGGAGCAATGATATTCTATGTGTGCAAGGTGGAGTTTTACATTGTAGTACTGTACGAGATGGTGAGGACTTGGGGATGCCTCATTCAGCAATCGATTGATCAAAGCCGATAATTAAGAAAAACATTGTAAGTTTAGGATCAAAAGATCCATCCATCTATGCGACTTTGTTTTACCAAGGTTACATATCAATGTTTGCCTGGAAGACTCGTTTATCTGGTGGGCTTCAGATACTTTCAGTTTTCAGTGGCAAAGCAAAACTTCTTCATGCAAAGCACACCAAGCAAAAATACTGTAAAGTGGGGCTATGCTTGAAATTGTCTCATATAGGACAAATAAGTACACTCATTATAATAGATAGGACAAAGTACACTCTATTATAATACCCTCAGTGTTCCTGGGAGATGTGCTTGTGTATAATGAATGGCAACTATTGTGATCATTACTGTTCTACTTATGCCTGCACCATCTCAGATTGTGGAAATCATAATATTTGTTGCTTTGTAGAAATGATTAACTGCTTCAAGTACAGGTTCTCGTTTTGAGTTCATGCTTGATATATATAGCCATTATTTATCTAACAGGCCAGCTGATCTGGAAGGTGCATTTCTTCTCACCGGTGTTTTCTCCTGCTGGAAGCAATGGGTGTTACGACACACACGTCTGCAATTGCTTCGGCAGTTACGTGCAGACACACGACCCCCCACTGGTGTTCGAGATGCACAGCGATCCTTCGGAGAGCTCTCCTTTACCTGTCACAAGCGCCGCTGTCATGCAGGTGTTGGCCGTTGTCCAGAGGGCCGTGTCCTCGCATCAACAGAGCATCGTTCCTGTGCCTAACCAATTCTCCTTCAACAACTTAATGTGGAAACCTTGGCTGCAGCCTTGGTGTGGCTCGTTGCCATCGTATGGCTGTGACAACGACACAACCGTCCCTCATGAATAAATGTGTCAATGGAGGGGAGGCCATTTAGAAATTTACTTCAAATTATGTCTTTAATCAGTTGTCATATTTTCCTTCCAATATACTGGTCCTCTACAACATTTTGCATCATTTACTATCAATATTACAGCAGTCCAGGTAATGGAATGTGTATGATAGAATGTTCACCGAGACGATGGAGTGATGAAATCGGTTCGTGTGCAGGTGCTGGGTGGATTGTTACGGTAGCTCAGTGGTTAGCGCACTGGGCTACGAATCCGGCGATCCGAGTTCGAATCCCCCTCACGGCCAACACCAGTGACGATTTTCTGAAACCGGTCCTGGGTCTCCCCTAGGTTGACTCAGCCTCAAATGAGTACCTAGTGCGGTGTGTAAACATCGCCACTAGGGAGACAAAGGCGGCCGGGCGTGGTGCTGGTCACCCACCCCCTCGTGTGCCGTGTCGACCTTCATAGGTGCTCGCTAACAGCACTTGTCCCTACAGTCTGTTAAGGCTATATAGGGGATCTTTGTCTTTGTTACATCACAAGATCGTGTGATGTAGCGTTGGCTTTGGGATGCCTTTATCCCGCAATGGATTGACCATGGGATATGATGAAGCTGGTGATTATCAGCTATTTTAATGGCTGTCTTATATGACCAATGTTTCTGATATTTGGAAAAATTGAGTGTTTATTCTGCAACAGCTGAGGGATCTAGCAGAAGGAAGGTGGTGAGAGTTTGGTATGGCAGCATTGATGGTGTTCACTGGGATGACCTCTTGATCTTGACATTTCCCTGCCATAGAATTAACGTCTTGCAACTGATGCTGGATAACATTTGTAACTGAAGATATCCATGTGCCAATGTTCTCTTCATTTTGCGCGTTTTAAGTAGCTAACACTGTAAAGGGTAATATCCCATCCGTACCTCACAATCTTTGCCTCTGCTTGGAGAGGCTGATCGGCTGATTGGCTGCCCGGCCGGTCGGCTGGTGTCTAAGAAAAATATATGTGCATAAGGAAATATATGTCAGCGATGATGGTGGTAAAGTTCTGGAAACTCTGTATAGTGGCACATATGCGTGGATGATTTTTACACACTTGATTTAAATCTTTGGAATAAAGGATAAACACTAATATGTGAATATAGGTATTTTTTCTTTCGTGTAACCGACCTTAGTTCACAAAAACGACTTCAACTTTTCGTTTTAATGTAAATTATGCAATTAAAACAGTGTTTTTTCACTCATAAGTTAAAATCTTCCAAACAATATTTTGTAACTCATCATTGACAACGATGGGTTAGCACTGACACAGTGTGGTTAGTGTGGTGCACTACGAACCAGGTGACCTGAGATCATTCCCAGGCCATTGCTCACGTTAGTAGTGATATCTGCACTTATTTTGGGTCCCTTTCAGTTTGGTGAAGCATGGTCAAACAAACCTCAAAGACTGACAAGTCGTGGAGAGGTCTTCATTCAGTAGTGGATCGAAACTGATCTGTAATTTATTAATCTGTATTTGCTTTAAGGCTGCATAAGCACGTACGTAACATTCTACTGTTTGTGTGCATATTAAATAACTCTTGCAGTCCATAATGTTGAACATATTAAGAAGAACAAAATATAACAGGTTTCCAGCCCATAAAAGTATAACTTAGGAAGGGTGAGTTGATTCAAAATAAATATAACCTAAAAGTATTTAATCCAGCCCACCAGGTCAGTTGCTTGTACCAATAACTTTATAAAAGTGACGCGTTTATAATGCTGAAAATATATTATCTTACCCTTATCACATTTAATATGTAATATGATTAATATCTCTAACGTGTCGGTTTTGACAAATCTTCTGGACACTCAGTGCATCTCTCTGACGGAAGTTCTATCTAAACTTTGATTCATAAAGTTCAGTATTGAGAGCTCAAGACTTTAACATTCCCACAACCAATATCACTCAGACAACCTTCTTGAGTATTAAGATAAATACATAAGAATCCCTTTGGCTCTTTTCCTACTGGTCAGTGCTCATTATTGAAGCTATTCCCCCTGGTGGTGACGTGGAGATAAATGCATAGAGAGGGTACATTACAGTACCAAGGAGTGTGTTTGTACCTGAAAACTGCTGTGTAAACGTCAAAACTTTTTCTCAAGACTTATAATCGACCCTTTAAAATGAAACATTCCGATTTTTTTCCTCTGCATAGTGACATTTTAAATGTGCGAATTTAAGAAACCTTTGGAGCTCTTTGTCAAATTGAAAAAATATATACATTTGAGCTTGTACACGGTGGCAATGGTGTATATAATATTTTTACAGCAACAGTTTAAAATAGTGTATCCCCATGGATTCTATATAGGTTGGGAAACCTCAAGTATTGTATTCTGTTCCACCTCATCAGAAAGTGTTACAAGGCGCTTTATATGTCTGATGGTAAGGAACCACTGGGACACCCTGGATGTGTTAAGAGTTATAACCTTCTACTTTGCATTGCATTTTTAAGACTCGGTGAAATTGTTTGAAAAGGCTTATGGATACAATTTCTGTATAATTTAAGGAACGCATTCTCCATCTCCAGTGGGATGGAAGCCCTGGCATTTTACAAAAAGCACATTCCGTACATTTGAAGGCCAATCTGTGAGCAGCTGCAGCAGCTGCTGTACCATTAACGGAGATTTGTCGATGAACCAATTGGCCCATTGCAAGTATTTTTCATCTTGGTCTTAATGCTGCCTCATCCAGGGAAGCTTGCTTTACAAGTATGGTTAATCACGCATGCGGTGTTTAACCATGGCTGTGACATCAACCCTTTAAAACCCCAACGTATACCACATGCAAGGGAATTGCACGTATGGGTCTCCTGTCAGGATGCAGGTGCTGAAGCACAGCCCTGTACTCACGGTGAAGCAGAGGTTCCCATGCACCAGGGTTTGGCTCATATTATGATACACTCGCCAACATAAGACCGTCTTTTTTGTCCCAATCCTTTCCTCCCCATAAAATTACATTTCCCAAACCCCCCAGTATAGTATTTGGTTTTATACTTGTAAGTCACTGACTGGGTCCTCTAAAGCTGAGTGTTACATTAACAGTAAAACTCCATATTTAGCGTTAGAGGCAATACACATCGTGTATGCTTTAGAATGACAAATGTGTACTGTATTAACGTTATTGACGAATATGTTGCCCTTTTCATTCAATCACATTTTACATATCGTTTTAACGAAATGTGACATTAAGTTTCTGATATTTGACAGCTTTATTTGATTGGTTGTTTCAAGACACTAGCGGCGTAAGTGTTTTGAAATGTCTACTATTGGGGCGGGGGGGCATGAAAAGCTCTATAACCCTAGCCTCAGCCCCCCCAAATCCCACGTGGATCCTGCCGCCTGTGCACAAGGAGAGACTCGGGCACCAAGCTCAACGCTCCATGCGGCAGCTAGCGGGAATTTTACGCTCACCAGCCACTAGAGGCCGCGCTTGTGCTGCAGTGTGATCGTCATCCTCCTGCAGTGGGCTTGTCCCCTAAAGGTAAAAAGCAGAGATATAGCCGGGAAATTGTTTCTCACACCACTACTAGTGGAAAGGGCCTCCATTAGAAGGAGCTCTAGCTCCTCTAGACGATATTTTGGTCTAAATATACTGTAATATCGATTGGGTTATGTGTATATTAATAGTACCAAATTTGGTGTCGACTTTTCAAGCATCTTTCAGTTTTAGCAAACCAATTGGCCTACCGTGGAATATGTAGTTTTGTTTGGGGAAGAGGAGTTACAAATAATTGTGGCACTGCTTAGGTTTTTAAAATTAGGAAGTGCACATTGTCGTGGGGTAATATGCGAGTTGTATGTAATCAGTGTATAGATCTACACTGCGACAGACGGACATAAACATACACGGGCGTTTAACCTTCACAAGGCATTCTTTTGATAAGATCGTTGGTAAAACTCACTAAGGTTTAGGTGCAGCTCTGAAACTACTTTCTGAAGCCACTGCTGATGGAAGGGTTTCCACTAGAGTAGGCTTGAAAGGGACACCTCGGAGGGTTAAAACTATAACGGATTAAATGACTCGAAAATAAATCGCTGCTTCCATCAAATGTTCCCATGCGAACCCTTTTGAGGCTCATCTGCTGCCCTTCGTCACATTAACCTGACAGAGTCCTGGCTGCGGGAAACAATTGCAACGCTGCTCCACTGCCCAGCTGCTGCGTGACCACGACAGCGATGTGCACAGGGCCACGGAGGAGGAGGGCGGCCCAGGGTGAGCATGCCCTGAAGTAATGAAAGCTGTAAATTCTTGCTCAGGCGGACGCCATAAAATGGCCATGTAATTTTTTTGTCCCCAAGAAGGGAAATGTGAGACTGCAAGAGAAGTAAAACACAATGTGTCAGAGTTGTGAACACAAGCATGGAGGGGGAGAGAGCTAGCAGTGCGTGGCTCTGAGAGGTGTCTGCCAATGATGTCATACTGGAAAATGACACCATGAAGATCATTGTTAATCAAATGAGGTAAAGCTGCTGCCCTGCATGCGCTTTCTCAAGTCAATGTTGGTAGAAGGGCCTTTGCTGGAAGGTGCTTTAATAAAGCTCATTCAGAGGGATTCTTCCGAGCTGGCCAGATGTCTTTTAGGTGGTACGAGTACCCACACTTTATCCCACTCTGGTCCCTGTCGATCAACCAACTGCGGTGGATACATTTACACTGCTACGTGGACATAGCCGGGGTGGGAAATTAAGTGAATCATATGAGGTTTTAAATGTTACTGCAGACAATCGAACTTGTGACGTGTGGATCGCACGTCCAGCGTGCGAGCCATTACACCACGTTAGCTACCCTCTTGGTTGATAAAATAACTATAATAAACCATTTACTTTTACATTTAATTACCAGACAAGTTACGTTCACATTAAAACTATTTCAAAAAACAAAGTCACTTACTGCTGTATAGTAAACCAAATGTTAGGGTTATTTCAAAATACTATTGCATATCCACTTTTAGGGGACATTTTAAAACTACATGGTGCAAGAGCATAATATATCTGTACAGTATTTTATTTCGACATTATAAGCCTTGAGTAATCATGATTAATATTAAAATCTTAAAGGTGCGTATGTTAGAGTCATTACTAATGTAGACACACAGCCCGTCTATAAATCCACTGCTGGATTAGGGCCTTTCCTCGCCATATAGGTAGTGTTATTTGACCATACTTCACCACTCTGGGCAAACAGCGTTGGTGAATGTGGGGAAAATACAGCACAATGATTTTTGTTGCACCGCCCACACCTGTATTTTTTAAAATGTGGTCACCCATCCAAGCACTATACAAGCCAAAACCTGCTTAGCTTCCGAGATCTGACGAGATCTGGCGCGATCCGGCGCGATCTGGCGCATTCCGGCTGATTTGGTCATAGACCATTTCCATTAGTCTGGGTCACCTCAGATTACTCACTGCAGCCGGGCCCTGGGAATCATGAAGGTTATTTAGTTTGGATTCCTGAGACTCAGCCATTGACATTGGACCCTATGCGGCACTGTGGTCTCTCTCCCTCCTCAACCACGACTCACAGCTCCTCCCTTTGGGATTAGCTCATATGAGAGATGGAAAGATTAAATGTGAGCCACGCATCTTTATTGCTAAACGTCAACCGATGTGCACAAGAGGTTAAGCTGCCTGCTGTAGATAAATATAAGAGCTGAATCTAAATTATGTATCTAGACATTATACTTTACACACCACTCGATCAAAAATGTAATGCAGATGTGCTAAATATCTACTTGTACTGAGGAAATAAACTAAATTACAAACCTGATAAAATATCACCACGTTTGACTAAACATGGTCGTTCAGTTGGAGGGCAATTTTCATGGATTTAAATCTGGTTTGAGCTACTCCGGAATTTAAGAGATGTTTATAGACTGCCTCTAGGCGGGCTCTCTAGAGCTCTGCAGTGGAGGCCGTTCTGCCAACAGTGGCATGAGCAAGAAACTGCACAGCCGCACCTTTACCATTACCTCCTTTTTTAGCCTGCTGTGCACATGGGCTATCACAATCATATCACACCTTAACTTAACTGGTACACAATAGCAATTATTTTGAAAGATGGTGTTATGTAAAGATACAGTGTTGTGCAAAAGAGGGCCAACTTATAAAAACAAAAACACAGGAAACAAAGCAAATTATAAAAGTGCTTCAAATTGAAAATAACAACACCTAAAGTGCTTCAGCATTCAAAGCAGCAAAGCTAAACATTTTATGCGGGTGATGGCAGCTTTTAGTATTTGCGTTAACTGCAAATAGTTTATTAATTTTTAAATCAGACACATGCGTAAACACAGGCCGAGAAATGTGTTTAGTCTAATGCATGTTTGTAGTTTTTGCCCGTGTGTGGTTTCCTCCCATTTAATCCTGCCCATTTTTAGAGACATTCGACTCCTGAATGCTGCCTGGTTCTGTCATCAACTGCGATGCCTAACGGACCCAACAAAGTGGCACTTCCGCAAGCCACTCTGCAGAACCGAGCCACTTTTCCCACGCAGTCGGCTCACATGCCAGCTAGGGTTACAACGTGCAGCCCCTCCTGTCGCACATCCCGTCCACGGCGCGTTTGAAAAGCCTGCGCAAGTGTTGCACGGTGACGCCAAGATGACTTTAGCAGAAGCAACTAGGCTGACCTCCAACCCCGCTCATTCTCAGCGCCCACAGTGCCAGCAGTGATTTCTATAGCCGAGAATGGAACCCCCGCGACATTCCCATGTATTTTTCTATCTGCTAGAGTCAGGAAACACATGTTGCTACTTCCGATTGATAGGCTGCCCCACTGGAAAAAGTTGGAACATTTCATGTGGTGGATTATCCACGCTCAGGGCAAGGTTCTCCTGTAAGACAGGGCTGGCCAGGACACAAATCACCGATGGGAAACGGTGATGACAAGACCAGGCTTTCATAAAAATTAGCACCTCAACACGGCAGGCAGAGTGGCACTACACAGGAGACGTTAGACGAAAACTGCAGCCCCTTTATTGGCCCCAAGTGCATGCGGACAATGTAATTTAAATACAATATATAAATGTGCAGATAAATAATGTGTAGGTTATCGGGCATTACTGGTCATCGTCTGCCTTGATGAATACATAGCTAGATAAAGGCATGGTTTTGCAATGCAGCTATCCACCTAGCACCTGCAGGGGCTGACTGAATTGCTCCATCTCCTTGCTGAATGTCCTCTGGATGCATTCCATTTTTGTCTGTGACCGTCACTATTCTTAACCACCAGCCAGCATCCCTTCTAGCTACGTGTCCTGCTCAAGCCCACTTATTTGTATCTCCGTATCTCAATTAAATTACAAGCATACATCTCAGTATGCGTTTTTACATAGCCACCAGGTTTATAAAGCCATGTCAGTTTTTCCTTCTATGGCGAGGTCACGGGATTGTGGAGACAGATTTTCTCGAGAATAGGACAAGGCACAATTAGGGAAATAAGGACGTCAGCGCTATAGCAGTGGGCCGGAGTACGTTTGAAATTGATATGCAATTTCCACGTGACTGTCACAGAATTTTAAATGTCCACACTTTTAGCCTTTTAAGGTCGATGGCTACAACAAAGCTGCCATGATATGCGTATAATGCACACCCTCTACTGAACCATATGCTACTGTTTAATTGCAATGCTGTGTAGCTTGGATATGACTTAGATGGGCAACCACCATGTGTAATAGGTTGTCATAAGCTGTAGACCTACACGTGACAAGCTCGGTGAAGTATGGTCAAATCACCGCCATGATCTGCACGACGTCAGGAGGCCCTCATCCAGTAGTGCACTGACATCGTACCAAACAACACATGGTATAACCTAAAAACTAAAGGGAGAGATATACAGCACAACTGCGAAAACCCACGCAGTACCATAAGCAGATATTCACGATTTGCCACAGTGAGACAGGAGGGTTACGTTTCAGTGTCTGCATGTTCAAATTACCACAGCGTGGCTCTCGTCTGTGTAGGCAATCAAAAACCAGTCATGGAAATTACATTCTACCGAAAGGGACCAGTTTGTCAGTGTTACAACTACTGTGGACATCCCACACAGTGGACCAAGATTACAACCGACCACTTTTCAATGGCGAGTCATGTAGTCTGTCAATGTGGCCCCTGACTAGATTATATTGTGTTGACGATCCATAATAAATGTAACGCTGGTGTCAAACTATTCCTTATTTTCCTGCCACAATGATGAAAAAACAATTCCACCCCTTTAAAGACTGGTAGCTATACCAGAAGAGTAGTGCAGGGCTGGTGGGTAGGACTGTCACTTTTAATATACAAAAAGACCAGAACATATAATGGGAAGGATATTTCAAAATTCCAGAAGAGGAGAGAACTCCATGTAAATGAAAACAAACCCGACATTTTAACTATTTAATGTTGTGGGAAGACAGGTCAGCTTTTCTGCCAGGACAGTTACCTCAAAAGAGAGGACGATCCTGGGAAAACATGGACAGGTGGAAGGCACCGCTACTGGTGGGGGTTACAGCACTTCTGGCGAGGGGTTAGGGTTGTCTGATGCAGCGTGGGTGGGTAATTGCTCCACTGTAAAGGTCTGGTTGGGTGGAGCTTGGCTGGTTCGGGTAGCTCCGACTGAGGGCGTGTGAACAGGGGCTCACTTAGGGCGTCTGCGATGAGCTGGGCCTGTGAAACTGACCGACCGGTTTGAACTGGCCAACCAGTCGGACCTCAGACAGGGAGCCAAGGGTAAGGCTACGATTTTGGCACGGAGGTCATGGTGGAAATGAAAATCGTGAACTTGAATAAAGTCCGTGAAATCTTGGAAATTTCTGGAGAAAAAAAACCACATGAGACTGGGCACGTATTTTATATCCTTTCAAAATGCAGTTTAAAAAACGGCACATGATTGGGTGGGAGATGAAAGGCAGTGTGGGAATAGGGCTCTCGTTTGGATGCAGTTTTTAAAAACCCGCTATTTGAACAGTATTTTCATTTATAAATAATACGTGCTCATAGTATTCTTGTACAAAATCCATATACTTAGGGATGTAATGATGCACGGCTCTGTTGATTAACAGAATCATGAGAGATTCAATTACTATACAGTGTATGCAAATGAATGCAAATTATATGTAAATTACATACTGCACCATTTCGGAAAATGAAGCGAACACAACCGTACAAAACAAACGCGGCGAAATTAAAATTAAGATGGAATGCTACGTGGTGTAATAGCACAACGGAGGCCACCAGTTCGGCCGCCCGGTGTGGCAGGTAAAATTATGAGAACGGTTCTGATATCTCCTCGTTCCTGTCTACTCAGCAGTGTAAATGGGTACACCAGAGTTAGTCGATGGAAGAATAGCTTATGGTAATGCTGATGATCCCTTCTGAATGTGAAACACGTTCATGAGTAACATGCTGCAACGATGCCTCGTGCCTTCTGCAATGATCTTTTTAATTCTAATATTAAACCGGATCCTCAAAAAAATAGAATCTTGTACATATTACTACAACTCATTGATGAATAACAACTTTCACTGTTGGACATTAATCTCATCTCGGATGTTCAATCAGTGTTGTTTGGTTCTGTTGTATACATAAGAATAGTTATGGCAGTTAGACATTGTCATTGTATATGTATAAGTCTTGGTCAGTAAGATAAGTCAGGAATAAGTAAAGCCAAGGCAGGTTGGAGTGAGTACAAGTTGGTGATTTATGTGCTGCGGGAGAATATTTAGAGCCGGATTTGACCCAAGCTGATTAATTTATGGGAAAAAATGGTTACATGAAATTTGTTGCATTTTTAGCAAATTTACCAGCTTTTTCTGCCACTATTACACTGTAAAATTGCCTTATGAGCAATTGGAGTTTCTTCTGGCAGTTTGCCATGTCTGTCATGGGAAACCAGTCACATTTCCTGTCCACTTCCTTCCAGGATCCAGCATCAAACTGCTAAAGCAGTACTTATGCAAGCTAGAGAACCACAAAAGTATAAAACAACAGCAAAGGCTCCAATAAAACAGTGTTTTGTGGCTCTGTATAATATCTTCCAAGTGGGTTCGACCAGTTGGTGTATGTCTAAGTAAATCCGCCATCCTGAGATCGATTCACTGCAACAGCCCACCCCCCCACCCTTTTCCCGCTTCGCCTTCACTGGCAAGCACTCAGCAATGTGGTGAAATATGGTCAAATAAGCCCCAATGGCTGACAGAACTTGGAAATTACTTCAATCCTGTACTGGATTGAAATAGGGCTGTAATATACTTATTATTATTTAATTTAAGTGGTTTCCCGGAAACAAATCAAGTCAATGGCTTTTGGGCAATGCATTTAAAAATAATATAAAACGGTTACTCAAGGAAGACCACGCACATTATTACGTATTTCACAAAGTAATATTTCAACTTCGTGTGGCCTGCATAAAGCAGTGTGATCTGCATCGTTGCTATTACATGGCGTCATCCACGGTGACTAAATATCTCATTCATTATTAAATAACTACAGTATAATTAAATAGCGGTTTTAACTGCGTGGTAGAAATGAAATAGTGGCCACATATTCTCTCTATGTCTTCAATAGCACACACCAGAAAGCATTTAAACTATGGCAGAGATACCAATGCCATGGCAAACATGTGGATGTTTGAGGGGACGAAACTCGTTAGATCAAATCTTCATACGACCACGCGTGTATATTTTTTATGGAGCTCGTTAAATCTGCTGTCTAAATACAATTCGTCAACAATGGATGATACCATTACGGACGACCGTGTACATGTTAAAGTGGTGTTAAACATTGTCACATCGCATTTCATTAAGAGTTGTGGCTGGTGTGGGGTAGGTGGCTGGGGGGCAGGGGTGGCTTGCTGGCTGGCGCGGGCCACGGAGGGCGCGCTGCCTCCCGTGCAGGAATTCCTTTGATTGTTCGCGAGCGCAATTACAGAAGCCGCGCGTCCCACCCTGCCGGTCTCTCTCTCTCTCTCCATCGCCCTCTCCATCCGCGCCTGTCCGGCCCTCTTCTCAGCTGCCCGTAATCTAACCATCAAACATGCCGATGCGCTGGCCATCGCGCGGTGCTCGCGATGCGCTGGGAGGGAGATCGACGACGGGGTGTTGGCCCCAGTTCCCCGCCGCTGGCGCAATATTCGTCCCGAATTAGGACTTTGTTGCCACCTGTGTTTGCAGTAGAAGCCACAGGCGGGCCGGGCCCCCGCAGGTTCCGCGACCCCTCAACAATAATACCGCACGTCCGCGCTCTGTTTGCCTACACGGAAAAGGCAAGACAAATATTTGCAAAAGAATATTTTTTCTGGCTGCGATAGACCTTGCTGCTTAATAACATGAAAAACCCACCGTGGGAGTTTTCTTCAAAATAAACGATAATGGCGCTTTTCCCAGCACACTCCAGCACGGGCACCGTGTTTATGTACAGATAGAGAAATATGAAAATGTTAATTTACGTGCTGTGCTTGCAATATTCACATAATGTACACAGTCCATTGAGCACAGGAATTGGGTCTGTAATGATTCTGCACACCGATTCGTTAACATTCGTTGTCAGAAACCGCTTAATCTTAGACAGGGTTATGGTGAGCCAGAGCCAATCCCGGCAGACACAGGGTGCAAGGCAGGGCTATACCCAGGATGAGACGCCAGCCCATCGCAGGGCATTAACATTTGTTTTAATGCTAAACTGACATTTATATATATTTTAATATATATGTACGTTTTGATGGCTCAGTAGGGGTGGAATGGTGGAACTATAACTCGCACACTGCACTATGAACCCAGTGCCCTGAGTTCGATTCCTGGTCGCAGATTTCATCGGTGGAAAGTGACGTGTTACCAGCACAATGAAGTATGTCAAATATGGTCAAACAACTCCCAAGCCGTCATCCAGCAGTGGCTTAACGACGGGCTAAAAAGATGTCTTCGTCTATTGTACGGTACTGATACACGAATCAATGCATTGCCCATCGTTATGTACTGTATTACATACACATTAGGAATTGGTACAATTTCAGCATTTCCAGGGACAGGTTGGATTAGTCAAAACTGGCACAGCAGTGGCAGGTTACAGATAAGGATGAGTTGCTCTTGGGCAGTAAGGTAGACACTTTACATTTAAGAGGGCAGCATGTTAGTCAAGCAACATTAAAACATCTGTAGATAGTTCCACATAATAACGGTAACAACGGCAGCCTCATATGGTCTTCTTAGTTTAATATACGTTGGGCCAAATACACATTTGACACTAAAAATAGGACTAGTCACACATCACTTGGCGTTTTGCCTCATTGTTGAAAAGCAAAATTTGCCAACACATACAATGTATGGCACCTATTTGCTTGATGAGTGAGGACATGTGCTAGACCATCATGGAATACGTTTAAGAATCAGAAGGTAAATACTCTAGTTGCCTGCCTTACTTGTGCCGTGGGAATAAGCAAGGTATGTGTAGGGACATCTGTTTTAAAGACTACCTGAAGGCAGAGAAGAAATAGGTTCAAATAAACAGAAATGTGCAATAATACTATATACCATTACACTAAACATGCATTAGTTTGCTTTTTAACTCACTCTTACATTCATAGTAATATTAGCAAATAAACAACCAATGGAATGTAATTATTTATTTTTACCAGTTTGGCAAGCAAAAGCTAGTTATGAATACTAGCAAAGCTGATTGCCGATAACGTAAAAACCCTGATACTGTTATTGCAAGTAAGATTTTTACCCCCCATCATGCACACGTGCCCTACCCTTCGCAACTTCCTCTTCTTGATTACATCTACAACGCCTTCCTGCCACATTCTTCCTCCCACACTATCCTACCATTACTTACATATAATCTTCCACATGCAGCTACATTATTATTAGTGCTTCTTTGGTTTTGTTCAAGAAAAAAATAAAGAAAACTAAATTGCTGTGATTTTGTAACTACATATCTAGGCTGCGTATCCTGTAGCATTACACTTGTCTACAACTGGAGATTTTAAGTCAAGGGAGCTCACCACGCTTGGAAAGTTAAAAACAGTATTGGCGTTGGCCGCTGCGGGAGCCAATTAGACGGGGCTTCACAAATGACTATATACAGCAGCACATTTAAGTTGGTGGGGTGGTCAGTTTGGTTTGGGCGAAGAAATATATAGATAGATGTTCATTGTTAGAACACAAAGATACCCAGTGAGCTTGCAAGCTCTTTAAGGGATTCCTGCGACACAACAAACATGCACTTTGACGAAAATAATTTAAAATAAATAAAAAACAAAAAA
>JAZEWU010000002.1:23251253-23281547 GCA_036362915.1 Geotria australis
TCGTTGTCTTTCAGCTCGGCCTCGAAGTGTTTGGTAGAATTCGCAGGCAACAACCAAGTATTACCTGACAGGGATCGCGACGTGAACGCTTCTACCTTAAACAGCGCCAGCTGTTCGTACAATAAAAAATACGAACGATGTGTGACAACGGATGCCAGAGTTGTTAGTAATGCCCTAAGCTAGCTCAATGAGACTCGATGTGATGCCAAAACTTAAGAGATCATCCTTGCTACAGTGCTCGTATGTGAACACACTCACCCAGGGCAGTGCTAGCACAGCCCGTTTCCTAGTTCGTCCACCTGTGCAGTGCATACAAGTCTACTTACTGGTCCCTATGTGTTCGCAGTCAACACTCCACCACGTGGGTGGTAAGGGGGGCAGCCGCCCATGGGCAATGTCTTCTGGTGCGGCGAGTGCAGAGGGTTCGAGATTATAGCGCGATTATATAGGAATTGTGATTTGATCTGTATTAGGGAATTACTATTACTCTCCGATACACGTTGTCAGGTTGTACTGTGTGTTGTTCAGGATGACGTCCGACATGTTACTCCATGTGTTGTGGAAACGTCTTCGAGAATTGAATGGTGCAGCCCGCACTCCGGTTTCCTCCCACAGTCCAAAGACATGCTGCTGCATAGGTTAATTGGTCTGCGGACTAAATTGGCCCCGATGCCCTGTGATGGACTGGCGTCCTATCCTGGATATAGCCCTGCCTTGCGCCTGTTTGCCAGGATAGGCTCCGGCTCACCGCGATTAAGCGGTTTCTGACGATGGATGGATGGATGGAAATTGAACATCTATTTTTTACTACAATGGATGGATAGTCATGGGAATGTTTTGTTTGGGAAAATGAATTCCTTTTAAAAATTTGATCTCCTTTGAATTTAACTCTTTGTTATGTTTTGATCATTTAAGCACCAGTTTACATGAACGGATTGGCTACATTAATGAATGTGTGATGAACACATTTCAGTTTGACGGGAACAACACTGAATATGACGATCTGGAATACGACCGGCAGGAAGAACATTTCCACACAAGTAGTGCAAAGACACCAGATATGCTGGTCACAGCAGTCATTAGATATACAAAAAATATACGTGTATGACTGTATGTGTAACAAAAGTTGCCCCACTGTCTTTCCATTTTAACTTCTCCCTTCACATTTTGTGGTATTGTATAACCTCTCCACCCGGTGTGTACGTTTGAGTCACAGTAACATTTCCAGAAGGCTGCGATAACGATGTGTGACTGTAGTAGGAGACTTTCGAGGGCAGCAGAGTTAAACGTCCACTCCGCAAACAGCACGAGTGTGGCAAAACACCTTCATAGGACATGGCACACTCTCAACAAAGCACATTCTTGGTACGTGGCCGCCCAAAGTATTCAGTACTTCAGGGACGACAGGATTCTCGGCAGTCTCATACCTGCAACACAGAGTACAAGCGTTTTATGGTTAGAGGGTCGAGCAGTTCTGCTGTAATGAAGAGTTGAACATTGCAATCATTCGTGCGTGTGTGAGGTGCCTACGTACCTCTGTGGCTACTATTTGCTCGGCCTGCTCTGGGCAGCTCATGTACACATACGTGCAGTTGGCTTCCGACGGAGAGGAGGCCTCACCAGTACTCTGGGGCTTCTCGTTGGCCTTGCACTTGTCTGCACTCGTGTGGTCTTCCCCAGGTTCAGCGGCCTTCTCCAGGATCATGTTGTAATCCATGTCCTGATATTTCAGTCTGTATCCTGACTTGAGCAAGCAGCCCTCAGGCTCTACGTCCATTTGCTTGTTAGTATTTTTGAGTTCTGCACCGCTTAAGAGATTCACGGCGAGCTCCTTTTCCCTCTCGCAGTCGTTGCGATTGTTCATGCCATTATTACTATCGGCCGCGTCTATCTGGTCGCTCTGATTTCGTTTAATTCGCCGACATACCAGGAGTAGAATGGTTCCAGCAAACAACAGCAGCACCATGCCGAGCCCTGTGCACACCGCCAGCCAGGGGAAAGCTTCCCCGGAGTCTTCATGGCGTTTGAAGTTGCTCAGCACGTTCATGATCGTGGTGTTTGTGCGGCTCAGCACCAGCTCGCTACAATCACTCCCCCCAAAGCCGACCGCGCACTGACAAACGTAGCCGCCATCTCGCTGAGGCACACAGTTTCCACCATTGGAGCAGGGCCCACTCTGGCAATCGGAGATAGGGGTGCCGCAGTTCTTGCCCGTGTAGCCCATTGGACACAAACACGTGAACCCATTCACAAGGTCGCGACAGGTGCCACCGTGGAGGCAGGATTGTGTCCTGCAGTCATCCACGTTTGTCTCACACCGGTTCCCAGTGAAGCCGGCCATGCAACGGCACTTGGAGGTGGATCCCAGGTCCAAGCACTGCGCACCTGTGTGAACGCATCCAGCAGTAAGCACAAGCATGCAATCCTATTGACTCACAATTTTAACCCCACCACCCCGCGACCTCTGTCCACCCAGCAGTATAAATGTGTGCCCAGCACTAAGTCGACTGGCAGGTCGCACAAGGTGTGGAAGGCTAAGTCAAAATCCCGTCTCAAGTGGTTTTCCAGAGCTCCCTCTAGTGGAGGCCCTAATTACGCCATTAGCAGCGTGAGCAAGCAAATGTCAGTGCTGCACCTTTATTCTACCTTAATTTTTAGAAAGCCACCAGTGTGAGCTGTTAGCTGCAGTCAACTACTGTGAGAGTTGCTCAAGAGAACAACTTCTAAGCTGATGAGAACACCCATCAACCGGTATACACTAAGACAAGTAACCAGATTGCCTGCTTAACAATGCTTCAATTAACTGCCTAGGTTTCAACTTGTACATTGGACCTGATGTTTCAAAACAAAATGTGCCAAGGCAGTGGCCTGCACATGCTCACTATGCCCGGACGCTGATCCCAGGTCTACCTGCTTAGTCTGGCCGATGTCCTGCGTCATCCCGCTCAGTCCGGCCTGACCCCTGCTTACTTCCTGCTTAGTCTGGCCTCTCCCCAATAGCCTCTTTCCCCATTCTCCCCACTTCCCTTGCTGGAAATCTTGTTTATTTTTATTAAGCTATGATTATCTGCACAAAGGGTTTCACCAATTAGTGCAGCCCAGAGCCCAGATGTTAACGTGAATAATATTTAGGCCACACATCTTGTTTTGATAACCCCTAATCGTGTGCGTATTCAACAAAGGATGTCCAACATACATTAAGGCATGAAATTATTGGAAGGTTACATTTTTTGCCTTGTAACGCTATTGGGTATATTCAGCGCTTAATTTCAGCCACAACAATGCAGGCAAACTGTTGTGGGAAACTTATTTTATTATTATTAAAATAAATCGTGATCTAGTTTTTGCATGGTCCTCTGGATTTTCCCCTTAATCCTGTCTGTGGGCCCTTTACTCAAGATGACGTGATCTGATTTAGTGTGGGACTTTTTTGTGACTGTAAAGGTGAACGTCACGTCAAGCAAACTAGAATGCTAAAGTGTCATTTGAAATTAAATGAATTAGACTGAAAACCTATTTTTACGTGATTTATTTGTTATTATGCAGGCATTGGTGCTCTGGCTTAGACCACCAACTTGCTGCTCTTTCATTTTGGGGAATGAAAGTTGGATTCAAATCCAGGATCTCAATGATGTCAACTTTGTTATTGCTCAGACTTCGTTATTGCCCCTTCCAAAGCATGATTCATAAGGACAAAAATACGTGTTATCGTACTACATCAGCAGTGGGGCACAGGCACAAGTAAACAAAAGCTAAACAAATTTGTCAATGACACTGCCCTAAAAGGAAACATATAATGGTATATTTTGGGAAATGGCACTTTCTTCAGAGCAGAGAGATGGGCCAATGCCCAACATCCAAATATGTTGCATGTATGTTATGTATTCTTATGATGATTATCACAAATATACCACGACCCTGTACAGGATTAAGCGGTTACTATCAATGAATGAATATCATATATACATGGCTTGTAACTGCTCACCATTGGCACAGGGATTGCTGTTGCAGTGCTCAGTCTTTTTCTCGCAGTTGAACCCGGAGAAGCCGGACGGGCAGTGGCATGCGTATCCTCCTCCCTTCGGCTCATCAGCGCAGCGGCCTCCGTTGAAGCAGGGTGTGTCGTCGCACGTCATGGAGCCCACGTCACAGTTTTTACCGAAGAACCCAGATGGACACACGCAGCTGTAATCATTCTCCAGGTCCTGTAAGTCGCGCACGTTCACACAACCATTGAGCTATGTAGCTCTTTTTAACAGTCATCCAGTAGAGAGGTAAGCAAGTGACAACAGCTCAGGGTACCGGGAGGCAATTTAGTCAGGACAATTAACCGGAGAGGAATGTCTTTGGATGGACTGTGGGAGGAAACCAGAGTACGCAGCGAAAACCCACGTGGACAAGGGGAAAACATGCAAACTCCACACAAAAAGGTACCCGAGCCGGCAATCGAACCTGGGACCCTTTTCCTGTGAGACAGCAGAGCTACTCAGCGCACCACAGTATGAATTATTAGTACTGTGATTTGATATTCACGGGTAAATTCTCAGAGGTGAAAGGTCAAATTGAGATTCGTACATTCCTGGAGGTTAAAGGTGAAGATTTTCCATAACTTCTCTATTTGTATTGTTACAGTTGTTTGTCTCACATGAAAGGCTTTTAACAAAGTCTTGAAGAGGTGTTTGCATTATTTACCCAGGGCAAACATAACACGATATAGAGGAACTAGAAGAGATCATCGTGAAAGGTAAATACTAAATGTCAATTACCCACATCTCAGACAATCATTTACCTACGTAACTTAGAGACTCAAGGCATCTGGGTGACGAGAAGGTGCAACACGCTTTGGTCGTGTAGCTGGGGGCACGTTACATGCAGCAGTCTCGTTAACACGATTCGTTAAAAGACTGGCAACAAGCGTAGTGCCCTTAACATCAAGCGTAAAAAATTATCACACATCCTGGCCCTGTTTTTGCACAACTTGTGCTTTACTCCTATGCTGATCCAGCATTGCCTGAGTGCTGGCTGCTACAGAGAGCTAAGACAGCACACACCCTTCCTTCCTGGAAAGCCACCATGCGCATGATTCATCTGGAAAGTGCTGCCAAGATTCACAATGAAGAAAAAACAAAGAAATCGGAGCAAAGTGTTAAAAACGTACGTCTGAATGACATTACAGTATCACTGCAGTCCATCAAGAAAACCCTTAACCCGTCTAGTCCCTACTATGCAAAGGAAGCCAAGTAATCCTGCATAAAGATGCAGATTGTGAAAATGTTTATCTGTGAGCAACCTATAAGGGCAAACTGTGGAGTTACGCACAAAAAATATATTAGGTTTACGAATAGCATGTGTTTACTGTGCACACCACTTAGATGCCTTTACTAAGCCTTTGAATATGAGTAAAAACGAGAAACTCCAATACCACATTACACGCGACAGGTGTTCGTCAATTGCTTCTACGAAATCCATACGCATACCAAGGCATTGTGGGAAGATGCCACTACATCCTGTTTGCCCTGGATCTGTGCATATTAGATATAAATGCATGTTTTTATTACTTCATTGCTGGATGGGGCCACTAACATGTGCAGGTCATGGGGGTTATTTATCGAGACATGGGAGCACAGACGTACAGAAGAGTAGATTGTGCTGAACTGTCCTCTGCCCCTTACAGTACATGTGTACTGTGCGTAAAAAGTGTGATTCCTGTCGACCAGCCAAAAACACTTTAGAAGTGTGGCCTTTTATGTGCTTTGCCCTCACCACCTAACTATCACCAGGAAAGTACAGCACTGTTTCCCATAGGCGGTACCACAGGAAGGACAAGGGGCCCTATTGCCCCCATCGTGGCAGACTGGAGTGGGGGGGGGAAACAAGCATTTAGTTCCACCATCTAACATGGCCTGAGGGCGATTACACAGTTGGTGGAAAGAGGACAGGAGCCAATTGATTATAATAGCAGTAAAAACCTGTGTTGTTATTATTAATATTTAATTTTACCGTTTAAGTTGAAAAGGGTCTCTCCCATTGGGGAGATGCTGTAACCGAGAGGGTCACACACTCACGTAACACTCAAAAGCTACGGGTTCTCTATGCGGTTGAGTAATGAGTTAGGTTTATGTTTTTACAGCGCAAAGCAACTGTTTTTGTAGATTAATTCTCATTACACAATTTATATAATATGAGGTAGGGAATCAAACGTAAGTGCTTTGCATGTCAAGCCTATGGTATACTATCCGCTCAGATAGAGCACTTTCTTACCTTGGGGTCAGATGCGACGATAGTGCATCTAATTCTCCAAGCCCCCCCCCGCGACTCCCGCTTACCATGGGGGCAGGGAGCCCTCCAATCACTACACTTGTAAAACTGTTCTACACCCCATGCTACTGCACAGCTGCAACAAGCTGGTACTGAAGTGTTTATTTTAGATGGTGCATGGTTTTTCCCATGATGGAGAGAATATTGCAGGAACCTCTATGACCATCAGCACAAAGTGACTAATGATGCTGCCAAAATTTGACCCAAGCATGTGATGAACAAGGTGACCTGGCAGTCTCAATAGAGCAAAAAAAAGCAGTATTGGAGGCACTGACAACAGGAACAGCTTCAGAAATGTAGAGAAAAACAAAGCATTTTGAAAGAGGCACTTGAATAAGGAGGAGAATACACAGTTATAATTTTGGCAAAGGTTGGTAACGAAATGTTGCAGCAAATCATATGGTGAAACCAATATACTTTACCACATTCCCAGACAACTTTGTTGCGTCATTATGTATTTTCATTCGTTTTTAATCTGACTGTATTGTTATTACGATATGTAAATGGAGTATCCTAGTATATGATGAAAATGGAACTGGACAATGTGAAATCTGATGTAGGTTTTCATGGCTCGATTCATGATGGTTGCTCTTCAGAGCTGTTCTTTCGGGATAGCTGTGTCGAGCAATCTCCTTCGCGGCGTTTAGCCTCTCATGGCTGATGACGCTTCCAACGTGGGAGGCGAAATGTCGTGGGGGAGAGAGGGAGAGCGCTCGACATGGCTATCCGGAAAGAAGAGCTCTGAAGAGCAACCATAATGTGACCATAATCTATCATTCAGTCACGAGGAAAATGTCGAACATCGTGGCAAACAACATGTGGTACAACACGATAACACCTTGGAAAATGATTATACTCGTTGAAATGAGGCCGACAAAAACTCCAGGTATAATGACAGGTAGGCATAATGCAGAAGTGGTTCAGAGTTTCCATCACGTGTGCCAGTGTAATAATGTTCGTTGTTCAAGTGTGCATTACCGTGCAGCTTCCCCCATTACGACAGGGGTTGACGTCACACTCGTTGACTGAGAACTCGCAGTTGGTGCCCGAGTAGCCAGGCTGGCACGTGCAGCTGTAGCTGCCCTGGCCCGTGTTGGTGCAGGTGGCACCATTCTGGCACGGCTTGTGGTTCGTGCAGTAGTTGAGATCTCCAGACGCAAAACACAGGCCAGGAAAACATTGTCTCGTTAACTCACCATGCCATCAATACCCACAGTACAAACAGTTAAAAACAACACACAATTCCTCACCGTTCCCGAAATACAAGTATATATAAAATATGTGTTCTAAGAGTTATCTTCGGCACTCAAATAGGATGAAAAGGCTTTTATTTAGAACTCTTGCGGAAATCGGCGAAGCACCACCCTTCGGGAGAGAACAACTTCTGGAAGGTGACATCACAGAGCCACTACTGGCCTTCCGCGCAAACATTCTTGGCTTTAACTTGAAACGATTTGTGGTATTCTCAAGTGGCCTTGCTGAGTGCCAGAATAGCTAAAAAGGGGAAGTGGCTACAATTCTGAGCGTGTTTGAAGTCTGAGATTTGAGCACTGGGCTTCAGTCCTCTTTATTTTTATTCTTTTCTGCTCCAAAAATCACTCCGAGTATTCGCTTGCGTGTGGGAACGTATGCAATCCCGATATCCCATAAAGGGCACGACGTCCATAATCAAATGGTGATGTGTTTCTGACATTAAGACTACTTCCAGAAGCATTATCACTGTGCTTCCACTGAGAAGCATGATATAGATATGTCAACTTATTCGAATCAAGATTTGTATTATTCTTTAAGTTGAGTGACTTTCCATTTCCTTAAGCATATTTAGTTGTCCTTAACAGCAATTATCAACGTAGGCTTCCTCGTTTAAACCGTATATGTCATGTCACCAAGTGGAGTAATGAGAGCGTTTGGATGGCTTTAGAGGGTCGTTAAGTGGGCCATTGGTCATCACCTGGGTGAGCGCCTTACCACAGTACGTCATTACAGAACCTCTTAACTCATTTGGGGAGCAAGGAAGTCCTGGATTCATCAAATTGTCAATGACACCACGACTGCTACTGTCAATGTGATCCGGGACAGGGCAACATATACAGAGGTCATTGCAAATCAATATAGTAGACCCCAGCTGTCCAAGCGAAGTTACTGACTCAAATGCCCGGGGTACTGGGCAAGGGAGCCAATTGAGAAATGGCCAATGGGCAGCTACAATCGGAGTCATACGCACATTGGGGGCCTGGATTGTTGGGAGTGTAGAATAATGAGATGGGATGGTGGCATCGCTTCGGAAGCAGAGCGTGAGAGAGAGCTCAAGCCCAGCTCTCCGTCGCGTTTTTTGGTTGTATCATGTGTTTATTGCAATGATGTCTCACATTTTATTCCATGTCCTGGGAGCTTCTTCAGATCAGATCCGGAAGAAGCTCGAAGCACGTGAAGCGAAACGTTGGTCATCATGCCATACAACCACGAAAAAACGCGGTTTAGCATGGAGCTCAGTCTGGCTTGCAGCGTCTCTCCCTCTCTCTCCACCCCCCAACCTCCAACTCTGCTGACCACTCTGCTGTATTGCTGATCAACAGAAACCTCCACAGGATGTTAGTTTTTCCCACTTTTGAGATAAGCTACAAATAGTAAGGGACTTCTCAATCGCCACATCCTAAATGTATTTACTCAAAAAATATATGTGTAAAAAGGAAGTATACATTTTTAGCCCAAAAAGCAGGTTGCTTTTTGGGACGGATGTATACATATCGTATGCCTCTTGTTGATTTACAAACAATTTTAACTAAACAAACATTGTATTGATTGTGCGTTTTCATGACTTGATGTATAAGAATTGTTCTTAAGGGCTGTTATTTTAGGGTTTGCTCTGACAAGCGTAATTTTCGTTGCAACGTTTCAACTCCTTGAACCAAAGAAGTGAGTTGGAAACTGACTAATTATGATTCACATTACATTACAATGATACATGGAATTACTTTAGGCATATTATAATGCCCTTTACCCAGGAAGGCGCACATTCATCTCAAGACTCTTTTTTCAAGAGGATCCTGCATTTGGATGACTCCAGAGAGATAAACTCCATGCAGCACTCAAAGCTCCACAAAGATGGATTTAACAATACAATTTCGAATGTATTTTTCTGGACTGTCATTTACTGACCACCTCACAGCTCAATGGCATTGGGACTTTCACAAGTCTGTGTAATCCACCACCCTTTGTCTCCAGAGTGCTTAAGAGAAGCTTTGTGACTCCATAGCATGTGCTCAGTAACAATTGTGTAATTTTCGTGTTAAGAGTGTTCAGCGTGTTTGTGTGATGTTTAACGTTAGAACAATGCAGTGTGGAATTATAAAATGAACACTCTTAAAAATAAAGGACACTACTACTACATTAGTTACAGAACAGGCGCTCTTATTTCTAACTGTTCAGTCTAAAGTCAAAGAAGATAACTGCACAAGAATTCTCAAATACAGTAAGTTGCTCCTTAAGGTGCAATGGTTAGAGTGCAGCTTCTAAATTGGAAATTATGAAAACAACCCGTATGGTGAAATATCGACATGCATTAAAGTGAAACATTTGTCTTAAAAATGTAGCAAAGAAAAGTATACATACTAATGAGCTCAGTCCACACTTAAATCAATTGCATTTAAAAGGAAAATGTGGCTGTTAAATCAATCTATATGTGGTGCCAGATTGGTGTGGTATCCCCTCGAGTGCATGCGATTTCTCTGGATTGTTGAAGAAATCGAATAAGCATCCCAAAACAAGACCCTCCTAAAAAGAATATTGAGATTCTGTGAGGATTGACTGAGTAAATAGTGAACGTTTGAAAATCAGAGGCTATTGCACAGTTTGTGTGGATTGTGCTGCCCCATCCTCCGCAAAACCCATGGCACCCTCAGGTTTTCATCTGTTTGGCCATTTGAAGGATGGCCTATTCGGGTAACATTTTGGAAAATGTCATTGCTGTACAGGATTATGTTGGCAAATGGTTACATAACACTGATGAATCCTCACACTGATGGAATGCTGGCCCCAGTTCCACGTTGGCACACGTGTGTGGGAAAGCATGTAGACAGCGTTGTGAAAAAATAGCCAAATGTTCGTGACATGCCCATGAATGGATATATAACCTTTTTTTTAATCAGTTCAATATATTTATTGAGACCTAAATCTGATCTCATCACTCCATCTCTTCAGTGGATGTCATCTCAAACGCATTCCATCCTATGAATGGAATGCGTCCAAAATGAGACGGAGCAATGAGAGCACTTCGTGTGCAGTTGCTGGGTGCATTGAGACTTCTCTGGATCTTGAGAGGTGGCGGTCGGCTTGGGGAGGCCTTCATCCAGCAGTGGATTGACCATGGCAGATGATGACGGTCAATAATATAGGCATCCCTAACACGCATTGACTTCTGCAAACATGTACCTGCTGCTGTGTGATTACTGCTGTGAAGACAGCGCCAATTGTATTGGTTTGACAAAAGGCGACAGGCAGCATGAGGATCACTCACTCACCTTGGTTGCAGAAGAGGCCACCCCAGCCCTCACGGCACGTGCACTGCCAGGGCTGCAGGCACGTGCCGTGCAGACAGCCCGGGTAGCGGATGCAATCGTCGCAGTAGCGGCCTTGCCACCCAATGCGGCATCTGGCGACGAAAATAACAATTCGCACAGTGAGCTCCCTAGGTTGTGAAATCAAATCAAATCCTCTAATCACCATTATGTTCGGTGTTCGCACCATTTGTACAGCGTAAGGCTATCACAAAAAGCGAAATTTCACGGATTAGTATAGTCTGCAGCAGTTAGTTTCGCAGCAGGCGATGATGCTGCTAAGTGGCTTTACTTGATTTGATTAGCGATTTTATTTGAATAAATGTGACTGTGTGACTCCAGCACACTTTTCGAATAATGTCACAGGATCTTTAGCAACCACTGTGAGGCAAACATCACACATTTGTAGTTAATACACCTGCAGTGTTTACCAGGATGGCAGCTGGGCTCAAACTGCGAATATCTGGAAACAAGCGGCACACATGCTAGCGCACACCCGTGTCTCCAAGCCGAGCACGATGTAATCATACACTTTGCGCAATGGAGTTGGTGTATTTTTATTGCTCTCTGTAGAATTGTGCATCGTATGTCGGACTCGAATTTTAACAGGTGCATGAAATAAATAAGTAAATATTTGGGCACTCACTTGCACTCACCAGGCTTGTCACAAAACCCGCTGCATCCGGGTAAGCACACAGCTAAAATCACAGGGCAGAGATGTACACAGACACACACATGCTCATAATCGAAATATATCTGAGCAATCAAGACTGAAATGTACAAATAATTAAAGCTAACGATTTGAACATATGGATGGTGGGTGATGCTAGCAGCAATAATATCAATGTAGTTAACATGCATAAACATAGCACAATTATCGCATTTTGAAAAACCTCACCCATCATTTAATGAGTTGAATATTTTTGGTAAAACCCCAAAACTGACAGGATTGATAAAGCAGCTCCCTAAGTTATGATTCTGTTTAAACAAAACAAACTCATGAAAGTAAAAAGAAAATTCACCTTCTTGTGATTACAATCCAGTATTCAATTACAGATACAAAACAGAAATTTAACATTACAAAGTCAATTGACCTCGTGCAAGCAATGTGTGTGGTGAATCGCACAGTATGCGTGCAGGCCACAGTGGGTCGTGCGTGGCACAATCCGTGTCACGCACGATGAAAAATGGACGTCGCGCCTGTAAACGCCGAGGGTTGAACGTGTTCCATCAGGGAAGTGGAAACTACGTGGAAAACGTTCCCCCGATTTAAATACACTATATATGTAGATAAAAATTGTAATTCTTATCACATTTATTGGACCCAACTGTAGCATCTGCAGCATATGTTGCAGAGGTTCACGGTGAGAGACCCACGGCCGCCCCGGTTAATATTGCGGATCATTTATTAAAAAAATCAGGGTCCAAATTATTTTTTCTAATTTGGCAATTACCTGAAAATTACTCAGTCGGGGAAACGCACATTAGCAGCAGACAACAGCGCAGCAAAATCCACTGTACTTCTAAGCTTCCACATCTACGCTCTCCCCTTTACCATTCCACCCTCACCGGTGTGGTGAAGTATGGTCAAATAACCCCCATCATACAAACTGTACAGGTCTACGCATGCTTAGATTGCCCCTACCTCTATCGAGCTTGCATACACACAATACTGCATTTGTATTGCTATGCTGGGTAGATATTTTCTAACCCATAAGTGTCCAAAGCACCAAATATCTGGCACGTGTAATAATAATAATAGCAATTTATAGAGCGCCTTTCATCCGAGGGTCACAAAGTGCTTCACAAGGGCCGCGAAGAGGATGGCATGTAGCTCAGCGTGTCTTTGCATTGTGTCAACGGCTCTGTTGAGTCAAGCTGGCTGATTCTATTGTATTCAGTCACCTATCCTAGTTTTACTTTGGTTATTCTACTTTCCTCTACAGTATTTTCCATGATACATTCAGTGAAAACATTTGCCATTATCACAGTGCTAGGTGGTGTTCCGTGACTATCTCACTATGTATACTGACATTATGAGTTTTAAACCTCACCGTTGTGTCCATTGTCAGAAGCCTATCCCGGCAGACACAGGGTGCAAGGCAGGGCTATACCCAGGATTGGACGCCAGTCCATCACAGGGGCACTGGTGGAAATTTAGTCCGCAGGCCATTTAACCTATGCATGAGCATACCGTTGTGTCCTAAACATCCTATATGTGTTCGTCTGAATACGTGAGCCACGGGCATCAACGAATAAATCCTAAACATCGAAAAGGTGTTTAGGATTCTCTCTGCAGCTTTGTGCAGCGCTTTGTGACCCTCGGGTGAAAGGCGCTATATAAATGCTATTATTAATATTATTCTGGCTCTATGAGGCTCAGGCATTAACACCAACGTCTACAAATCCTATAAGCACCTAAGTCTAGCTCTGTGAGCCTCGGTCTATAACACTGAGGCTTAAGAATGCCGAAAATGTCAGTGTGATTCTGTGATCCTCGGACAAATGACAATGAAACTGATAAAGCCTAGAGGTGCCATAGACTCTCCCGTCTCTATTGCATCAATAGGTGTGCGTGTGCGTGCATATATAGTAAGCGTTTGCGGTTACTATGCATATCCTCATGCTCGTTCGTGTATAAACCCTTAAACACAACGTATCGCAAAATAATAATAATTTAATAATTTCAATTTATATAGCGCCTTCCACCCGAGGGTCACAAAGCGCTGCACAAGGGCCGCGAAGAGGACGGCATGTCAACAACGAAAGAAAAAAACTATAAAAAAAACAAGATTGATAAGAACATCTATTGGGCGTTAACAGATTTGAAAGTAAATCTGATCTAGAACTCACTGATTTAACACTCCATTCGCACACTCACATGCGGTCAGTCACCTTCCTATCACTCTTCTGTCGCTGCGACAATGGTTACTGTTCCTCCACGTTGTTGAACACTCCGTCAACCAGACTGTTTCCAACCGTACTGCAGTTCACAGCGCTCTCTGTATGCTTCTTCTCTTGCACTGCCTGACTTTGGATTCTGTTACCCAAGTTCCTGCAACATTGCAAAATTCAAGAAACGCGTCAACTCTCATCTATTACACGTTAACAGCTGCTGTTTGTAAATAGCCGCTTGCTGTTGCGCTCCCTTTGGGCCTGTGTGATATTTTAAAATCGAACTTTCTGCTCAATGTCCCTCGGTTCTCTTCAAGATAAGGAGAAAACGCTTTTGTGGCGGCTGCGCCACGTTTTTGGAACAATATTGCCAGGGGCTTGAAGCTAGTCACTACCGTCAATGACCTTAGATCCCAGTTAGATTTGAAAGTTCTGCCTAGTTGTGACTGCAAATCTTGATTTTGTGATTTGTGTTTGAAACGTTCCAAATGTTGTACTATTCCCTCTCAATGTTGATTACGCTTCCGATAATATGTATTTAGTTTTTTCACCATCGCGATGCATAACTGTATTTTCGCTTGTTTCATTGAAAAATGTGTGCAATTCTGTGTATTTGTACTTGTTTATTTGAAACATTTGTGCAATGCTATGTATAAATGTGTTTTTGTTGGTTGATTTATTATTATTATTTAAAACATTTATTTTTATTTATTTTCGTCAATTTGAATGTTTGTTGTATCGCAGGAATCCTGTAAAGAGCTTGCAAGCTCACTGGGTAGTTTTCTGCTGTAATAAACATCGACTCCAGATGATGATAATGGTGATGATGATGGTGACGATGAAGCCTGCAGCGAGTGGGCAGCTGGGGAGGAAGAGGAGGTGAACCGTCCGCTGGGCAGCTGCGCTATTGTACTCGACTCTGCTGCAGCTGCGGCGGCGGCGCCGTCATCACAATGATGAGGGGGCCCTCGCTCCATCTCGTCGACCCATCTCCTCCCTCCCGCCGCTCGGCGCTCGGCCGCGTAATCTCGCCGAGCGCGGCGCTCACTCTCGCTCGCCTGGCCGCTATCTCTGTCGCCCGTGCTCCTCGCGTTTCATTATCGCGCCCGGCGCACGCCCACTTATCTTCTGCGCTGTCCAAACACTCAGGGCGATTTTATGCGGCACATGTGTTTTACGGGTTGGGGGGGGGGCGGTGATACAGTGAGTTGTTAGCACGCTGCAGGGCTGTGAACCCGCTGACCTGAGATTGATTCCCGGCCACCGGCGGCTAAATCAGTGGCGAGTGATAACGTATGGTCAACAAGCGCCCATCCTCCCCCTGGCTTATATGCTTAATACGGCGCGAGCAGGAGGCCTTCATCTCGTAAATGGGATGCACACGTATTATTATTATGCGTTATACGAGCAGAAATCACGCTGCTCCGCGAATCACGACCACATCTGGATTAAATATCTCACTGCTGTGGTCGAAATCCTATTTAAAAATGATGCATCTCATAGTGAATAATAGGATGGGTTTTTTTCTCGTTTTTGGTTTCGCTCCACGTGCTGCGAGACTCTTAATACGCAGTTCCAAAATAAGCTTCCAGGATGTGGAGCGAAACGTCGGACATCATGCCGAACCTCGCACGGGACGACCCGACATCGCATCGTGGGGAGCTAGACAGCTATGCTCCCCATGTATGGTCCCATCAGCGTGTCGAGGGCGCGTGGCGTTATACACTGGGGTCCACGCGGCACCCACGCATCTCGTGTCAATCAAGCCCCGACTCTGCCAAGACCCCCTGATTGAGATCTCTAACGTCGCTGAGTGAAACGCATCCACCCACGTTCTTATATTTTGCAAAGAACGAGTCGGTTAAAAACCAGGCAGTTAATATCGAATAATGGTTATCAGTCGTGCAACGCTGGATTGATCAAGGCTCCCTTCCTCAAGCCACCAACAAATATGGGAGCAAGACGGGAAGAATATAGGACATAGAGACGGAGGCAGCGAAAGAGCCAATCAGGGAGAGAGTTTGACACTGAGACACGGGGAGCGATGGACAGAGACGTCGGACACCGAGAAAGACACGCACACACACAGACACCAGGGAGAGGCGAGAGAATCGCCCGCCCTCCCGCACCCCCCGCGACCCCCCTCGGACACCCCCTCACCCCCCAGCGCGGCTCAGCACGGTGTTTGTTGGACGTATTAACTCCACTGATCACTGACACCACCCATCTCTTCACACCTTCGTCTTTTAAAAATCTAATTATGCGTTTTAATGAAAGTGGAGTAATTATACCGATTTTAATGAATGCGCATATTTTTCAATGAAATAACCACGCTGCAATAGGGTGTGACAATAATTATGGTACCCTCTGGTTACTGTACATAATTATGCAGTAGTAATATTTAGCAGTCCCTTTGTTAGGACACTGCTGGATGAAGGTCTCTCACGCCGTTGCGATCCTACGGGTTGTGTGACCACACTTCAGCATGCCGGGCAGTGCGGAAGAGCGATTACGATTTTCACTAGCTATCCATGCTAGCCGTAGTCGGGAGTTCAACACAAGTGACGGCGTTCAAGCGCAGTATGCTAATCACTGCACCACCGCTCCATACAGGACATTTGCACGTTTAGCATAACGGAATCTTCCCCCTATCACAAGGGTTTTGGGCAGTGTAGTGGAAATTCAACATTGTCATGTCAAGGCCGGTTCATCCATAGGATGATTATAGTACCTATAACTTCCCGCGCAATACTAACTGTTTCGACCCTAAAGGGATGATAGGCTGAGATAACCCCAGACTGGAATTGGCATTGAAGACCTTCGCATTGTGGGTAAAGTGCTTGCACATATCGTACTTACATACATAACTGAGAAAAAAAACACAACATTTCACCGTGTATAAGAACCAGCTAAGCTATACAAGATATCAGACTCGAGACAATGTGAAATCCACATCCAGGGCCAAGTTACACACAACAGCAAACTGTGTAAAAAAACGTTGTTGTGAAAAGTGGCTCGGTTAAACACGACACGATGGCCAGAAACATTGACTCCTTTTCCATCGCATCAGAAGGTAGCAGCATTGTCAGAGCTTAATTAGTTACGGTTCATTTCTCATGGAATATTTTTGGGCCCTCCAACCCCCTAGATCCCTACACCTGATACGTCCCTTGACGAATGGTTTTAGGATGTGAATCCAGGTGTGGTAATATTTTCTGGAGCGCAGCCCTCGACACTTCCGGTAGAACTCAAACCCTGAACAATATCAAATAAACAACGAGAGGGCCAAGTTTGTCCCAATTGTCCTGTTTATCTAATCCACCGTGGCATCCTTATATGGCTTGCCGTTGTATATAACTTGACTTTTGTTTATATCACATCGTAGGCAGGCTGATCCATAACCTGGCCGTATTACACATTTGTAATGTGTTTTTAAGGTACAAATTATGGTATGTGTAATTTATGAGTTAATTCAATGTTTATATTATAAGCTTTACAAACCACATACATTAATAATAATGCTGCCCTCTAGTGGCGTGTCTGTAATATGTAATTGCCATTCAGGCACCTTAAGTAATATTCCACTTTGAAATGAATGAACAATATTATTAGGCTGTCCACACTATTAAAACCAGTCGCGTGCCCTAGTTTAGAATCTGCGCCACATGGCGTGCCAATGTAGCCTTTACTAATTTCTTAACCCCACGTCTTGTTCCTCTAGAGTCACAGATAACGAAATCACATTCTGCTCCGTATCTCCACATAGGAGGGAAGTATTCCTTAGTTAGTCTAACAGGCTATTCAACATCCAGATGAATGTTAGCAGCAATTAGGAATTTAACTCAGGGTGGTTCGGATACACCACTGCGCCACACATTAAATATAAGGGGATGAGGTACTGTAATGTGGGCCTTTCACTGATACTCAGGGCCCTCCAAATACTGTACTCGACACTGATTTGGTTGCAATGCTAACCCTACCCTCAATATTGCAGTGGCCATCGATAGCTGCCACGCAGTGCCATCGCCTGCAGAGACAGCTGTTAAAACAGTGATAGCTTTGAAACTACTGCTGCGTTGAGCGGTACCATAGTGACTCGTACATTTAATAATAATAATAATTCAATTTATATAGCGCCTTTCACCCGAGGGTCACAAAGCGCTGCAATGGATTAGCCATGGATCTATTTATTTTTTATCACAGTAATTCAGCACTGGCCCCAAATAGCAACAAATAGCACTACTGTACTGAGGTTGTTATACACAATTAATTAATTCATTGTCATAAATCGCTTAATACGGTACAGGTTTGCGGTAAGCCGGAGCCTATCCCAGCAGACACAGCGCGCAAGCAGGGCTATCTATACCCAGGATAAACGTTAGTTATTACGGTGGTTCAATTCCCGACCACCGCAAAAATCTAGACTGGATGTGCTTCCCTCCGAAACCTCCTTCTCTCTTCAACAACCCGACCTTCACCAACAACCGTGATAAAGTATGCTCAACTAAACAGTCCCCGTGATCGACAACATTGCGCGCAGGTGAGGAGGGGCCTTCACCCAGCAGTGGATTGACAACGTGTGTCATGAAGACGTCCTGTGCGGCGCCTCTCCTGTCCTGTTAAACCGCCGGCTGGAGATTAGTCACGATTAGCCACGGCCTCTACAACACAAACACGGCTTCCTTGACCGCCCCTGACCGCGGCCGCTCGCTCGCCCGCCCGCCCATGCTAACACGAGCCGGTCAAAACCCAGACCAGATGTGCGCCGCTCACTCACCCAACTCCGGGGCGGGCGGCGGGCGGGCGATCTGGCGCTTTCCCACGCCGAGGGGGTTGCGGATAGTGGAAGAGAGGGGGTGGGTGGATTATGGGTGGGTGAGGGTCTGTCTTACGTACCTTCCGCGCAGTAGGGCCCCCTCCATCCCGGCAGGCACACCTTCTGGCCCGCGTCCCCGCACGAGAAGTGCCCGAAGGTGTCGTCCCGGGCGCGGCAGATCGCCGAGCAGCCATCGCCGTAGTAACTCTCGGCGCACACGACCCGGTATGAGTAACGCAGCGCGGCGTGGCGAGACACGTACGTGTCCTGGGACCAGTCTTCCCCTGCGCTCAGGTGGCGCTGCGTGGCCAGGCGGCTGATCAGGCGCTCCGGGTCGTCTGAGATTGGCAGGCGAAATTCATTGTTACACAATTACAACGGTATCTGTAATTGTAATGTGAGCCACTGGATGGAAACGTTGCCAATTAACCGTGAAGGCGATGAGGTAAAAGGTGCAGCCCTGAAATGACTTGCTCGTGCCACTGCTAATGGGAGCGCCTCCACGAGACAGTCTGGAGAGGTATCCTCTAGAGTTAGACTAAAGGGTATAAGATATATAGATGGTTTAGTATTGCCTTCTGCAGTATTCCTCACTGGTCGGATGTCCCACCGGAGGTGGGATTATCGTATCTGGTGAAATTCAGATACATGTTTGAAATTACTTGTGGCGTGAAATGTAGATGTCGGTGGAACTATGGCGCTGTGGTTAGCGCACTGCGCTATAAACGCGGCCACGCGAGTTCGATATCATCTCCGTAGAGAGGCCTGAATCGAGCAGTCGATTTTCGAAAGTCTGCACAATGTACGTATTGTGCTTGCAGTTATCAATTAAACGTGTAATTAAAAGGCATGTAACTTAAATGAAACGTAATTTAGATACTACAGTCCTGCCCGTCTCTGGCAGTGCAGACAGCCCTGTGTCGCGTTGCCCGTGCGCTACAGGGTGTGTTTACAAGAATCCTCGGGGCACACACACGCAGCGTGTTTACCACCATCACGCTACACGCGTCTAGTCAGTGGCCTGTGTTGACATCTCGAGTATGATTGAGACTCCCCCATTGAGCGCCACGCTGTGCAAACTGGAGCGCGCGCGAGCTTGTGTGTGGATCTGTGTGATTAACTCAGTAACAGGAGCAGGCCGATAGTGTGTCCCCCCTGGCAGTGGAATTCGTATCTGTACGGTCCGCTCCAATGTTGCGAAAACTGTGAGGGGCGATTGACTCGGTACACAGTTATACTGTGGGGCACAAACATCCCACCCCCTCCTCTCCTCCATCGAGCAGTTCGACCTTCTACCTAGCCTTTCGCGGGTGTTGCTGTCGAACTCTGATGGGTTTTCGGGTTGTACCGTACCGGACGTTTCGCTCCACGTGCTGGTAAAAAGAATGCGTGTGTGGGGTGCAGTGAATGTGTTGGGATGAAGATTAAAATGTTTTCTATCGTCAGTATCCCTGCAATTTTATAATTGGCTCCAAACAAGCTTCAGAAGCCACGAGCCGTACAAGCGTGTGCATGTATGCACATGTACTGCGCCTTTCTCAATCCACTACGATCATGGAAGTTGTTTGACCATCTCACTGCTGGTGAGGTGTGGAAGAAGCTCTCAGCACGTGGAGAGAAAAGTCGGACATCTTGCGGAACAACACGTGGCACAACCCGAAAGCACATGGTGGAGCGACCTTCATTCACAGCAGCAGCAGCAATGACACAACGCTTGTGGCACAGGCCGGCTCAGTGGCGCCGCCTCGTGGTTCCCACCTGTGGAGAGTTCCCCGTCGGTCTTCGCTTGCCAAGCGTCAATGATGAGCGAGAAGGTTCCCTGCACAACACGTGGAAAGGGGGGGGGTGACGGTCAGGGTGAGGAGCGCACTGTGGGTGCAGGATTTCACAAACCCACTCTCACCGCCTCACGTTACGTTAATTTGCTGCTTAACGTTTTTTTTATTTGCCGTCACACTGCGCGCGTCCCGCTTGGCACGCGTGGACAGCGCCGCTGCTTCATAATTACGATGGAGAGTGTGGCGTGTTAGCGCGTGTTATGATGGATAGCCCGCGATCGTCTGTATGTATGTGCACCCAATGGTGTGTGTGGTGCGTCGATTTCAAGCGCGCGTTCCAATGCGTTACGCGCCACGTATTTAACAGCAATCAGCGCGTGCTGAACGGAGACACCCGGTGACACGTGGAAACGGCGGGCCGTGGTCTATCGCAGCCCGGGAGACATCGGCGTGAGTGTCTCACAGTGCGACGCTCCAATCACGAGTATTGATTGACGCGTACCGGCCACGTGAAGCTGAATTCGAAGCGGATGGGATTTTGGAAGCGGTCCGAGTCGCGCACAGAGAACGAGTTGGAGCCCAGCACCGGGGTGACGACACTGCCGTAGGTACAGGGCGGCTCGGGCATGATGTTGGTTTGGTAGTGCTTGAAGCAGACCCAGAAGAAGGTCCGGCACTCGGCACTCGCCCCGCACGAGCCACCATTCAGGAGGAGTCCCTGATCGTTGGTGAACTCCTGCAGCTTCAGCTCAAATATTCCAACGCACGCGACCTGCGGGCGAAACGTCGGGTCACGACCGAGAGACACAGAGAGGGTGGCATCCCAGCCGTGACGCGAGACAGAGCAGAGACCAGATCCATAGCGGGGGAGGGCTGATCCCTCCGTCCCATGTTGAAGGCTCAACCCCTTTTCTATTTTCTTAGTCACGTTAAAGAATGCTGGCACAATATTGAACGCCAGTGGCGGTTTTCTTTAAAGTTCGCCAGCTGTGATAACGACTGTGTTCCACACCACACACACGCCGTTATAATGAGTGCTCACACACCAACTGGTCTGCTGTGGTATTCCCTTTAATTTGCAATTTTGCCAGATTCGTTTGTTCTGCAAACTGTCTGCAATCGTTGGAAGAGGCTGGAATACAATTCCCCCAAAACGAACATCAAAGCGTTACTTATATACTCAGAGGGTGGGAATCAGAGCAGAATGCACGATAGGTCATACCAAATAGTCATGACATTTAGCGTGTGACGTGCTTAAAGTTTCAAATTGATGTGCGCCCCCCCCTTTTAACAAGCTGATGCCACAGGGTCGTAATGCAGGTGGACATCACAGAGTGGTGGTGGTGGACAAGGCAGAGTGAACGATGCAACGGAGCGAGAGATTTTGAGAGAGCGAGAGATACGCGCCAGTACCTGCTGCAGCAGGAGCGTGGGGATGATGACGAAGGCGACGACCCACAGTCGCAGCAGAGCTTCTGGCAACACATCCATGGCGCGACCGCACTCTGCGCTGCCTCTGTTTGGCAATGCCCCCCGTGTCATCCAGCAGAGCCGCCAGGCGCGATGAGCGTCGCTCAAAAGGGCACCTTCCCGTTCACTCGTGCTGTGGCGTTCCTGAGGCAGGCTTGTGGATTGCCGGAGGGGAGGCAAGCCGGTGAGTCGGGGCAGCTCAGCGATGAATGACTAAGGCTGGCCGGTGCTCGGTATAAGCCAGGCTGCGGTTGCGCTGATGACGGGAGTCGAGGAGGCGCGGGACGCGTGCTGGTGGTGTTGTGATGACAGCGCTCTCAGCTCGCAGCAGCAGCAGCAGCACGTGCGCGCGCGTGTGTGTGTGTGAGCGAGCTCGCTGTGAGCCCTGCCCCGCGACCCCCCCCACGCTTTAAGAGGCCGCGGCTGGGTGCTCAGCCCAATCACGGCGGGGAGGCCGGTCCGCCCGGTCACTCCTCCTCATCCTCCACGCCGCCAGCTGACGCCATACGTCGCCACCACCACCAACCAACAACCACCACCAACCACCGCTGCCAGCGCAGTGGCGTTTGAATTAAATAACTGGCGGTAGGTGTCGACAGATGCGCCGGGCTATCATAACAGCTAAAAGGGTGGTGGGAAATCCTCATCCCTTGCTCCCCCCACCGCTCCTCGCTCCCCCCGTGGTGTGCAATCTGCATTAATTCGCGAGCAAACACAGGCGGAATTAGCGAGCGGCAGGGAGGGGAAAGGAGGCTGCGCCGTCTGCCGCGCGAGATAGCGCTCCACTCTCCTATGGGGAGCGCAGCCGAGCGACGCATTATTCCCTCTCGCTGCAAGTCACCATAATCATCATCATCATCCTCAGCCATGGTTAAATCCACTGTTGGATGAAGTGCCGCATCCGAGCCGCCGACATCCATTGCGAGCCTGCGATGTAACAATCCACCGAGCACCGGTACAAGAGCTGATTTTCATGAGTCAATCTCTTCGCGGTGGACGTCCTCTCACACGCAGTCCATCCCTTTGGCTGCCACCGTTTTTCAACAACAGTCCATCTCCCTTCTAACGACCTGACCTGCCTAGACCCACTTACTTTTCTTAACAGTTTGAAAGATATAATTAACCTGCGGCAGTGGTGCGTGCAGGTGCTAGGTGGCTTATTACATCGCTTCATCGTGAGAAGCGGCTAGTGGAGGCCTTCATCCAGCAGTGGATTGACCATGGCTGATGATGAGTTGCGGGATCTGATACTACCGTCTTCACAGTCCGTGGTGCTGCTCACACGCCACTGATCAGTGGAGCAAGATCCATTGTTGCACTGTACTCTATATGGTGCCATGTCTTTGATCCCCACCTTCACCGACTCACGCTGATAAAATATGGTTAAACAACCGTCAAAACCCGTACGGTGTGGAGAGGCCCTCATCCAGCAGTGAATTGACAATGCAGCTGTCCGTGTGGACATGCACAGGTTCCAAAGTGTTTCGTCTGGTGGCTTGTGGGGCTTGTTTATTGCCAATGATAAACCTGCAGTGATGATGATGATGAGATTGCAACTGTTAATATTCAGCCCACACATTGCTGTGTAGGTGAAAATTCAACTTCAGACTCCCTAATGAAATGCAAGTTTAATTAAGTTTGTTAATAATAAACGTCAGTGCAAATTTAATTTCCGTTTGGCTTCGCAAATATAATTTAATTACACGAGTGCCCTCTATTTCGTCTTATCTGTACACTCGTTATGCTTGGATGATTTATATATTGTCCAGTACTTTACTATTGTTCCCTGAAATATTCTTGAGGGCTTCTTCAACGTAGCAGTATTTTTTGGAGCTCAGTGCCGGACAGCTCCATTTGAATTTAAGACGTGGTATTGTCGCTGTTGTATGAGATGCTTGCAAAAGGGTGTAATGGCTAGCACACTGTATTTGCCATCACAGAGGTGGCTGTTTCGATCTCTCGGCACCCCAGTTGAAGCAATTCCCTCGCCGCTGTCCAAGAAGCAGTAAAACGGGTACACCGGTTTAGTCGAGCAACTCGCCTGTGGTGGTGTAAAGTGAAGGCACAATACGTCTTCCAAGACGTCTGGCCAACGTGGAAGAATAGGCCACGTATGTTCTCTAAAAATAATCGTAGCAGAGGAACTTTCGCCAGCAGTGGCATGAGCAAGCATTTGCAGGACTGCCCCTGCCACTTTTAGAGAACATTTGAAAAGTGAAGTGAATGAAATCCATTATATTTTTGAGCTTTCCCAACTGTTATACGATATATATCTGTTCCAACGATGTTGTTGAGCATTAGCGGGAAGGGCATCGACTTAGGTAAGGCCAGTACGCAGGCGATTCAGAAAAAAACATCTACTTTCACATGTCTATAATTTTCTACAATTCACCTTTACATCCAGTTTTAAATATGTTGTACCACTGAGAACTCTGTGTGCACAGTAGTGGCAATGATGGTGATAATGGGGATGATATTAGAATGACAATAATACAATGTTAATAATATCGATAGTAGTGATAATAATATCGATTATGGAGGTGTGATGTTGTTAATTGTACTAGAATAAAAACAAGTTTCGATATATAGTACTATAAGTTGCCCCAGGAGACAGTCATGTGAGAGTGTTAAATTATGTATGCCTTCTTTAAAAATGTATAAAACCGGACATAAATCATTCATTCTATAAGATTAAGTGTGATTGAAAATGGGCTATGTTATGCTATGGAATTACACTGAAATATTATGGAACACGTTCAATGGACAAGGCGTTTCTAAAAATCCCGCCAAAATAATGTCGCCTGCGGTGAATGCATAGAGTATATTAAAGTGCATTTTGTAAGCCGAAAACCATCCTCCACTCAACCATCGTTGTTAGCATTGTGATCACTGCCAATCTCATTAGAGTCCTATCACAACTATCACCACCATCACCACCAACATCACTATCATCATGCGCTCCCCCATCATCAGCATTATCAGAATCACCCAGGGGGATGGGACACCAAAACATGTGTGCGGTGGAAAGTCAGAATAACCAATAAAACAATGTTTGTTAAATGTAACTCAATATGTATGGTAGAGTTGGCCAGGTTCCAGCTCTGGGGCCCCTAGAGCCAAAGCAGAGTTTTCCAATTTTCTGTGTTGTGCTCTGAATGTGGAGCAAAGCTGGAGCTGGGGTCAATAATAATAATATAATAATACAATATATAACGCGCGCAAATTCCACGTCTGGTCATGGACGAGACACAGATAGGCGAGGAAACCGCAGGCGCCAACCAGCCAGACACTGCTTCCTATATATTATACTATGGACCAATTAATGAATTGAGTGTTTTTGAATTGTGGGAGAAACTGGAGAACGCAGAGAAAAACCCACGCAGAACAGGGGAAGAACGCACAAAACTCCACACAGAAAGGCGCCCGAGGCGGGAATCGAACTGCCTCGGGCAGGACTTTCTTTCTGTGAAGTGCAGATGCTACCACTGCACCACCCTGCCGTCACTGGAGCTGGGGTCATTGGAGCTCCTCAGAAGCCTCAAGCACAGAGCTGAGGTGCAGCAGCAGCTGCTCTATTTCTTTCCTCCACCGTTACACAGAAAAATAAACGCACCTGACTTCAGCTTAAGCAGTTGTTCTTTTAAAACGTTAATACTTTTAAGTACATTTTAAAATTAAAGAAATGCAGTGATGCTGTCATGCCGTTTGTGTGACTTCTCAGCTTGAGTTTTGTAATGTGTTGTATGCTGGACTACATTAGACGCGGATGCCTCCAACTAAGGCATAATGCAGCTGTTCGAGATTTGACAAGCAAGGCCCGTCGAGAGCACATCTCTTCGTCGAGAGCATGTCTTGGCTATCTTTCCACTTCCGAGCTGTAGTTAAAATCTTTCTGTTAACAGACAGGGCTTTAAGCGGCAGAGGCCCTGCTTACCTGTCTCATCTTCTAGACCAACTTAGTGTCTTAGATCCAGTGCACAGAACTAACTCATAATTCCTTGCTCCCAATACGTGACCTTGGGTGGGCATTCATTTAGCTGTCTGGCTGATACGTTACGCAACCATCTCCCCATGAACATCAAAGGAGCAGATTGTTTAATGTAAAAACTATTTTTAAAACCTACGCTTCTTCAGTACGTATGTAACAGTGCAAATACTCGTGGTTAGCGAGGTATGTGCTACCCGCGTTATTCCTTTATTCATTGGTCTTATTGGTTACAATAGCATCCAGCAGCTGAAACCGAGTAAATTACAAGTGGCACAGTAGTGAGCTCAGCAGATGCATCTAGAATGCACCCTGGCACATTTTATTAGACCTACGCTTTGAACTTTTGCCACAAGGAGCAGGAGTGCATTTGGCTTGGCATGAGCACCATTGTGATGTCACGCATAGTGTCGGTGAATGAGACCTGTTCTTATTGCATTATAAAACGCTATTATTATTATTATACTCGAGATGAGATGGATGTGGCAAGGAGAACACTAGGCTACGTATATTGATGGTGCACAAGGTTACACTTGCAACCAAAATGGTTTCACTGCATATACACTTCAAGGCCAAGCTGAAAGACAATGATGTCCAGAGGCTGACCATCGTGCTTCGAAGAATCGCAAAGAAGAAGAAGAAGACTGCATATACACATTAATCGGAAACCATGTTCATCAACACTGGTTACTTGTCTACGCTAACAGTCATGGATTTCAGACGAGGATAAGGTGTGAGGGACGAGGTGGTGAGAATGGAGATACTCGAGACATGATGTGTAAGATGACAATGTTATATCGCGATCTGAGCGATGTGAGGAGTGATGAGGGATTGGGTGGTGATGATGATGTGAGGGATAATGATGTGAAATTAGGTGATATATGATGAGGCATAAGTTGAGGTGAGGGATGATCTGCGAAGTGATTATACAATAGCTGTGAAGAATAAGGTGAAAGAGTGAAGATGTGGGATGATATAAGGGACGATGAAGTGGGGTATAAATTACGTGAGTGTTGATTACGTGAGGGGTGATGCGATGGATGAGGTAAATGATGATGTAAAAGTTGACGACGTGGATCCTGATGCGAGGGGATGATGTGAGAGATGATGATGTCGATGTCACCGATGTGAGGGATGAGGTGAGGTGTGACGATGTGAGGGGACGAGACAGATGATTGTTGGTCGATAACAACTCCCGCACTCTGACGCGCACCATGACGACAGAGGAAGCGGGGCGGCTTGCGAAGGAGCAGGAGCGAGCGGGACGAGAGACGGAGGCCACGGCGCCCCTGCTCACACCAATGCGGGCATCCCTCTGGTCCGTCTCTCCTTCACGTCGTGTCTCCCTCAGTCGTCCCTATGCTCCGTATTCGTGGGTCTCTTCCCTATGCATGCCGTCTCCATCTGTCGTCTATTTGGCCTGTCTCCCGTGTGTTTCCGTCGTCAGGCCTTCGGCCGGGGACTTGGCTGTGAATCCACAGCGCTCGACCCAGTACATTATTGGTTACGAGGTAGAATCCCGGTCGGTGGTTGGCCATAGTAACGTGTAATTGCGACAAAAGCCTATGTGCGGCCAACGGAGATGAGCCGTGAGACGCGGATAGTGAAGCAGAAAAACGCGGAATCGAATTTGGACCCTACAACCCCTGCGGCGCTTTCTCAGGTCGCCTATCACACTAGTTATAAACCACAGGGTTGATGCGATCTAACTATAAAATTGATTGGAGAATCGATTCTCTTGTTTTGTTCGTCGTTTACTGCTACGGCCAGAGGTGGCGCTAGGCATTGCTAACCTTGCAAATGCCGAGGGCCTCAAGTAGCAGAAAGGAGGGGTCCCCGCGTTATGGCAAAATCCACGGGTCACCAATTATCAGCTCGAATTTAAATGCGAATTAACAAAGACTGTTTATTTGTCCCATCTCTGTCTCATGTCTATAAGCTAATTTCAGCAACATATAAAGCTGTTCGCTTCTCGAGATGTTAACAGATAGTTATTTGAACATATGTACTGTATACACATCTTGACCTGTAGTGAATCACGTGAGTTAGCGTGATTCCATACAACACGTGAAATGGAATTCATATTAATCAATGCTTTTTGACATCGATAATAAGCGGACATTAAGTATTACTGTGCATCCCTAGCCAAAATTACTGGAGCCATATGTGAGGACTATTGCTGCAGTGTAACAACAGTATGATCAACACATTTGTAAACAATCTGAAAAATGTGAGTCATTTGAAGCTGGGGTAGAAAACCTATGGTATGTTTGGAGAATTGATTACACAATTAATTTTTCCCATATGAAGATCAAAAAAGGGGGTGAAATATCCAATGTGGAGATTTAACACATTTTGGCCTCGGAATAATGTTGGTCGTTTTGGCACAAAATTTTCCCTCAATGTGATCGTGTGTTTGGCCATATAATAAATAATTGAATTTCAGATGTTTGTGATGATTGTTTAATTTTGCTATCAAAAGAAAACGAAGGCAGGAGCCACCAAAAGATTGCAGTCATATTCAGTTGTTGCACCATCGTCATGATCAGCCATAGTCTATGCCATGCTGGTTGAAGATTTCCCCAACGCCACTGAGACCTCAGTACTGTAATGCCACCATCCACCTCCTACACATGACCTCAAGTCGTCGCATCACATCCGCATTGGCCGTGCTCTCCTTTGGCTGCGATTACATCACCAGTCTCGTCCATTGCCCGTCAACCCATCTCGTGATGAGTTTTATCCACGCCCGTTTACTTTGCTTAACCAACCCGCACTGAATGGCCAAACAACCCCCGATAATAATAATCGCATTTATAGAGCGCCTTTCACCCGAGGGTCACAAAGCGCTGCACAAGGCTGTGGAGAGAACGGCATGAACGATGTACCTAAACCAGTTGTCTTACAGTGGGCAGCATTTGAAAATCTTAGCTGGATATTGCCTACCTTAATCTGTATGTACAAAAATGAGATCTTAAATGCTTAGAGCTTTGCTTGTGGATTTGATTTGCTATAGACGAAGCTAATGTAATCCTCATTTTTTCTGATTTTATCCTAGGAATTTGAACACTCTACAATGGGAGTAAAGGGCTTACAGAGCTTTGTGGAGGGGTGCGTTCCTGGTGCGTGTGAGCCAGTTCGCCTTGCCGACCTCGCCCAAAGCTTCAAGCTGAAACATCCGGGAGAAACGCCTTGTCTTGTTGTTGATGCACCCTGCTGTATACGATTCTGGTACACTCCCCGGCACTGGGTGCAGGGTGGGCAGTGGAAGGAGTATCTGGAGAGCCTGAAAAACTTCTTACACCGTCTGGCAGGCATCGGACTGCACCTCGTATTTTTCTTTGATGGCTCAACAGAACTACCCAAGCGGCAGGAGTGGGCTCGCCGTAGACATCAGAACAGCCGCGAAATATCCTCCATATTCAGGCACATCCAGCAGACAGGGCAGCAGCCCCTTGACAACATGGCCGTCATCCCATCCGGTCTTTGCAGCTTCACAAGGTCTGCCCTTCAGGCCCTCGGAGCCGAGGTTATCCGCACCACACGGGAGGCTGACTGTGAAGTGGCCGAGTTTGCGCGAAGTAAAAACTGCATAGGGATCTTAGGCCAAGACACAGACTATCTGGTATACGACACAGTACCATACATGTCCGTCAACAGCCTAGATCTGGAGACTCTCACTACCATAATGTATGTGCGAGGGCGCTTGTGTCAACACCTCGGAATTTGCATTTCTGACTTGCCAGTACTGGCCTGTCTCATGGGTAATGACGTTGTAGATCCGAAAAGAGGTGCCAACTTGAGAAGGCGCTGCACAGATCCGGGTGAGCCTCCTGTGGTGGCTATGGCTCGATACCTGCGCAAGGTCCCAGCGTCTCCTGCCTCTCTCGAGCAACTAGAGCGTGAACTGTTCCATGAAGAGGCTTCTGGGCAACTGCAAGCTGTTGTGGCTGGCTACACCTTGACAGGAGTTTATTCTCCTTGGCTACCTGCACATATCCAGGCACAGTAAAAGTGTGATGTGTCTGTGAATCTGCTTGTGCCTTTATTTGTCCTCAATGTGTGTAATATGACCACTTTACTTCACATGTAGACATCTTTACAATTTAAGCCACATTAAACCAAATACGTTATAGTCACTATAGTGGATTACAAGGATGGGAGAAAATGTTACTTTGTAATAGAAGTAGCACGATGCATATACATTCAAAAAGGAGATTTTAAAACATCTTTGGAAAAGGACATTCATTCATTAATTGTCAGAAACCGCTTAATCCTGTACAGGGTTGAAGTGAGCCAGAGCCTATCCCGGCAGACATAGGGCACAAGGCAGTGCTATACCCAGGATAGGATGCCAATTCATCAAAGGGCACTGTGGGCAATTTATTCAGCAGACCAATTTACCTATTTAGCAGCTTGTCTTTGGACTGTGGGAGACACCGAAATGCCCAGTGAAAACCCATGCGGACACGGGGA
>JAZEWU010000002.1:23281649-23305544 GCA_036362915.1 Geotria australis
ACATGGTCTCATCTGTGGGTGGAGGCTGTAAGGTGGCTTTCTGCACTGATGTGGAGTACCTACAGGTGTGAATACTCTTCCACACTTTCACGAACGTGCTTTTCATTCTTTTTCATGCCTTGGTTACCGACATGCTATTTATCTTATTCTTACAGCAGCCCATAGCACTGTCTCAATACCATGGCTGTGTTGATGGTGGTCGTCAGTTCACCTTATTGGATGGATGATGAATGGCATGCAATCCCCATTCTCTCCGTCTTGCACAAATGTACACTGTTGCACACTCTCTGGTATTTGTACACTGCCTATTATTTCGCGGCTCATAGATGGCAGTGGGGCAGTTAGTTAGCAGTTCTCTTCATTACATGTTTTTGCCCGCTCTCCAGGTCAGGTCACGCCCTCATAAAACAAACAAACCTGCATTTCGGAATAATAATAATTATAAATAATAATTTCAATGTATATAGCGCTTTGTGACCCTCGGGTGAATAAAGGTTGTTGCATCAATTATACGACTGTTGGTTCTCAAGTAGCAAGCGGAATGACAAACAACTGTAAATAAATCAGTACGATTAAAAAACAACTATTTGTGCATGTTCATTGGCTACAAATTAAACCAGAAATAAGCATTTTGAAACAATGTACTGCCACACAGATACACACTCTAAGTATTGGAAAATATCACAGCCGGAGATGCTTGTGTCAACAGTTGGCCCAACAGCAGGGGCACCAACTTTACAAGTTACTGGTCATGGGGGAATTGGATGTGAGCAACAGCCTGGAGGACCCGGCTGGGACAGGCCTCCCCCCAACGGGACTCCTCTACCGGTCTGTACGCCAGCGTGTCTACGGCCTGCTGCTGGGGACCAAGGCTGTGGGTAAGGGAAAGGGTCAATTGAGTTCGTTCTTCTACAAAATTGTAGGTAAGACTATATGAAATGGGCGGCACGGTGGTGTAGTGGGTAGCGCTTCCGCCTCACAGCAAGAAGGTCCCGGGTTCGAATCTCGGCTCGGGGTGCCTTTCTGTGTGGAGTTTGCATGTTCTCCCCGTATCCGCGTGGGTTTTCGCCGGGCACTCCGGTTTCCTCCCACCGTCCAAAGACATGCTGCCAGGTTAATTGGCGTACTGATTAAATTTCCCCAGACGCCCTGCGATGGACTGGCGTCCCATCCTTGGTGTTCCCCTGCCTTGCGCCCTGTGTCTGCCGGGATAGGCTCCGGCTCACCGCGACCCTGTATAGGATTAAGCGGTTTCTGAAAATGGATGGATGGACGATGTGTACACTAGGCACTGGATTCGTTAGCTTTTGTGTGACCTGTTTTTCAGATGGAGAAATTCGGCGAGTGAAGGAATGGATAGTGTACCCGGGAAATGACCTGCGAAAACCTGAGTTCATACCCCCTCTGCCTCTAGACATGCCAGGTGTGGATATGTTTTTCGTAATTAATCTTGTACAATTTACTTAGTAACAAGGTCATTTGTTCTATACTCCTGACATGTGCGTCTCTGTCATTGTCCATTTTGTATCTGGCAGTGTCCTCCCTATTTTTAGCACTGTCTCTCTCACTGTGTGTCTATATTTGTCTGTGTCTGCTAACGTGTCTGTGCATCTGTGTCTGCACATGGCCATGTGTAGTATTGAGAAGGCTCTGCATCTAGAAGCCCCACTGCACAGAACTTCTTCAGGGCCGGTGCTGCCCCAGGGGGCACCCGCCCCCCCCCCCCATCTCTGATGTAGTAGTGGCAAGCAATGGTTCAATGATCTTCATGGTGTACCATTCTAAGTTCCTGGCCACTCACAACGCCAGCAACATTTGATACCCAAGTATGACTTGGACCACTTCTATGGTTATTGAACCTCCAATAACTACCACAATGTAACATCAGCACTAGGGCAATTCTACAAATCTGGGATTGTGTGGTGGCAGTGGCTTCTGCACCCACCTGCATGCCAAGCCAGACTAAAAAGCTCTTCAGTTTTTTCCCCGACAGTGTATATTGGGTAAATGGTAATAATAATGATTTTCTGTATTTATTTTTGCTCAGGATCTGTGACCTAGAGCATTGTCCTGACAGAATAATAATAATAATAGCATTTATATAGCGCCTTTCACCCGAGGGTCACAAAGCGCTGCACAAAGCTGCAGAGCGAACACACCAAGTCTCAACTTTCCTCACTTCTTCCAATCACATGACACAATTTTGCGATGAGGTCTGCGTAATATGATTTGTGCTTCCATCACTGTTGCATGTGGGGCTGTACTTGAGAAACAAGCGTTCTTCGATGATAATTGTAAAAACCCTACACTAAGGAGAGCACACCGTGTGGCTTGGACTGCATTGTGTAGGGGGCACGCCAGGGACACGTTCACTCTGGCAGCCCAAGGGGCAGGATCCAGAGCTTGTGGCGAAGTGGCGGCTGCAGACCTTCCTGGCATGCTTCGGCCTTTCGGAACATCTACCGGCCATGGCGGCTCTGCAGTCGGGTCACACTGCACTCTGCTGCTTGCTGGGGTACTTGGTAAAGCAGGTTCGTGTTCCGACACCTGTGTTCCTTTTCCCCCAGTTACGTTCTAGCTGCGCTATAGGTGACATTGAGTTCTCTCGCAGCACCCCGGTGATTATACACACCTTGGCAAGTAATTGAGACAACATTTTAGCCTATGCGTACACACACGACAAATGTTCTTATTGCGGTGGAATAATTGCATCTACAGTGGCGCTTTTCTGACACATTCTTCACAGTGTAAAGAGGGGTGGGGTGGTGATGCGCTAGTTACTGCACCGTGCTATGAAACGAGCAACCTGAATTTGATTTCAGGCCACTGCCGACATCGGTGGTGAGTCACATCTGAACTGGTTATTGCACCCACACATCACCAACTTGCACTGACCACTGTGATGAAGTATGGTTAAACAACCCCTGTGACCAGCACAGTATGGGGGAGGCCTTTGTCCCGCACAAGGACTTGCAATTGTTATTCGCATCATTATTATATATAGACTTTTGGGTCGTGGAAGATGTTATGGTGTGAATCTCTTTTTTCAGATCGATACGTTCTACCTGGAGGACGTAAAAGCATTGCTTGCCCAAGCACTGTGCCTCAAAGAAATGGACGCCCAAAGCCTTGCTCATTTGCCAGTACGAACATATACCATCACATTTGGATGATACACATACTGTTACCCGAGTATACCGGTGTAATAGATTAACACGCACAATGAGACGTCAGCTGTCACTTTTATTCACTAATGTTTGTACAATGGTATGAACAAATAAATAAGTAAAGGTTAAGAAAGCTATGTCTCTATGTGAGGTGCATTATATTTTTATTTACAGCCCCGAGTGCCGGGTTTGTAGAGCGCTTATTTCCTAACACACCACCAGTGTCAAACTTTCGCCATTGCTCTGCTAAATCTCCCTTGTCGCCCCCACTCTCAGCTCTGCGCACAGTTCCCATCTCTCACTGTGCTAGTCCTCTCTCTCCTCCCTGCTTTATCGCCCTCCTGGCATTACACATTTTCCTCCTCCTCTATACCTTTTCTATACACTGTTTCTGTTAACTCCACCTCCTCTTTCGAACCCCTGTCACCTCTCTTTCACCCTCTAACTTACCCTCTTGCTTCTGGAACTGTATTTTCAGAAGTCTACACCTGTCCAGGGTTTGCCGTGCAGTAACAAAGGCCCATGACCTTAATTATCATGGATTTACTTATTATTCTTTTTTACTTCTACTTTAGAAGATTTTATAAAGTTATTTTATGATGCAATGAGACTGGGGAATATTCTAGTTTGTTAGTGCCTTGCAGCTTCCCCTTTCCAGTAATCCAAAACGGCTAAAACAATGTTCTGAACATGATTCTCATCGTATCTCCGTCAGTCCTCTCAACACGGTAAACAGAGGTGCACGGTCAACTGTAACCATAGATGCCGTTTAACCTGTAACCAAGTGTCTGCTGTCAGTTTATTGTAATGTTCTGCAATATTTAAATAAGAAATAGGACCCATGTACTAAAACGTCTTTGCTGGGTGTGCAGTGGTGTCTATGCTGTTGCTTGTACACTTTCCCCAGTAAATGAACATAGCTAAAAATAGGATATTTGTACACTTTCGTATGAACGCATACATACATTTGTTTGTGGTAATTTGCGTTTTGTAAGCTTTGCTTTGACCTCCGTGTGTTTCCGCTCTCATTTGGGTGCGCTACTGGTCTACAGTTAGAACCGTCTGTATTTTCGTGCCGTTTGTTTTCGTGTCAATGTTTCAGTCGTAGTTAGTTTCATTGTTCTGTTTCTATTTGTGCTTTTACAACAGCCTAATGGTCTGAGCACACCAGCACGGTGTCGTGAGCAGGTGCAGCCGTTCAGTGGGCTTGTTCAATATTTGCACGCTGGCAATCAAAATATAGAAACGTGAAATATAGCCGTGCGAGCAGGTGCCACTCGCACATTTGCTTGTTGTACTCAGCCGATCACGAGCATGTGTCAACAACGCACAAGGCAGGTCGGCTGCCTGGCAGATGTGTTGCCTACCTGTGCTTGTGTGAATGTGCTGTTGTGAAGCATCTTCTGTACATTCATCATTGCCAGCAATGAGTAGGGTTGCCACCTGCCCTAGTTTTCTCAGGATCGTTCATCTTTTTGAGGCAGCTGCTGTCTTGGGAAATCTGTAGAATCCTACCAGGTATAATTAAAAGTCTCGCTTTTGTCAGTTGTGTAATTATCGGCCACTCACTGAAGACGATGTATTTTGACATTATATTATTTTTCCGATGACATATGTCTTAATATGTTCTGTACCTCAGAAGTGGAAACCTTAGTCTTGATCTATCCACTGATGAATAAGGGCCTGCCCCCTATCCCTACAAGCCATTGCAAGCTGGAGGTCAAGAGTAATAATAATAATTATAGCATTTTATAGAGCGCCTTTCACCCGAGTACTGTGCGTGATTTAGTTTAAAACGTTTACATCCAACTAATAAATTCAGATTTTGTACAGTAATACATACGAGGCAAAGATGCAGCCCTGCAATTGCTTACTCACACCACGCTTGGTGAAAGAACATCCACCATTATTAATTAGCTTGAAGTACACCAAGATGGAGAAGTAAAGAGACAAAGCAAATTTCACCTGGATACCTGGAGCACTGTGTGCTATGGTTCAGCCACCTGGCCACGTTCATTGCTCGGCTTAGGATCCTTCTGATTCCAATCACATTAGGGTTTTATTGGTTTAGGTTTTTTTCCCTTGGAGACTGTGCCAGATCAGCATGCTTAGAATTCTCGGAATTTTTTTTATCGAGCACACTGAGACCGATTTCTGTGACCTTTTTTATGTCCTGTTCCCAGCCTCCATAACTTCCATCCACATAATTAGGAATCTTGGGATATAATTTGCGGTTATGTTTATCTTGATTTATGCGTTAGTTTTTTTTGGTCTCCCTTCCCCCATGCTTCCGTTCTGTGTTCCGTCACATGGTACTGTACGTTTTCGAGCATCCTCCACGTTGTTTTTAGCATTTCTTCAGTACTCCTTGTGCTGTATATGTACAGCACCTGCGGGCACACCTTTACAGCAGTAGCCACTTTCCAGTCCAAATGCCATCGTCAAGCTTGGCGTTTCTGAACCACATGCTCCAATTTGTGCCTTGTATATTTTACAATGAGTGCACACTTTAGCTTGTGTATTTTTTGAGATCCCATTGTTTTGAATTGTTGAGTGGTTTTAGCAATGTGCATTCATTTTGTTTCTTGTTTTTTACACATTTATGCACACACAACTTAATATTTGACATTGGTGCAGCATCCTGATCTATCTTGCGAATGTTGATGACGCGTGTGCATGACATTTGACATTGGTCTCCTGCATGTAGACCACTAATTATCGTATTTCTTTGCCCTCTTTGTATTTCTGTTGCTGCTGATATATCTTGCAGTTTATAAGACCCTGATTATTAGCAACTGTAGTTGATAAAAACAAGGTTTTTCCAGGAAGAACCAGACGTCTTGTGGTGTAAACAGCATCAGGGCACAACAAACACTGCCCACCCTGAGATAGAATCTGTCTGTTGAACTGTTTGCCCAGCAGGGTGGTGTGGGCGTTATGGAGATTCAGTGTTGTGAGTTCAAATCCAGGTTTGGGTCAACTCAACCCATCATATCTCTGAGGTCTATAAAAGGAGTCACACTTTGTAGAAAATCAAATAACAGCACAACATCGCATATCCTACTCACTGGGGACTGAGGTATAGATGGACATTTGAACACATATTGAAAATTGAAGTAACACCCTGCACAAATACTGCATAGGGTGTGGGTGGTTAATTGATCAGGGTCATACGTGATGGTCGGATATGTGAAGTGGTACTATAGTTTTCCGACAGTTATGAATGTGAACTTTCACAATTGGCTGAGAGTTGTAATTAGCAGGTGAGTGCCACCCCATGCTGATTTGAGCAGAAAATCACTTTTACTTAAAACTCTTCATCCACCGACATAAAGTAATCTTACAATAACTTTGTTATTGTGTAATCTATAAAAACACGATGGGCCTTCTCTACAGACATTCAGTTTTTGTTAGTTGTTTCCACGAAACGTACTGATGTGTCCATTACAAACATTGGAGTAAATTGCCATTACTGAGTCGTTTTGGCTCTTTCTGCAAGATAGGAATCAGGCCCCCAGATGTCTGTGACGTATCTGGTAACAGAGTAAATTTCTTTACTGATTTTTCGAGACTCTTGTTTTTAGCTGTAACCAATATTATTATTGCATTAAAAGCATTCATATATACTTAATAAGAAATTAATATATTCCCCTACTCCCCCCCCCCCCTTAGATATATTTCAATTATGCTGTTGGCAAGTTATATTTGTAACTCTCGGTGTATTATTGCTTTGTGCCCGATAATTAGCCAGGAAACTGATAGCACAGAACTACTGCTTAGGTGCTCTTAACTTGTATAAAACAATGGGGTTTTTTTTAGCTGCCACCGGCCCGTTGCACTTTCGGATTATATCAATTTTACATCAATTCCTTCTGCAGGGCTCGAACTATACCTGCCATGAGGTTTTTTTCAGCATGATGTTCAACGTTTCGCTCCCATGTGTTGGAACACGTGCTACCACCTGATAGCAGATGTCCCCTTTTCATGTGCAACTACTTCTAATCAAGTAAAACACTCCTGTTGGAAAAAAGACATTCCATACTTTGGAGGAAACTAGGATGTAACATTCATCCTGGCATAGCCAGTTTTCTCTACCGTGAATCATGGTTTCTTCCCAGCAAGAGTGTCTCACTGGACTGAAAGTAGCTCTACATTAAAAGGGTGCGGCTGTAGCAGCAGCAGCTGGAGGAGGAGGAGATATTGTTGGAGAGGAGGGGAGCCAGCTGTGTGTCGCACCTGGAACGTCCGTGGCTGTTTTCTTGCCACAAAGTGGTTTTAGAAACATGTACAAATCGAGTCGACGTGCTACCCCACTCTGATCACAACCAGGCCCCTCCCCTATCATAGCAGCTGGGGTGGATACCACTGCCAGTATCACAAACATAACTATGGATCACAAACATAACAAACAAGTTAGATGAAAAGCAGCCGGTGTTATATCCTGAACAAAGAAAAACAAAATCAATTAATCTTCTTTAAGTGATATCATAACAAAAGAATAAGATACATAACGGGACAATGAACTCAGTTGCCAAACGCAATGGGGCATAAGTGCTTCTTTTCAACCCATTAGGATAGGAATGAGAGCAGGAAATTGCAATCATAACTCTTCAAAAGGATTGAAAACATGCTGCTGAAGGGTCAAGGGTCTGAGAATTAGGGCCTGAGATTCCACTTTAAGAGTAAAACATAATTGTAATCGATTCAACATTTCTTCAGGAAGGGGTGTGAACATTCTATTCAGGTTTTCAGTTGCTTTTATTCAACCAGATAAAAACTCAAGAGACCAGGATAGAGTCTGAACTGCAATAGTGATCTGGGGCACCAACATTACAAGTAAAATATCCATCCATCCATTTTCTAAACCGCTTGTCCTGGTGAGAGTCGCAGTGGCAGCAGTTAAAGAAGAGTGGACCAGACATCCCTTTCCTTACCAACGGATTCCAGCTCTTCCTGGGGGACTCCCAGGCGTTCCCAGGCCAGACGAAGGATATAATCCCTCCAGCATGTCCTGGGTCAGCCTCTAGGTCTCCACCCAGTCGGCCGTGGCTGGTAGACTCCCCGGGGAGCCTTCCAGGGGGCATCCTTACCAGATGCCCGAACCACCGCTCCTCTCAATTCGAAGGAGCATCGACTCTACCCTGAGGTTTTCCCGGATTTATGTGCTCCTCACCTGGTCACGGAGAGTGAGCCCAGCAACCCTGTGGAGAAATCTCATTTCTGCCGCTTGTATCCGCGATCTCGTTCTTTCAGTCATCACCCAAAATTCATGACCATAGGTGAGGATAGGGACATAGATTGCTCTGTAAACCGAGAGCTTTGTACTAGGACCAAGCTCCCGCTTCACTACCACGGACCAGTACAGTGCCCGCATCACTGCAGACGCTGCTGCAATCCGCTGGCCAACCTCACGTTCCCGCTTACCATCACTCGTGAACAAGACCCCAATATGTTTAAACTCCTCCACTAAGGGCAACTGCTCTCCAAGCAACATGTCTGGCCACACTATATGTACTCTTACCCAACCTGAAAACCGTAAAGATGCACAGAAACCACACCGCCATGACCTGAGATGGCTCGGTTCGTGCAGATGGACAAATATGTCATCCCGCGTTACCTCCAGAACCCGGTTCACGAGCATAATCGTAAACACAGCTGCGTAAGCCATGCTTGTTTGAGCATGGATAACTGATTGTTACCGTTGTGTTGTATGAGGTACGTTGTTCCAGACATCTTTATCCATGTCCATTATGCTCACTAGGACGCAAGCGAGTAGCACTGTTGCCTCACAGCAAAATGTCGTCGGTTCGATTCACGGCTCGGGTGCTTTTCTGTGTGAAGTTTGTAGTGTTCTCCCCGTGTCTGCGTGGGTTTTTACCAGGCACGCCGGTTTCCTCTCACAGTCTAAAGACATGCTGCCTTTGCCCATCAGTGGCCTGAAAAATTATAATAATGGTTTTGTATCTACCGAAGAAATGGATTAGTTCTGCAAATAACGCATAAAGCCCATTATAACAGAATAATATTGCAGCTGAAAACCATAGGTTTCAAACAAGATTGAGGTGGAGCAATGAAATAAGCTCTTTGCAGCTGCTGGTTGAATTGTTACCTTACAGAACCACGAGAGATGGTAACAGTTTGAGGACTATCCAGCGGTTGATTATGGCTGATGATGCAACAACTTAGTATGAGGTGTAATCGTCTTTTTGGCTATTGCCTTCATTTTACTTTTAATACATTTCTCTAGTATCTGGCCATGTGGTACATTGGTTATCGCACGTTGCTTACGATCAGATGGATGTGAGTTTAAATCCCCACCAGGGGTTGACACAGCTCTCGCTTTGTGCACCTGTTTCTGGCAGGACATCGTGGTGGATGCGCGTGCCGTGCACCTGGGCTCCCTGGTGGCGCGTGGACTCCACACGATGCTCACTGTGAACTCTGCGAGTGGGAAGCCCCTGCCCAGGTCCTGCATCATGCCTTGGGAGCTGTTTGACGGACACCTGTTCCAGCACAAGTACCGACAGGCACACGGTGGTGCTCCCTCCCCCGACCTGCTGGACGGAGAGGTATTTACTCACCGCAAAAGACCTCTCTGTACGCTGCCGTGGTGTAAAGATTGGCACACTCGACTTGCAAACCAGAGATCGCTGGTTCGTTCTCCCAAGGTGGCTGTTTAAACAATGGTGCAGGTTTATTCAATTCCACCCCCACCCCACATCGCTGCTGTCCACGCAGCAGTGTAAATGGCTATACCACGATTAGTCAATCGGTAGGTCGCGTGTGCTGTGGGGTAAAGTGTAGTTAATCTCAACTGGCTTGCCAGTGGGGAATTGCTGGCCAGATACCCTCTAAAGGGGCTCTCTAGAGCGCACTGTAAACAAAGGCCTTTTTTTGTCAATATTGGCATGAGCGAGCGATTGAAGGGCTGCACCTTTGCATTTTACATCCGTCTATCCAGCCACATGAGGCAGTGGGAGAGTGCTTGGCTCACAATAGAACGGTTGCGAGACCAAATCCTTGTCACGGGTTTACTCAGCCCTTCTTCCCTGTTGAATAGATAAAATGAGTGCGCCTGTGCATTTATACGCAACAGTGGTTACTGGTTACTAGCATAGTAATGTGCAATTTTCAGCCCAATATTGTAAGAAACAAGATTAGTCGTCTACATCACACATTGCAGCAATACTCGCTATAAATACAACCTTTTAAAAATGTCTAGCACCCGATGGGGGTTTTCCAAATAACAATGAAGAGGATATTTGAATTAAGGAAAATGCAGGGATTTCAGTACAGTATGTGCTACTATGCGTTTAATCTAATCCCAGTGCTATTCTCAGTGCTCTGGGTCTGTTGGGGACCAACATTCAGTTCTGTATTGTACAGTTCTGTATTGTACAAGGGCGGCACGGTGGCGTAGTGGGTAGCGCTTCCGCCTCACAGCAAGAAGGTCCCGGGTTCGAATCTCGGCTCGGGGTGCCTTTCTGTGTGGAGTTTGCATGTTCTCCCCGTGTCTGCGTGGGTTTTCGCCGGGCACTCCGGTTTCCTCCCACCGTCCAAAGACATGCTGCCAGGTTAATTGGCGTACTGGCTAAATTTCCCCAGGCGCCTTGCGATGGACTGGCGTCCCATCCTTGGTGTTCCCCTGCCTTGCGCCCTGTCTCTGCCGGGATAGGCTCCGGCTCACCGCGACCCTGTATAGGATTAAGCGGTTTCTGAAAATGAATGAATGAATTAATGTATTGTACAAGATACTGAACTTACACTAAATGACTATATGTAAACTATAATACACTGTACAGCTGTATGGACCACGGACGTATATGCGGTCGGACGTTGTCCGAACGGACGTTATGCGCCGCATGACTCTAATAGCTATTTTAGTGCAGTAATCCCCAAGGTAACGTCACGGAGCTATACAGTCTCTATTAATGCCCTGGAAGTGTGTAATAGCAAGCATTAGCACGGTAATGTTTGGTTGATGGCAATTATGTTCTTCACATGGTCAATTATGAGTTGCTGATAAATCTTAATTATAGATACGTTTTTGAAGTTCCCCTGTATGTTCTCAAGATATCATGAACTCTGAGTCACAATAGACTTATTCATGCGTGTACCATGGCTGCTTCCTGTTGACTGACTCATTTACAAAAACTAGCATATTTGTTCACCACAGATGGGATGCCAACGATGCATTTATACGCTGTATTGTTGCGTCCAATTTTGGGAAAATCCGATATTGCGAGGAAGACCGTTTAATTTGTTTCGAGATTACATTGTGACAACATTATTCGTCAATTAAATGTTTGTTATTTGTGTTTGGACGAACGTATCCATAATGATGATGATTATGACTTCCCGCGAAGGACCAATGCGTGAATTTAACAAGAGGGCGCTAATGAGCATGAATGAAGACGCAGTGAGATAATTTAGTAATGTAAGAGACTGACATGCACGGAGGAAGACAAGATATGGTAATTTGCTATATGTATATGTCAAATGATTGAGTGAGGTCACCAATTGGCTGATGTGCTAAGACATTAATAACTCTGAGCGAGCTAAATGTTTCACCATTTAGATGACTAGACTACGGGTCGTTGTGGATTGGACTAAAAATGTGACAGGAACATAAAATGCCGACTAAACTAATGCAAGGGTCATAGAATTCCATGTCATTCTTTCCAAAACAGATGAAAAAAACTGACAAATGTCTTCTTGTACCTTTAGGGAGACCTACACTCTGTGTTCGAAGATTTGTTGAAGGTTATAACATCTATCGCCTCGCTCAAATCTGCAGGTATCCTGGTGCCTACATACCATCCCACTCCCGTCTCACACTGAGCGTTGGCAATGGTGTCCAAGTACAAATCGCCATAGCTCCACACAGTCATAAATGACAGTGCCCTAAAACGAAATAATATATAATCGGTGACGGTTATAGGAAATGACCCTCCTTTGTATCAGAGAGATTGCGCACAAGGTGCTTTTTCAGATTATATGAATCATCTTTTATAGCACAGTAACGAGTATGTTACGCAAGTCAGCTGCAGTGAAAGACAAATGGGGATTTACAAGTTCGTTTCCAAAGACCTAATGTGACACTGCTCTCCTACACGTTTACACGGTGATTGTTCAAGCCAGAAAAGGCATCTGTAAAGAATTTACTTTAGCATGCAGAACACTTGATAAGTGACTCGACAGGAAAGCACTTTCTGGAATTTTATTTTTCGAATATTTTCGATCCGCGGTTGGTTGAATACACGGATACGGAACCCGCGGATACGGAGGGCCGACTGTATATATACACCCTTAAATATGAGCATTAGTTTAATCACAAAAATAGTGGTAAATGAGACGTCTAACGATATCAATCTACAAAAGGCAGTAAGTAGATGTGAATTAGGCACAGGATGTGTATTGGGAACTTCATCAGAGCTGGAAATCTGATAGAGGAAGCTTTGGAAGGATGTGGGGAAAAGGCGAAAAAGCCAAAACAAGAAAAATGCTGCGTGATGACATGAAGGAAAGAGGTCAGACAGAATGGGGGGGATTTTGAATAAAGAACTATAATGGGGCAAAGGACGGGGGTCTTTTTCGGGAAATGATGATGCTGTTAGTACGAGGACTTGAATGGTTGTTGTTTTGCTTAATTTCCGCATCGATAAACAGTTTTGCATGCTTCGCTTACGCATACCGTTTCAGACGACCAGTTGAAGCCTCGTGAACAGATGAACCATGACGGACCGAGGGGATCCAACACGAGACCACGTGCCCAGGCTTACCGGGGTTCAAGAGAACGACGTGGTGGTTTGATGGACAGTGGTCGAGATCATTTGAGGAGCAGAGGGAGGGGAGGTGGGGGAGAGTGGAGGGGTGGCAGGGGAGAGGGGAGGCGTGGTAGGGGAGGGGTGAGGGAAGAAGGGCGTATGGGTGGGTTTTAACGACGGGAGAAGCCTCTGAGGCACCGAGAGGGCTGTCTTGGAGAGTCAGGAAATAGCAGGGTAGACTTCGGAGGCGGCTGAGGGTAGGCTGAGGGTGCCAAGGAATGATACACGCAGGGAAGGGAGAGAAGCGTGCGACAATGGTAGTGCAGGTAATTGAGGATACTATGATACGTGTGACAAACACTGCACATTGCAGCCCCCTTTATATAGCAAGTAAATGCAGTGAAATATGCCTAAGTGGAAAACCAAGTTTGATGCGATGGGGTTTATTTTCAGCTGTTATTGGTGACTGGGCTGACAAGATCAACTCGGTATACTTGCAAACAAATTTTATAGGTGGCTTGGTGATGCAGAAGTTAATGGACTGAGCCCAAACATCTGATATCTTGGGGTTGAACCGAAGCAGCCACCCATGATTAAAACCAGGTGCTTGAAATCATGGTCTCCGTCTGATCACCACTGACTGCAAAAAACTATCAGACATCGTCTGGCAAATAAAAACTATTCTTTTATATTTACTTTACCTTAATATACACCTTGATTTACTGCCTACGTTATTTGAACTGCCATATTTGCAAAAAACATAAAAGTATTGCTCTCCGTAGCTGCTGTTGTACATACACGTGTGTACATATGGTGTATAACACATTTTCACGTTTACTGGAAAGGCAGGTGCATTATACAGGTTGAAGTATTTGTAAGAGCTTGTGTGGCCAAACTGACAAAGCGTGTTTGTTTAATACTCAATAGCTCAGCTGTTTGTTTTTAAGTGAAGGTGAGACCCCGTTTCAGCCCCGTTGGGTGGAGCTCTGACTCTCCACCTGCCGCCAGTGACGTCTCGTGCGCACAGGTGACCAAGGTCACTCTTGTAAGCGAGACTCTCGGTCTCTTGAGTTCTCACCTGGTTACAGCTATTTATAACGAAGCAAGTGTTTTTATGTATGTCCGCTCTGAGGGCACTGGGTCCGAAGCCTTTATAAGCGCAAATTGTATGTGTACAACACCAAGGCTTTTAGGTCTTATTTCAGCGTTACTTCCCGCTTATTGAAACTGTAACACTATTTCAACTTTGAATTCTCATTTTTGCACTAGTGTACCATTAACCCTCTTTAGCAATCTTATGCCTTTATCCTGACGTCAGAAGAACGTGTTACACGCTTAGAACAAGATCGCCCACACAGTGTATACTCCGCTAGTAAAATTAATTGAACTACAATACTGTAGCGACGAGACACCGCTTTACACGTGTCCCCAAGGCAAGCTGACTGCTCCTGTTTCACAAATCTGGCACCAAGGCATCTGCTGCACGGCGACCTGTCAAGGGGCTGGATCCCAAGCACTTCACGCGACACGCACCTTTAAGGTCCCCACCACAACCGCCGGGGCTCAAGAGCCTCTATTCACACATTGACGATCTCAGATCTATTGACTCTCACGCAAACACGGATATTTATCTTCCTCAACGTCTTTAAAGCCACCCCAAAGGGAAGGCCCTGCACCTTGGCATTCTGCACCTTAAGCTTTTCAACAACTTACACAAATTTCAGTCGGTATTCGGTGCTAATCCTTCACAATGCTCAGTGTGGAAAGGTAAAGGTTGTAGCTCCTGCAAATGCTTGTTCACACCACTGCTGGAGAAAGGGCCACCACTAGTGACCTACAGACAGCCTCCTCTCCATCGCCCATTCCTCCTACCTAGTGGCTATGACGCCTACTTTTTCACATTGTCCATACTTGTTAAAAGACGTTGGCGGTACACTTTACCCCACCCCATGCCATTTGCTGATCGTTAACTGCAAACGTTTCAAAAGGTGCAAGAAAATAAAATGATTTGCGGAAAGCACTGCGGTCTTCTATATATAAGGTGTTGTGATCATTACCTAAAATACCATTGTATGGAATGTGTATTAATGTAAAGTAATTGATCCTAAAATGCGCGATTCAATGCACGGGGACGAATGCATAAGCAGGATTTAAGTGATGAGATCACCAGTTTACTTGGCCAATCATTCCACGAGAGTTGGAAGATTATTTTATAAGTAGTTAGACCATAGGAATGTGGAATTACCAACACCAGCTATGAACTGAGGTGTCGTCCCAGTATTCCTTCAACGCACCAAGTATGTTCTACATGGTATTAAAATGCAAGGCAGCGATGTCGCTACAATGCTACAAAGGTGCAGCTGATCATAATCCTTGACGTGTTTTTTCTCTCACTAACATAGGTCTGAATGCTTATGGGCCTACGCCTCACTACAAGTGATTTGTTTTTGGTTGTTTCTCTAAATTGTTGCTTAGGAGACAGTAGGTGAATTCATTTTAAAAATATATTTCCCCTTCCATTTTACATAAGGTATATTTATTGAATTGTTTTTCACATATGACGTGCACTCCAGCACGCTCTCCACCGACAGATTGTCTCCGTACAGGTGAAGCGATCGTTAAAACTTTCACATGCACTGGCAGATTCTTGCAATGTACCCGCCCCCCCTTGCCACGCGAAAACATGGCAATGGCCTTTGATTGTAAGGACCCTTCCTCAACAGGGAATTTAAACTGCGCGTATTCACATGTTACTTTGCCCTCAAATGCCGGCCTTTGCACTTCGCAACCTAATTTGGGACACCTCAGAATTGCTGCCAGTTTTTTGCAAAGAGCAGCTTAATTTAAGTACGTCACATTTTGAGTCAAATTGATTTGGCCTCATTAATTAGCAGGCAGAGCCGTACACCGACGCCGGCTCACAGTGGACGCTGATCACCAAGGCAGAGCCTCAACTTGTGATGTAGGGACACACAACTGAGAGTAACACAGATCAATGGACAAGCGACATGTCAGAGAATTAAAACAGCAGACATGTATCTGAAATTTCGTACAAACGAGCAATATGAGTTGACAATGACAGAGAAAGCCAAGCTACAACCGCTCGTGGTGAAACGGCACGAGGGACTGAAGCAACGGGCAGGACTATCCAACTGCCATAACCACAAAGATGATGAAACAGCTTTGCACCTCCAAGTGCACCCATCAGCTCACGTACTCGGGAATACACGAGGAGGAGACACAGTTTGTCGGGATCTCTAACATTTCCCTCTCAGTTTTGAGCTGCGATGATGAACGTGAAATTAGTGCAGATGCTCAACTCAATGTACCCAGTACTGACACTTTGGGCATTTTTTTCTCATCCTGCTCCTTTTTGAATGGTGTCACAGGCCAGAATAACAGCAGCTTTAAAAAATACATTTTACATAAATTATCTATCCAAAGTATACAGTACACTAAGCGATAATGTACAGACCTTCGTCTCGACACTGCTGGATGAAGGCCCTCCCAAACCTGTGTCATGAGGGTGGTTTGAGGATACTTCAACCAAAACTGGCTCAGCTATCAGGTGGCTATACTAAAGAATCAAACTCAGGTGGCTAGGTATGTATATTGGTGTGCTAACCAGTGCCACCACTCCCCCTAAATTTAAGTAATGTTACGTTCTAACAGCCTGAAACTATTAAATGATCAATGACAGCAGACGCTTAATCATTAAAATATTGTCAAATAATTATTTTATTTCAACTGTAATCAAGGTGCATTCCTAAAAGAAGTAATGAATGATAACACGAGGCAGATGGAGCAAGATGAAGCCATAACTCATAACTTATCACTGACTGCTATTCGTCTTAACACTTCTGGAACCAATTGATAACTTCTTATTTTTCCTTAAACCATGTACAATGTTTAAATCAATAAAATATGTCCTCTTTGCTGGTACAGCTAAGTCAGCAGTTGAGCCTGTCATGGTTCAGCGATGGCAACGTCACTTGGAGGAGGGATTAAAGGAAAATAAAATTATCATAGTTTGGGAAAGACATTTATGGTTAAATGCCAGCAAATGTACCAAGTTTGATGAAATAATTGCCATGGTGTGTTAACGATTGACAGTTGCTTTATCTTGAAATGCTTGTGTTATATGTGCACCCTTATGCAGATCCACCAGCCATACTTGTTTTAGTTTATGAAGGACCGTTGCAAGCGAGAGTACGTAACCTTACGGGTATCTTACACAAGGCTGTGTCTCCGTGTGAATGACGACGTGCGATTGATGTCCGTGTGTAAATGTTGGAGGAGGCTCGTTCAGCAGGGGTGTCTTCGCAAGTGTTATCGGCGCCAGAGTCTGCCAGTCAAGGAGCTCAGTGGGGTCTTGGTTTGCATTTGCTGGACCGCCTCAGCAGCTCGCTTCTGCTCCTCCTGCACGTAGTGTTATATGGGCACACACACACACAGCACACTGTCACGGATGGGATGACAGCCCCACCTAGCCATACAGTGACACAAAATGACTGGCACATAGAGGCCACACGTGCAGATAACGTCCAGAATTATACACACCTCACAAACAAACAAAGACAAAGATCCCCTATATAGCCTTAACAGACTGTAGGGGCAAGTGCTGTTAGCGAGCACCTATGAAGGTCGGCACGGCACACGAGGGGGTGGGTGACCAGCACCACGCCCGGCCGCCTTCGTCTCCCTAGTGGCAATGTTTACACACCGCACTAGGTACTCATTTGAGGCTGAGTCGACCTAGGGGAGGCCCAGGACCAGTTTCAGAAAATCGTCACCTCAGGACATACTATGACATACACCTCCAACACAACAAATAGTCCTTTCGTTTATCAAGTCTCATTTGAGTCTCAAGACTTCAGGTTAAGTCGTTGTAAGAGGCTTTTAGGTCTTATTTCAGTGGAAAACGTTCAATGTATTAATATTATTGTTGGTAAAAGAATTGAAAAATAAATGTGCAAAATATGTAGATAGGCGAGTAACTTTCTCACTCTACGGCATGACGTGGAATGTATGCCATCTCCTAGTCCTACAGCAGGGCATTTCATGCGCATGTTTAGCTGTGTCCCTCCACCGGCCTGGCCTCCAAAGTGCTATATTACAGATGCGTGTCACCACAAAACATGGGACAAGTATTGTCCCATTTTGCTTTTGGATTACAAAGTTCATGGATATCCTTAACCTGCAGCTGGGCTTGTCTTCGTTTGAAGGCTTCGATTGGGTTGTCCTCCATGCTGTAGTTCTCCAACACTGTCCTCACGTCCTCCACTCCACTCAGAGCAATGGCTGTGCACGCAGGAGTATACAAGTGCATACACACGGGCACAAACCATAAGCTTATAGGCTATTATTTACATTTGCTCGGGTTGCAGCGGTGATTAGCAGACTCCTCTATAAACTCCGGTGACCCGTCTACGACTTTTGACTGCATTGAATATCAGTGGCGTATGATATCAGTATCACCAGATTCACCAATTTATATAAAAAATTTAAATCAATTTTTAAAACACAACCACGAGTAAAAATCGATGTTTTTATATCCATCAGTGTATTTTTGGGGTTTATATGGTGTCCATGGTCACAAGCGGCAGTTACAATCACAAATAATGTTGAAATAAATAGTGAATTGTGACATACCAACATTGTGAGAGCGTAAAGTGCCACTTTTTAACTCGGCATATTGTTTTTGGACACAGACACAAGGAGTGCGCACTCACATGGCTATTCAACTGCACACTCATTATATGGAACACAGTGGAGAGCAGAAAATGTCGCACATGAAAGATAGCACATTGGCATAAGCGGATGAGAAAGAATTAGCTTGCTAATAAGTATGGGATGCAACCGTAAACACCCCATCTTTTAAATCTTACTGTTTCTGCATAAACAACACTCAATTGCACCTGCATACTACAATTGCCGACACATGAAAGTTGAACGTGACAGCATATGTAAACAAGTGACGTGAAATGAGCAGAGTAAAATGAGAGGTACTTTGAAGCAATGGCTCAGAATATTTGTTTAAAATAATATCTTGCACAAAATGCAGAGCTAGCTAATGGTTGTTGTTTAATGTTCAGGGATATGACAGCCCAACAATCATTCAAACACAATACCTTTGTGTATATTATTTAGAAAACAGCAGCTGTCGGCACTTTGCTTGCATGATTGTTACAGTGCTGTCTAATGCTGCGCCGCCACTACCAGCACCATCCATCAGTCCTTCAGGTCTCGGATTATTGCATGCAGGCCACCCTCCGACAGGTGACCCTCGTACATTCAAACTAACATAACATATGTCAGTGGCAGCAATGCGTAACAGCACCTGCAGGTCCAACAGCTTTAGACTTACAAATATATAACAGTTTTGAAAAGAGCAGGTGGGTGCAGATGTGGAGCCCCGCATGAGCGGTCATGTGCACTGTTTGCCTGCAGATAGCAGCCGAACAGGCCTCTCCATGTTGGCATGACAACAAGGTATCAGTTTAGAGAAGCTCGATAGTCTCAGACATGGAAAATAACCGCAAATAAGCAAAGAAACCAAGGAACAGGCAGGTTCATGTTTACACATGTGAGCCACAGCAGCAGTAGCAACATAAACCTACCGACTTAATTGTTGTTTACGCTAGCACATTACGGCTTAGACTGTTTAGCGCTTTCCTACTAACATTGAAAGCACGAATGCATTAGCAGGGGGGCGCAGTGGTAACATCCACACCTCACATAAAGAAAGTGCTGCCCGAGGCAGTTCGATTCCCGCCTCGGGCATCTTTCTGCATGGAGTTTGTGTGTTCTCCCCCTGTTCTGCGTGGTTTTCTTCCGGGTTCTCCGGTTTCCTCCCATAACCAAAAAAACCAATTAATAAATTGGCCGATAACATCATAATATATTGGAAGTAGGGTCTAGTGGGTTGGCGCTGGCTGACCGCATGCCTGACTACCCCTTCCCTGCGGTTTCCTCGCGCCCCCGTAGGCATGTCTCGTTCAAGACCAGGCGTGGAATTAAAATCAAGCATAAAAACAATGTCAATGCATAGTCGCTGCGGTCACGAGTGAATATCGGTACCGGGGAGACCTAAGCGGTGGCTGGGTTATGCACCTGCTTGTGTCAACATTGGCACCTTTAACAGTTGCTCGCTAAAGCCACTATAGAATAAACTGTGAAATAGGGGGAGAGGCCTTTACATGTGTAAGGGGACCGGCACCACATGTTCTCCCAGTGTCCGCGTGGGTTTTCGCCAGGCACTCCGGTTTCCTCCCACAGTCCAAATACATGCTGCTGCATAGGTTAACTGGCCTGCGGACTAAATTGCCCCCCTGTGCCCTGTGATGGACTGGCTTCCGATCCTGCGTATAGCCCTGCCTTGCGCCCTGTGTCTGCCGGGATAGGCTCCGGCTCACCACAACCCTGTACAGGTTTAAGCGGTCTGAAAATGGATGGATGGACTAAAGCATTCAAAACAGTAAATAGACTAAGCAGTAACAGGCATTCAAAAGCAGGTTTAAAACCAGTAAAGAACCAGTTAACAATGAAGTCCTGGAGTTTTGTTATAACGTGTTTCAACCAGATTTTGAATAATCTGAACTCTGAGACTTGGCAAATCACTTCGATTTATGCTACAGCAGAACGAATATAATTTACAAAAGGTGGTGGATACTGCACAAGTGGAGAAAGAGTCAACGGTTAAAGAAGGCGAAACAGCGGTGCAAAATCTCAAGCCTGTCAGGCAGCATGAGAGCAGTTTGACTGATAAGATGTTGAAAGAAGGTGGTAACAGATGCTGGAGAAACTGCATAAGACAATCACTTCTGCGCCAAGTTGGGAACGGTGGCCATAGAATTGGGAAAAGGCTATTCTCATAGTGACACATAAGGGATATAGACATGAATGCAGTAACACTTATGAGAAAAGTTTATCGAGCGTTGCAAGTACGATGTTGCTTCTTCTTCTTTGTGATTCTTCGAAGCACGATGGTGAACGGGACAGACAAGGGAATAGACATTTTCGTAACGAACAACAGTTTTGTTTTTGAATATGTGTAGTAGTGATTATCTTTTATATTGTCGGACAGATGAGAATGAGAAGAGGCCATCGTAACATGTTGGTTGTTGCAACATTCCAGGCAAGTGGACTGCGTTACTTGCGGGAGCTGTTGCCTTGCGTGTGGTTAGGGGAAACATCAGAGGGGTTGGAGGTGATGACTGGTTTTCAGCATGGGCATACTTTGTCATTCACTTTGTTGAATGTAGTGCCCAACTTTGTGTCCACTAAAAGCATGCACACACACGGGGTTGACAAAGTAGAAATCCCAAGAGTCCCAACGGGTCATTTGTAACTGAGAGAGATGGAACATGCAGTTGAGGAAGGCTCGTTAACTGGACCTTGGCTGGGGCACTGCAGATCTTGTTCAGTGTTAGGGTACTGCAGGCTCAATACATTAGGGCCTTAAAAAGAGGACATAAATGAAATAGCTAGTAGTGGTTGGGATGGGCCTCTTGTGCTATTTTCATGGGTATTTGTAGGTGGGAATATATAGTTAATAGAGGACTTTGTATATTTCATTCGTGTCATGGATTATTCATAGATTTGTGCCATTTTGAAAAAAACAATCGATACGGTATTCAGCCAGGACATAGGTCAAGATATGCGTTCAATGCATTAGCAAGGTAAGTTTTCAATGGCCTATACTAACCACTGCAGAAGAATACTAACGTTGGAATCTCTAGAGTGCACTTTTAGTTTTGTTACTTTAGCCTTGAGATGAGTGATGCAGGAGTGAAGTCCGCTAGTCTACTGTCACGAAGCTGGATTCAACACAGTGATGATAGTACATTTCTGGCCTGTGAGTACGGGTGTACGCTGAGGATGCTTCGAATTTCTAATGACAGGAGAGGGTAAACAACTTTGAAGTTCGCGACAGAATGTGGCAAGAAAATGTTGTATATGTCATAAAAAAAAAGAGATTGTTATGGGTGGGACACGTGCAGGATGGCGGAGGGCAGGTTCCTGAGGCAGGCACCCAGAGGTCAGCCACCAGGGGAAGACGTAAATCCAAACGGTGGAATACTATGAGTGCAGAAGGAAGGAAGCGATGCCTAGGTGTGGTGGATTGACGGCTTCGGTCACAATGACCTATTAACCTTCATGGTAATTATTCATAACAGTACTTAGTTGGATGTCAAGAAATCACCATTGCTTTGACGTTTCATTTTCATCCACACGTAATTTAAATACAAATTGTAGCCTCTACTGCCTTTCATAAGCCCACTGAGTGTAGTCAGGAAATGTAATTATGCACAATAGATGTATCCATTATCATTTTATCATTTCATATCGCACCATTTTCTATCAATGTGTCCACGTTTCCACAAAAGCATTGTGGAGAAGTGGTGTCCACCAATACCTGGCACAGATTATATTTTGCTAACAAACTGTGTAAATAGATATGTCCACTATTCAGTATAAGTCCGGGTGAGTTTTTTTTCTTCAGATTAAGGAGTTATTTTTGCTCTAGGTTTATAAATCTAAGTTTACAGAGAACTATTTGAGTCCAGCCACACACAAGTCCTGGCCTTCGCTAATTTTAATAGAATTACCTGAGTTAGTCATGGCTCAATCTATGCAAATGTGTGCTTGTGAAACCCTGGCCAGTGTCACAACGCACAAAGGCAACAACACAAGGAACTGCTCCTTTCTAGTCGGGCACAATACAGACACGCAGCCATTCCCACGCACTTGCACATGTCCACATCAACTCGCATTGTTCACTTTCATCAAACATGTATCTCAAATTTAGCAGCATCTCGATTTTAACACTCTCAAAAAGTTGAAATTAGTGTAAATGTAGAATAGGCACGGTTAAGAGAGCATACTACATCAGGAAGACGATGAGTGTGCGTTAACGTAAAAAAAAGATAAATGAATGATTCTTTCTCTGCTGCTTCCAATAAATCAAATTTGCACAAGTGCGCAAAGAGCAGCGGTGCTTCTACTTCAACTCAAAGCACATTCACAGAGTTGAAGCCAATGTGATTCAGTAAATTCCCAGCAGCCCAGTGATCTAATTAGTATGCAGATAGGGGAGACCAAATAGAACTCTTCCATTCAGCACACTCACAGGTGGCATGTTCCCAGGAATATTACATTTACATGGTCCCGGTGCACTCTCGCAAACTTGCACTGCTGCTGGCTACAGGCTACACCACACTCCCACAGCAGCCAGCAGGTGACGGATATGCGCCACTTAATCTTGCGAAAGAGCAGCCACAAATTATGTGTAGTCACCAACAGGATGGGCAAGGTGGCCTAAATAAAGAATATCATAAAATCTATGGGTGGCCTTATGAACATTATTATATCCACCCATCCAATGTCAGTAACCGCTTAACCCTGTAAAAGTTCGCGGTGCGCCGGAGCCGATCCCGGCAGACACAGTGCACAAGGCAGCGCTATACCCAGGATGGGACACCAGTCCATCACAGGGCACCGGGGGCAATTTATCATCATTCATTATCAATTTACTGCTGGATGAAGGCATCCCCACAGGCAGATGCTGGATTTTCGAGACCGGGCTCCCATTATACCACAGCGAATACATGCACTCTCCCCGTCAATCTGCAAAAACACAGCAGATTTCTTCACCCATCGGATACCGCACTCCCGACTTCTGAAACGCAATAGCCACTTCGGTCTTCCAACTAATGATCCATCCATCCATTTTCTAAACCGCTTGTCCTGGTGAGGGTCGCGGTGACAGCAGTCCAAGGAGAGTGGACCAGACATCCCTTTCCAAAGCAACAGATTCCAGCTCTTCCTGGGGGATTCCCAGCCGTTCCCAGGCAAGCCGAAGGATATAATCTTTCCAACGTGTCCTAGGTCGGCCTCTAGGTCTCCGCCCGGTGGGCCGCGCCTGGAATACCTCCCGATGGAGCCTTCCGGGGGGCATC
>JAZEWU010000002.1:23307110-23334135 GCA_036362915.1 Geotria australis
AGTAATACCTGGTATTACCTGCGAACTCTACCAAACACTTCGAGGCCGAGCTGAAAGACAACGATGTCCAGAGGCTGACCATCGTGCTTCGAAGAATCGCAAAGAAGAAGACCACAACGATTAGTGTGGGTTGGTGCGGGGGTTGGTGTGGAGGTTGGTGGGGAGGAGGTCTGGTTCAGATATAATTCGTTGCTGATGTTAGCCATGACCAGAAATAAAACTTACGTTGCCTAGTCCATAACGCAGCTCGCTCAGGGGGGCCAGGAACACAGTGCATCGTTGTACGTGGCCCTCCCAGCACAGCACATGAACTTCACAGCAGGTGGCCGATAATACGTGTTCCATTGCATATTCAGAACCCGCCTTTTGTGAGAGTGGAGGTTTACAAACATGGGCACCTCTTTACAGTGACAATAAAGCCAAATTAAGTGCTTTGTGTATATATTAAACAGGGGAAACTAAATAATAAACAGAGCTAGGAAGGCCCTTGAGCTGGCACACCCCAGATCGCAGATTAACTGCTCCCGTGGGCAGAAATATCCGGACGTTCTGCTCAAAGACAGGATGGTCCTACATTCGTCACCATCCTTGTAGGTGACCGAGTATAAGCATGATTATCTTGCGCATTACAATTATTGCCAAAGATGCCAAAATGTCATCGTCTCACTATAACTTGGGTAATTTGCAATATTACAAGCCGCATTATCTCGAATGAAAGGCGCTCTATACATGCTATTATTATTAATAGCGAATATAATGCTCCCTTTGTTCAACTGTCACAAAAAATCCCGTTTACATTATTATAATGCAGAGCAAAGGAAACTTATATCAACATTGCATTCACAAACGCCTGAACTGCTTCATCTACGAAACCTACGACAGGAGGAGCATCTCCTTAGACAGTGGGTTAGAGTTCCCATGTCAACATGTTTAACAGCATCAACCGACAAATTATCTTGCATTTTTCTTCTTGCATATTTAAAATGTTCCAAGGATTCATATTTAAATTTATTTTGGGTTTGATCACGTACGTGTGCGAACTTTCAACTGACACCCTACATCTCTCATCTCATTGTCAGAAACCGCTTAATCCTGAAAGAGAATTACAACTGCCAATATTCTCATGAATGGTATTTATTTAAGAACACACATTTTATTTCTGACAGATGACATACCTCCTCCCAAGATCTGAAACTACACACTTAGCAATTTGTATGGTCTCTTCGTTCACAAATCACCTTATTAGGCCACCACTGTTATGAGGACACGCAAAATGATTTTCTATTTACATGGAAAGTTGATGACAATGTGTTTACTGTCAATACTTTCATGGTAAATACATTTTGATATGAATGAGAATAGTTTCCACAACCAAAGCAGTACTGTGTATGGTTTCTGTGTTTATATTTTTTATCTTGTAAAGAGGCCTCCTCTTCCTGCTCATCCCTCCCGTAGCCAGAAATTATCAATTCTGTAGCATCAAAGTGGCACAAGCATTTATCAGTGATGACTAAATACAAACGTGGTAAATCTATCCATTTTCTAAAACGCTTGTCCTGGTGAGGGTCGCGGTCAAAGATGGTAAAACATAATAATAATGATTATTACATAAACCAAATACCTAACCTCATCATTACCAAAAATATAGAACAATAACACTAATGGAAGGCTCATATTTCTAAAAATGGCACTTTTGAGCGAAAACAGGGAAGTCAGATTAATTCACTAATATTCGGGGACCACACTTAATAATGCGGTGCCTGGAAGACTGTAAATATTTGATGGTATAAGACTGCATTGACCAGGGGGCCAGAATACAGCATTTTCTAAGGATATGTGCTAAGTCTCGTAGGCTATGATTGTAGTCCGATCTTACATGTCATTAGACCACGGATTACAAGTTAAAGCACATATGGGCATCAAATCAAGACCGTAACTCACAAAATAACCGTTGATAGGGACTACGCCATCACTACAGCAGTCACGGGCCTGCCAGGAGAAGATATCAACAAACATCCGTCCTACATGCCCAGCTTGATGCTATCACTCCTGGCAATTCAGCCAGTCTGTGGCAGAGGCCGGTTTAATTAAGTAAAAAATGTCCACTACATTATCTGTGTATAATAATTATTACTTTGGTCATTAATGACGTGTTGTTATGTTAATCACCGTTATCAATTACTTGTTTACTTTCACAACGATATCCTGATAGAACTAGGAGGCTATGATGCGGACAAACACTGTACAAAATGCTTCATAATGAGAAACAATACGCACGAGATGGCAAAAGGAAGACAAAACAACCCCCTTGAATACAATCACAAACCCCAAAGCATGCCAATTCATCTACTCACTAGGGGGTCAAATAGTTACATGCCTAGAAAGCAGCTCTCCAAAATGAAACAATTTATACGGGCCATCGACAGATGATATATGGGTTAGAGAACAAGCAAGGCTTGAAGAGATGGGTCGAGCAATGGGGGGAGGAATGGCACACGGTTGTATTTGGTGAGTGAATCCCGTGGGATGTGGAGGGCGAGAGGCCTGAGGGTTTTTGGTAAAAGTGCGTGGCGAGGGGCGTGGTGGCCCGGATGCAAATTGGCAAAGAATAGCGTTGGGAGGGAGTGAGTAATGCAAAGGTTTCTAAAGCGGCATCTGTGGTGGGGATGTGTCGGAATCCTGTGCTCATAGCTTCACAATTGCAGTCTGTTGTGCCTATATTTTTCTCACTGGGATGGCAACATCCCATATCACTTCAGATCTACATCAGGCCATCTGCATATGAAGGGTTACCACCAAAAATAACATTTCTCAAAATTAATGGAAATATAGATACGTACTAGGGTTGATAAAATCGTATGTAACCGGTAACTGAAAAAATATAACGGTAATAAACCAGTTACCAGTTTGTCATAGGTATAGAAATGTCTAGAGCAATAACCATAACGTAAATTTAACTCGAAGGCTTTCGTGACCAATGTTATCCATAGTCTAGTTCTTTTTATGAGTTAGGTCACGTGATTACCTTTTTAACTGAGAAGCGAAGGGAGTTGCCACAGCGGTGTGATGGTCAGCATACTGGACTTTGCAATTCAGATGTCGGTGGTTCGAGTCAATCTCCCAGGGTGCCAGTTCCAACAATATTCAAAGACGTATGGTCAGTCTGGCAGAGTAATAGAGTCCCTTCTGCCAGCAGTGGCTTGAGCAAGCCATTGCAGGGTTGCTCCGTTACTTTTTAACTGAAAAGTGAGGGAAAATGTATCACGAAGTGAGCTGGGCCTGCTGCTGCTCTGTCTACGTGTTTGCACGTGCCAAATGGTGCATTCCCAAAAAAAATGCCACTGAAATCAATGACAGGCTCTTGCCTTCCAGAACTTGTAATTGATTCTGAAAACAGTCACTGGTTTACCGGTTCTCATTAAACAACCCCAATACGTACCAAAAGCAGTTCTTATAAAAAGCGCTTATATCTCCCAGTAATGCATGACGATCTCATCGACTGGTTTCAACAAACAATAAACTGCAGTGTCAGCTGAAGGGCATCTATGCTCTAACTGTGCTGATCAAACCTTAGACGACGAAATGTGTTTACTCTATTACTAAATTGCGTGCGTGTGAGAGTATAGTATGCACGAGTTTGTATTGCTGAGCGTATTAAGACCTCGGCATCTTTCAGCATTAGATGTTTTAAATTACACCCGTCCTTGTTTGTTTATTTATTTTTGTTCACCCGGGGTAGGGCCCATTGAGCAATGAAGCTCTTATTCTAGGTTGACCCCGGGGTGGGGGAATGGGGGTGGGGGTTGTGTCTGGAAATATTTACATCCAGCACAATTCAATGTATTGTATATGTGTAAGTAAAGAGAAGGGAGGAGCCCTCGTGAGCTCGTTATGGATAGTCCTCATTTCTGCTCATTGCATAGGATACACTACGACTATTGATGTTCCACAAATTAGTACTCGTCTTTAACCTTTGAGGGATGATTGTGCTGCGTGAACCTCAGCCAGGGACTTGAACTCTCAACCTTCTCATTGCGAGTCGAGTGCTCTGTCAACAGGGCCATCCGGCTCCGCAACCACAGCAAATGAAAATCACTTCCCATAAGCAACGAGTCAGCCATAAGAAATGTGACAACCACGGAAAACTTAGCAAACACTGTATAGGTTTCACGGTGCATAGAGTACATCATATTCTGTGGTCCATGATGAAGGACATCTCTGGTGATAAATTTCTCCCTATGCGTGAACAATGAGTGCTGAAAATTAATATCACCAAGTGCAAACAGTACAAATGGTGACCATGTTATTTCAATTAGCAGACACTTTGTTCTGTTGAGCTGAAGAGTTGTCACTGGCTGAGGAGGGGGTGGGTCTTTTAACAAAGGAATTAGATCCCAGGAATTAACACACAACCACATCTGTTTATGTCCCTAAGGCCCCAGCATTGCTTCACAGAAGGCCTCCATGCAGCAGCAGCCAATGGGCAGAACCTGTGTCCTGCTGAGACATACAAAGTGGTTGCCCTACAGCTGACGACAGTCAATGTAATGCTCCACAGAAACAAGGGGCAAACCCACTGTGTATGTTGTACCAGGACACCCACAACAATTGTAGATATGTCAAAAACATAGCCACTAATTGTTAAAAAAGAGCACACGCAGGAGCCCATTACTGAGTTAGCAGCCAGTTGTTGCATAGATTTTACATTATCACGGTTATAGTAGAACTCCTCTCATTTGTGATAAAATGGGGCATGAACCGCATCCTATCAGTAATCTAAGCAATAACCACCGGGACCCATACGTTATGAGTATGCCCCTGGACTTCAACAGTGCCGTTGTGTGTCGCTAGCAGAAACCCATTATGGGAACAAGCATTGCATCTCCACGACGGGAGGGTAAGGAAGGTCAACAAGAAAGCCACCTGCTCCTAGCCACCCAAAATCTGAATGAGTTAAATCGTTATATTCGACGTTCAAAACATATTATACATCTTCAGGAGAGACTGCCTGTTTGACTGTAACGCATAAACGTAAGCTGGCAGCTACGTTACTTTTTAATGTTGCGAGTGTGCGTGTGTGTGAATGTGGGAGTGAGCGTTAAGTGCATATGTAATTGTGTGCGTGTGGGAGCGTGAGAGGGTTCTGTGTAAGCTGCTGGCAAACCCATTCTTAACACAGAGCTGGGTTTAACACGATTGGCAAAGAAGTGGCCTCCCAGGAGAGTGGGGTTAGTGTCTGTGAGTTGGGACAATAGAAGTCTGGGCAGGCATATGCTGTCACGCCTCCATCTGTTAGCTAACATTTAGGAATGAAACATACACATACTCCCGACCCCTGACCCCAGCTTGCCACTTTCATTCGACAGCATATGCCCTGCCTTTTTCAGCTTCATTCAGCCTAGACAAAACGATAGCTTCACCTTACTCTGAGGATACAGAAATGAGCTGGCATATACAACTCCAAAGCAGTAATACACTATCACATTATTAAATGACGGTGATAGGAGAAATGGCCGGGTGGCTCAGAGGCCAGGGCACCGATCTGGCATTGATTGCTAAGTTCCTGAGAAGAATCTCAGCACCTGGATTATAAAATGTGAGGTAATGATCTCAGCCTGGTCAACAATGGCTACCTAAAACAACAATCACAATACATGTTATTCTTCCATTATTTCACCAAAATTAAATCTCTGAGAATTAAAACAATTTGGTTGCACTTTCATGTGACCAATGTTACTCTCATGTGTCACGGGGGGTGGGAAAGTGCTGCCCCCTACTCTGTGGATCAGAGGTCACTTGCAGGGAACTGAGAAGTAGCTCTGTGATATCTGCTTTTGTGGGTCATACTCTAAGACGAAGGGCTGTACAGGTCTGAGAGGGATGTGGATAGATACTTTGTCTCATGACATGGCACCGATGGCAAAAGGGTGGGGGGGAAGATGTTTTCTAAAAGAGACTGATAATGATGACAAGAATAATAAATACACATCTGTGTTCGAGTTACAACAACTTATCCCCTGTGCAAGAAAGAAACATGAAAAAACAGAAACAGGATTTAAGGCAGATAACTTTCTTTTGGAAAAACAAAAAAGCAAAGCATGCCATTTTGCACTGGGGAATAAACTTTAACTACGAATCTGAAACAAAAATAAATCTAGTAGGCACCCGCCATTTAAAGAGTAATGTTAACTATGCACAGCAAGAAATGTGCTATATTGACATAGATTAGCACAAGGGCACAGTTGCTCATTCCAGAAACCCGAAGGGCACGCTGCAGAAAATGACCTGCCAATGTTTCGTAAGTTCCAGAACACGTGTAGGCTCTTGCATCCTCACGCGTGTCAAAAGCTAACAGCATGCACAGCCAGGCATGGACACGGACGCTGCCCAAAACAGCACAAGTGTGTGATGCTATACAGGGTGTGTCACAAATCATAGGTAAATATACAACCCTTGCCTGCAATGTCTTGTTCACACCACTGCTGGCGGAAGTGTCTCCAACACAGGAAGTGCTCAAAACGACTTTTATAGGGTTCCTTGGCCTACCTACCCTTCGAAGCTGACTGGATGTCTTCAAGCAAAAAGTGCCCGGAGTACCCACATTTTACTCCACCACAAGTGCCGCAAACCACTGTTGTGTACCATCTTTATACTGTAGGGTTGACCAAGGCGGGTGGGGGGTATTAAAAAAAAATTGCACCATTGTTTCAACTGCCACGCCAGGAGATCATTTCAAAACCGGCGACCTCTGGATTGCGAGCCCAACGTGCTCACCATTACATCACGGCAGCGTCCCTACACATCCTACACCGGACATATCGAACAAGATGCGCGTTGCACACGGAAACATGGGACTTCCTCTGGTCTGCAATAAAACGTGCTGGAGGAAGGTTTTAACGCGAGCCCAATCTCCCCCACAAGAACAGACAACAGTAAAGCAATGAACCCATTGTCCTTGAGTGATGCCTGTGAACAACTACATTCATCCCAACTCTTTATTTTTAACGACCAAATTTTGAACACAATGTAATTGTGTAGGTTTTTACGGCTTTATGTATGAGAATTGCTCTCCATAGCTGGTATTTCAGGATAATCGTGTGAAGTGTTTCTTCTCTCTCGAACATCAAATGGTTCGCAATAGCAATGATTGGAGGAAGTTTCCAATACTCAGATAATGTGTCTTTGTGGTAGGGATAATGCAAATTTGCCCCTAAGAACTCGGTCAGACAACAGAATATCCAAATATGCATGGTAAGTATGACATGTGATGTACCACCAACCAATAAGACTTCACCAACAACGTTTCTCAGCAGTGTTTGTTTAAACAGGATGAAACCATAGTCAACAACTCATTGAATGTGCTTTGAAATGTATGAAGAGGGTTTAGATATTGTGAATTGCTTTTATGCCTGTATTTACTAACTGCCGGACTCTTCATTGGTGCGGTACGCCACTGGTGACCTCCCATTGAAAAGAGGTTGAATGGGGGTTTCAAGAGAAAATTCAATAGTCACTTCAACAGGCCAACTGCCACTTCAACAGGCCTTCTCTCACCCAAAACCAGCTGATCCGTCGTCACCCCCCTGTGGGTGGCTCTCCATTTGGCAGTATGATAGGTTTGTATATTTCACCTCTCAAAGACGCCTTACGCCGATTTGAAATCCAGCTTTCTGTGACCAGGTTTGAACTGATAAAACTCACAAAAACATACCAGCTTGTTTAATCACAGGCAATGAAACTTAGATTTAAACCCAGGAACCTCAATTATTTATGTTGAAATATGCAGTAATGGATGCAACTGTGATGTGATGATTAGGTTAGAACACTTAATTTGCAGTGTCTGGGATGAAACAATTGAAAATGTTATTAAATCAGCCTGCCCCGGTCGACCGGCAGTATTAATGGTTGCCCCACAATCGATCAGCAGATCATGTGTGGTGGGGTAAAGTGTAGGTACTTCCGCCTCTTCACAGACGTCTGGCCAGCGTGGAAGGTTAGACCATAGGGGGGTCTCTCTATAGCTCCCCCAAGTGGAGGTCCTTCCACCAGCAGTGGGATAAGTGTGCATTTACAGGGCTGCACTTTTACCTTTATCCTGTACAGATTGTTGCCCCCTACATGTTACATGCATGCACGATTATGTACATGTATGCTTTGAAACAGTGACCTCAGGATTTTAAATCCAGTGTGCAAGCCATTATAGCATGGCAGCATACCTTGGACGTGCGACAGCATGCATTCAACTGCTCAGAAAAGTTAGGTTAAGAATTGAAGCTCGTAGCAGTGGGACTGACAACCGTGCATTGAGCAACACGCTGTGTGTGCAACTAAACGCAATGGTGCACTGAGGGCACTGTAGGCTGCAAATGTATAAGTGTAATTATCAGTGCATACAATTTGCTGCTTTTGAAAGGTACTATCCTATATCTGTAATGTTAAGGTCTAACAGAAATGGATCGTTCACTCAATTCACACGGTGCATTATTTAACGTTACGTACTCGTTCCTCCTTGAGTGATAACTTGATAACTGGACAGCAGCTCTGAAGCTTTGTGCTGGGAGGTGCGAGTAGATTGTTGTGGCCAACTGTACCAAACACACTTCAGCAAGGTCGATGAAAGCATCTCAAGACAGCTGGTGTATGTCCCCAGCACCGTGTGTTCTCCTCAGAATAGGAACTGTGGTCGTTTCTGTCATGAAGGCCGCTAAATTCAGATAGTTTGGATTTCTCATTTTTTGGCATTAAAAGCGTTAAGAGTTACAGAGCACATTCGGGCGAAGAATGTTCCATAAATCAAATCTCATTGAAAGAAAAAAAGAAAAATCCTTGCGATGGCAGATTCAGTACTGGCCTGTAACGTCTGTATCTGTGAGTAGGTTATATGGCTACGTTGGTGGAGGGTGGAATGTCACGATGGCTGTGAACTCACTCCGCAGGAAGGTGGCGAGGTCATACAGCACGCGGTCATCCGAGCTGCCATCCCAACGGCCCAGCGCCACGCCATTAAACGGTTGCAACTGAAATGCCTCGCGCTTGCTATCCACCATGATCACCTTGGACATGTCCCGATTGAGACATGAGAGGTCCTGCACACGACGCACGCACGCACAAATAGCGCAACACCGTTACAAACTTAGATACGTTTCTATTTGTACATTCGGTTGTATAATTCACATCAGCACCCTAAACATCATAATAATCATCAACAACATAGCTGTTAAACAAACCAATCAAAAGCAGTGGAATCGCCATTAACTAAAAGGCTCGGTGACATTTAAAGCCAGCACACATCACGGCACTGACAGGTGGTCGGGCCCTGCTTTTCCCGGGCAGAAGGAATGGCAGACAAGCTGCCCCTAGGGAATCGCTAAACAAATACGTGCACAAAGGCACGCTCACGCGCACACATCCACGCATGAATTTGCCAGAGCACATGCATCTACATATAAATTCGTGCACGTGCGTGCCTGAAAACACACCTCCACTAAAACACATCGGCACGTACATTTCATGTGCTTGACATCTGAATTTCATGTGCGCGTTTTCAGATAAAGATGTTTGTACCGAGTGCAGATGGACGTCGACTTGTGCATGAGTGAGACACGCATGTACCTCCACCAACACACGCATGCTTAGAAGCCACTCATTTTAGTTTGCATATAAACAGCACCACACAAGCACTTATGACGATTCTGTAAAAACATGCTGAACATATTGAACACTCGCCCAACGGCTGCAGCGAAAGCTTTATTACTATCAGACACACACAATAATAGCATTCAGTGGCAGATCCAAGAAGGGGCAAAGGCTATGGGGGGGTGGAACTGCCTCCTCCCTCGAGACCCCAAAAATCAGTGTTTTATTGATATTTCCAAGAAAATGCAAGAATGATTTTTTTAATATTAATACAGGACCCTATTTAAAAATCTTAAAATTTCAGGACCGCCCCCTGTCCCTGGAACATTTCTAGAGATGCCTCCGATACAGCTGCATTTGTGTATGCACACCCGCCACATACTGCTACATGCTGTAGGTTCTTACACGCAGGCCAGCACACACATATAAGAGACACACACGTGTACACGCCCACATGGGCACATGCGCACAAATCCAGGAGGAACGCTCGCGCGCACAGAACTCTTTGCAGTGTCCACCACTCACACAGCAGGCATCCTCCAGGGACGCGGGGCGGCACACAGGCTGCTCTGCCGACAGATGGTGTGGGCTAAGGCTCGCATGTCCATGCTAATATCTCTAGTGGATTTATTCTCACTTTCCCACACTAATTATCACAGCTTGAAAACAAAACTCCACACAGCAAGCCAGGCCTGTTTTACATGCGACTCTAAAGCTGCAGACCCCCACCGCCGCAGCAGCAGCAACACGTTGTCTTAGCGGCTGCATGCACTCGGTAGACTATAGGGGAGCTGCGTTGGGAAACAAATCTGGAGCATTCACAGAATTGACGTAAACAGTTACATTTGTTTTAATTAAAGGTTACCAATGAAAACTTAAGACTCTAAACACTGTCAGCCATTTAGATCACAAAGTGGTGAGAAGTCCATGCACCAGAGTAAAATGTGGTACTGCTTGAAGTTGAAAATATTTAGAGATGCCTGTTACTGTGTATGGCTAATTGAAGTAGATACGTGTCATAACGTACATATTAAATACGGTCATTATACGATATTACACAATAAAATGATACCTTTTTGTAATGTGCCATAATGTATATATCAAATAAGGTTAGCACATTATTTACTTTATTCATGATTTTTAGATGCTTGTACAACCCAAGCAGTGCCATATCAGGTGGTGATACATATTGGCTGGACCCATAGACTAATGCGACTAACAGTAGATGTAAAAGAGTCCGAGTTGTAGTCAAATCAGATTGCAGAGGAGGGGAATGAGTTTCTCACTTTATTAGATATAGGGTGAAAGTGCTGTATTGTGCAGCAAGGCCGGCAAGGAAATAGTTCGCTTGAGCAGGTATGTCAAAGAACACTGGTGGAAGAGGCGATGGGAGGGAACTGGGCAACAATGAAATACGTGAGAGGGCACAGTCATAATTCAGAGGGACAGCTTTTGATTGGATCCTACCAGGAAATATCAGCATCTACTTTGATGCACTACTCCGTATGTGGAAGCTGTACTCTATTCCGGAGTGATGAATTGAAACGTTAGCAGTTGTTGTTTATGACACGCACATTTTGCATGAAAAAGCAAGTTATGTTTTTTGCAGACACCCTTTGCAAGAGATAATGTGAATTCAAAAATATGTTAAAACAGAAAGAGATGGAAATGCTGAGGGTAACAAAGTTGGGGTCAATAGCAGAAGGAACAGATTTGAAACAAATTAGAGGTGTAATTTGTATTTAGGCATACTATAGATGCCAAACTATTTCAGCCGCACTGAATAATTGCTGAAAAAACAAACCTATTATCGCATCCTGCTTGAATTTTGATTAAGGAACTGCAATGAAGTGCAGTCATCAGCCTTAGTGTAAATTGCATTTTTGGTTGGGTAAATTAGATTATAAACACGAGAAAATGGGCTGAGAAGCATACAGAGCCCATGTAAAAACGCTGGCAATTCTAGTGCAATGATGGGAGCTTCACACCATATGATGGAGGCTTTGAATGGAGTCCCAAGTGCCCAACCCTGTTAAAAGTCAAGGTCAAAAGGTCATCATGGCCAATGCTGTTAATGCCACCACATCTCATCCCTGCTGCCTTCCTTCTGCTGGACCTCGCAGCTGTTGCAAAGTTGACACCCGTTCTCCAAGGTCTGCTGTCATATCTCACCGCCTGGCTTTAGGTCTTCCCCTTGGCCACCAGCCTCTCGGTGCTGCTCCAATGTCTCAGTAACCCTGCCTTCCTCCATCCTGCATATATGCTTGCTTATTGAAACTACCTCTTCCTAACCGTAACCAATACAATGGTCTATCTTCGCAGATACAATAAACATGTGGAAAGAGTATTATATGTATTAACAAGACGTTTTATCCCAATAAACCAAAATGTGTCTTAAGAGGTCTTTTCCAAGAAGGCACTCCTTGGGACAATGAAATCCTTTTGACTATAACACAGCTCCTCCTGTCTTTAATCCTATTCCTCCTGTTATCCACTGGTCCCCAAAATATGTTTATGAATCAGGTGAGGGCGTATGCCAAAGTGCATTAGGCCACAGACAATGAATGGTGAGCAATCTCAACATTAAAGAGTGATAGAAGGTGGTGACATGTATAATTACAGGAGCACCTTGCCAACCGCAGGGGTTGCATTCTTGGAAACCTGGTTTGGCAAATGCACGAGCTAAGGCAAATCTGCCAAACGATTAGGCAAATCCGCCAACCGATTAGGCAAATCCGCGAACAGGAAAGACGCAGTCAGCGAGGTTCTCCCGTATTATGTGAATTTATGAAAAAGGCCCACACATAACCAAGAAGATCCATGGCAGCACTCCCAGAAAATAACCCTCAATGAAACTATACCAGCTTGAAATATAAGCTTACGTGTTCCAATTTTTATATTTAAATTTTAATGTGCAACATTTCATTATAGTGCACAACACGTGTCATAACAACTGCGACCATATGCACAAGCTTTGACAACTCATCAGAAATACCTAGAATAATGTCATCATGTTCGTAGCGAGCTACGAGCATCTAACAGCTGCGAGGTGCGTTTGCGCAGGCACGCACACTACGCACACGATACAGCACGTGCGAGCACTCGGCATGTGATTAAAGGAACTTGTCTGCAGGGGAAACGTGGAATGCGTTAAGTGCAATTCAAATAGTTGCGTTGTCAGACACAGAAAGAGAGAGAGAATCTGTGTTCCCATGGGTATAATTTTCCGATCCAATCCTGGTCTGGACCAGGGTGAGACCGGGGACTGCCCATTTGTAATCGATAACCTGTCGCAGGCCCGTGAAAGCAACGCTGGAGTGCTCTGGGCAGGGAGGGCAATAACGGAACCTGCAAAGGTCACTGCCAGCCTTGCCCACCGCGTTGGCATCACACCGCTCCTCTGTCAAAGGTGCAGCCTATTATTAGTCCACACAACATTGAGGTGGAGCGGCAGCACAGTGGTTAGCACGCTCCTGTTATAAACCTTGGCAACCTGACTTTTACTATCAGCCGCAGCTAAAGTCAGTTGGTGAGTGATATCTGAACTGGTCCCGAGATTCTCCCTTCCCCAAAAGACACTGACCAGCATGGTGAAATGGTCAAATACCATCTGTGACTGACATTACGTTAGGTCTTCATCCAGCACTATAAAGTATTACCATTGCATAAACAGTACAAGTTAATTATCGTGGCATTAAAATCACAAAAAATGCTATAAATGTCGTGCAGTTATGCACTGTTCTACACAGAGGAGGAAAGAAACCCCCATAGGGATATGCATACTATAACGCAGAAATATGCATTACACATACACACAAATATACAGCACTGCGTGTCCCACCATCATGTTAACACTGCCTTTAAACATTAAAAAATGTAAACAGCTAATATTTCAGGCAACAACCCTGCTTCTGCACTGAAAAAAGGCAAAACATAGTGGTGTATGTGTGGGAGATTGCTCACAGAACTGTCACATGTGCAACCCCACTCAAACTCAGTCAGCAGAATTTCATTGTTTGGCTTAACTTTATAGTGATAGGCATCTTCATTTAAGTTATGCCATCGTTATGTTAAGTTTTCAAGTTACATTATTAAGATAAGTAATGTTGGCCGTTTTTGTCTCGTGCTTTTCAGCCTTGTCTGACGGGTAAAATAATTATAATTCATAGCCATTATCCAATCTACTGCTGGTTGAAAGCCTCTCCCCCCTTGCCATATCAGTCATGGGGGCTGTTGGACCTTGGAAATAACTGGGCAAGATAATTTCCAAAAAAAGGAACATCTTCACACCGCCAAGTAAGCCATCTTGACAGTTTAGAAGTTATTAATCACATCAACTGGGCTAAGATTCCAGGAAGAACTGTTAATAATGCTGTGTGTGTGCAACGCTCATGACAGTTAAGGCCTTCGATAAGAAATTTTCAGGCTGACCTGATGCAGCATAAAAATAGTTTCCTGTACATAAAAAACATGTTATCGTTTTGCTAAATTGAATGCTCCAAAGGATTACCGAGTAAGCTGTTCAGATTCGTTAAGAGTTTTAATAACTGCATGCTTTTTAATTATTACAATTAGACTTTGGATTTATGAGACCATTGGTCCCGTGTCATCTTTGCCTCTGTGATTCCTTTAGCGTTGGCGATTGGTGATATTAATTGCCATATCATGCTTCACCCTTCACACAGAGCACCAGCCATCGCACAAGAGAACAAGGCACTTAAATTTGAGAGAATGAGAGAGAATGCAGGGTTCTCTATCAGCTTGAGTTGACATGGATTTATATAGGTCTTTCCGAGTAAAAAAATTAATTTGATACACAATCATTACATACACATAGAAGTCACAATGTAATACGACACATACTATCAACAGCAATCTACAAAACGTGGAGCACATTTCACTTGTAAAGGACAATGCAGTAGTGGTGCAGTTGCACAGACGCCTTTGCATTTCCACATCCTAACACAAACCACAGCACCATCTAGTGGATATTGTTACAAGCATCCGCTGTCAAGCAATCAATCATTTTTCAGTCTACACAAGTCTTAAAACCAAATCACCCAGAATGTACCAAATCTCAAATAAGATGAGAGTCTCTGTGCAGTCATTGATGATTGGGCTAAGATCATCAACTCGCTATATACTTGAACACCTGGTTTAACCCTAGGGAGCTTTTGAGACTCGAATCCAGGATCTCGGTGGTGCCGGTTTCATGCTCTGACACTGTTACCCCCCCGCAGCCGCCACACGCACGCCCTACCTTCACATGCTGGCCCTGCAGGTAGCGTGTGGCGTCCCGGAAGAGTCGATACATTATGTACCCCTGGGGGTCGATGCTGTCCACGAGCGGAAAAGCAGTCTGTACGCATCCACAACACCGCCACACACCGTGAATAGCATTAACCAAAACGCAGTATGTTTGAACGTATTATTTTTTTAAATATTAATTATGATACATGTGCCATGACGTGCGGTTCAATAAATTAACGAAAAACAGGAACAGAAACTGAATAGTGTGCAAAGCAGTGTGGAGAGAGCAGGAGAGGTCTCCAGCTGTACACATCGACGACTGGTGTTGGCATTAACGTGGGCAGGCCTTCATCTCGCAGTCAAAGACACAACGCTGATCATAAAGACAACATTTATATGGGAAGAACTTTCTCCTACTATAGTGGCTCCGATGATGGGCAAAAAAACTGTCAGTGGCTGTACCTTTGTCCATCCTTATCTGACCAGATCTATTCAGACTACTCTGGCTTAAACAAAAGATTGCTACTTTAGATATACTGACAAAACATTTCAGGCTATTAATCAGACAGATTAAATTAAAACCTGTTATATAATATGGGTGTTGAAATTTGTTAGTAGCTTTGACTTAATATCAACGCTATAAATGTTGCCTATAAACATACAATTATAGAGGGCATGTCACATTGTGGATATTTATGGAATTATTTAGAAACAGAAACTTACCATGGTGTCATGATAGCATGGATGACTAGACCAAAAATACCCTGCAGAAGGGATCGCTTGAGCTCCTGCTAGGGGAGGCCTCCCCACCAGAAATGCCTTTAGCAAGAATTGTGGGATTGCTTCTTGTCCTAAAATAAAGTTGCAAATCGGAAAGCAGGTCGCCGTGCATACCAAGCCTGTTTCCGAGGTGAAGACGACGATCTCGAACAGCTGGCCAACCTGCTGCAGCAGATAGTCGATGCCAGGACGTTTCTTAAATCGCCACCCTGTGCTCAACTACAGGCAAACGGCAACCAGACTACAGGTAAGGCCAGGTTTACAGTTATTGTATAAAACATTACTATGGCCATGTAAGAGATTACTAAATCATAAGATACTTTGGAAGAAAAACGGTAAATGCACAGCACGTGGCCAACCGGAAAAAATAAGCATAATGTACCATTACCGTTATGGTCCACCCAACCCACAGGAGACAATCAAATAACCTTGGACTGCATTTAAATGCATGGCATTATTCTGCAATGGTGAAGATATGTCCTTGGCAGTAGGCTGAGCACCTGAACAGCAACACGTATTTATTTCAATGAACATCTGTTTGTTCACACGCATATACGTTGTGTGTGTACCTGTGGCTAGGAATGTGCGTATACATATGCACGTGTCCCGTACCGACCACTCCGGGTGCAGCAGCACGTCGGTGAGCTCGATGACGAGCGTGTAAGGAGGCTGGTAGTACGGCTCGCGGAGGGGGTCTGGCAGCAGCTTCTGGCTTGTCGGCTCAATGATCATCTGGTCAACAAAACACTTTGTTATAGTTCATCACACATAATAATAATTTTACATTTATAACGCGCACATATTCATTCAATGTCAAAGATATTCATTCGAGAACGACTCAGAGGCGCGAGGAAAGCGCAGAGGCGGAGGAGGCAGCCAGGTGGTTTGCCGGCGCCATATTGCCACAAGCTGCTTCCTATATATTATGATGTTATCGGCCAACTAATTAATGGTCATATCATCCTCGTATAACAGTTATTGTTGTATCCCATTCCTAAACGTGGATTGGAACATGAAACATCGTGGTGAATAACATGTGTTACATGCCAAAAACACACCGCAGAGCTGGTTTCACATTTGATCGTACCAAACACGTACGTTTCACCTATCAGGAGGACTTACGGAACTGAGTTTGACTGTGACTTGCATGTGACTTTTAATCTCAAAGAAATTCAATCACTGACGGCTATGCTGAGCAAAGAGCCACGCGATTCCATCCATCTGTGGAAAATGTTTGGATTGCAGGAAAAGCACAGCGAGTGACTAATGGATAAATTAGCAGAAAACATGGTTACGAGTGGTTTCCGATCCAAACGGCACAAATCTGCCATTTCGATCCACGTTTAATTATTTTTGCATTTCTTTTTAAATTTGATAGCCAAGAAAATACTAAAGGAAAATATAAGCATGCATCTTAAAATATGCATTTTTGAAACAATTATGCAATGCTAGAAATCACATGAATCCAAATACAAGTTTTAACAGGCTTCATTATTTGTTGTTAATTCCTGCACAATTTGAGATGGGATGACAGGGTGGCTACAATTTAAACACAACAGATGTCTGTGGTAGCAGACCGCCACCTATTGAAAAAGTGTGTAAAGTGCAAACAAGCATTTGGTTGAGAAAAAGTGGTCAATAAAGCCATTGCCATCGATATCCATGAAAGCCGGGAAAATTATCTGTTAGTACAGGCAAAGCTCACAGATAACAAAATTGTGCCACTGTAGATACATTAGGCTTTTACTGAGGCTACCTTTGATGACACATTCACATTTGTCTTGAAAAACATGGATTATACATCCCAAAAAAATCCACGAAAGTCCATAACGCTAACTGTTATTCGTGGCCAACAAGTGGAAAAAGCTTATGAACAAAATTAATCTCAATTTACCTGTCTATAATCCTTGAAATACTGATAAGCACGCCTCACTTGCTGTACCACCACGGGATCTGCAACATATGCACACATCCAATATCGTTATTCTGTACGCAGGACAGTGTATGATACTATATCATCGAGTTGATTTCTATTTATATCGAGTACAAACAATAAAGTAAGGAATAAGCACATATGGAAACAAACTTTAACCGTAGGTTTGTCCAAGTAATATTGTTAATTCTGACTTCTTAGATTCTTATATTTGTTCTTGATCTAGCTGAGCGCTCTGACATCATTAGCGAATACATTGTGGCCAGTGCAGTCTGAGTGCAGTTGATGGAAGAAATTACAATACACCACACAACAGCCGTCAGTTTAGGGCTGACACGGCCCATGACCACGGTAGTAATTCATGAGGCTATGTACACATCATACAACATGATTTGATACATTCAAATATTTCTGTATAATAACATTAGCTGCAATCATTGTCTGAAATGATAGTTGCTATCCTGTTTAATGTAAAGAACTACGTCTTGCATTTGCACAGGCCAACACCAGAAATATGCACCTGTAAAACTAATCAGAAATGCTCTCTGAAATATTGCACTTGTAAATTACAATGGTAATTGATGTTTCATAGATACACGAATGGATTTTTATGGTTGTGACAAATGCAGTGCACATTCTTGTTTATTTTTGCAGGTTGCGCACATACTCCCAAATTTGTCCTTACCATTATCGAATTCATCCGGTATCTGTGGATAAAAAAACCACACATCTCATCACTGTTCGTGTATTCGGACGACATGCCCAGACAAAAATACTGACACACAAGCCATGAAAACTAACACTTAAGGTTTAGACAGAATACACACCATATACCTTGCAATACACGTTTAAGGTAGAGTACTTTATTAACCATTCCATCACCTTAGTTTTAAACAGACAAGTTAAACAAATACATAGAAACGTAAATGAGAAGGAAATGTTTAAGCAATACTTCTTGTGTGTATTTCTAAGCTTATATAAGATATGCACATGTATTGAGTTGAGCAGGCGTTTTTGGTTTGCAGGCTAGTGATGAGATAACACACCTTATTTCCATCTTCATCCACTGAATTCGCCCCTGTAAGCAACATCAAATGCAATTATTTAGTACATTCATAAATAAAATGTTAAAATAATCATGTGATTGTGTACTATATGGTAATATGGCACATTATATACATAATGGGGCAGCAGGGTGCCACAGTGAGTAATGATACCACCTCACAGCAAGGTCCTGGATTTGAGTCCCAGCTCAGGTGCTTGTATGGGGTTTAGATGTTCCCCTGTGTCCATGTGGGTTTTCGCCATGTACTCTAGTTTCCTCAATCTGGCATCCCAGCATAGGTCTAGCCCTGCCTTGTGCACTGTCTGCTGGGACACATTGTGACCCTCTTACAGGATAACATGGCTACTTCTTCTTTGCGATTCTTCGAATCGCGATGGTTAAATTACAGTTTCCCATTTTCTTACACAGCCCCTTGCATTTTCATTGAACTCCGCAAGGTCTTTTGAGCTGCAGAGGTTCGGTAGTAGATCACAGACAAGGGAGTGTTCCATAGTATGGTCTGCTTCTCCACATTCACAGGTGGTTGGGCCGGTCTTGTAGCCCCATCTGACCAAAGCATCTTTTGATCGTCCCATTCTAGTTCTCAGGCGGTTGAGTGTCTTCCACTGAATCCATGGTGCAGCTGAGCCTGGAGGGAAGTCTTCAGCAGGTGGGATTCCCATGCCAGTTGCAGGAGGGTCACTCTCAAGCTTTTCCATCCAGCTACTGATAACGAATGAAGAAAATGAATAAGGATTGAAGGTAATTACACAAGCAAAAATATGTCCAGGGCAGTGACAGCTCAGGGCTCTTTTGCGAAGAGGCAACAAAGCGTCCATGGGTTATCCAGTCTCAGCTGATGTGTGCGGGGGGATGATTGATAATTACGAAAACGAAACGTTTGGATGCCATCGGAGTAATCTCTCCTGTGAAAGGGCATGCTTATCACGTGCCCACGTTGCGCATGACATGCAGGGGGTTACCCGTCTGCAGCAGGTAGGATGTTGCGAGGTGGGTACCGCTGTTTTTAAAGGACCCCATGTAATTGAGCACAAAAAACGTCGCTGATTACAATTTCTAGCGGGCTAAATTGACTTCATCGATCCATCATCCCAGACCTAGGGTGGAGTTAAATGCCACGAGAGGATTCTCACGCGACCCCACCGTGACCTTGAACTCATGGAGCACGTGTAATGTGACCTCGAGGGAGGGCAGCATAGTGTTCGCAGCGCTCTGATCCTGCAGCTGCCCGCCCTGCCTGCCACACAACAGGCTGTAGGGCACGGGCGTTAATCCACATGCGAGAGACCAATAACAAATAAGACTTTAAAATCACTGCGTGCCCGATCGTCACTGTAATTTGACCATCGCGCTGCTTCGAAGAATCGCTAAGAAGAAGAACAGCGCGCCAGTGACGTCAGTACGTTACTTAACACACCGGTGACGTTGCGACTGTCACCAGATGTCGTCATGAAGAAGCGCGTAATAGTGGCTTTAGACTCCTTTTCCCGCAAATGTAACAAAATACATCACTGGACAGAGGACGAGCAACCGCCTCAGAGCCCCACACGCCACGGGTTCGATCAAAGTCTGGGTCTGCTAAGGTCTAGAGACCTCCCCTATGTATATTTCGTCTATCCCTTCACAGGCCAACTACACCTGCCAAACGTGAATCCTCACTGCCCAGGTCCCACCGTGACCGAGAGCCCTCTTTCTCGGATCATTTTTGAAAATCCACCTCTTAAATCTGGGGACCACCCTCATCTTCTCGGTCCCACCCCTGTCTGGATCCCCTCCAAACCAGGACCACCTCTATTATGGTACCCTTCAACCCCACTAGGACACCTTCAGCCCGGTACTTGTTTGCCTAGTAACCCACCCCCGTTTCCCCCAACGATCCCCTCGAGCCTCTCCATACCGAAGACGTAGACACCAGCGACGCCCCCGCAGAGCGTGAGGGCCCCCGCGAAGCGCAGCGCGAACCCGCGGGCCCGCTGGCGCCGCCTCCGCGTCTCATCCTCATCTTCCTGATGCTGCTGCTGCTGCCCCGGGACCGCGGCGGCGGCAGCAGCGAGCGTGGTGGCTCCAGTGCCGGGCGACGACGGGGCCACCCCGCTCCACGGGCGACGATGGCAACCTGGAGCCCCCGGGGCCCCGAGGCGGGAGCAGAGCGGGGCCGCGAGATGCGAGGGGAGCGTCTGGTAGAGAGGAAGAGAGGGGAGAGCAGCGGCGTAGAGACGCAAGCACATGGGGCGCACGAGCGCGGCCATGGCACCGCGCGGGGCTCCTCCTCCTCCGTGTCGCGCTGAGGGCGGTCACCGTGCTGGGATCCTCCTCCTCAGTCTCGCACTGAGTGGGATGGAGATATGGGGGGGGGTCACCGTGCAGAGCTCCTCCTCGCACTCGAGGTCAGAGTCGGGTGGGGGTGGCACGTGACGACGGCTCCTTAGGCTTCTCAATGGAGACTCAGTGATCCTGCGGCTGGTTCATTTAATGTAAGTATATACTGTTTCACTCGTTCAGTTATGCATACATGCGTCTGTTATTTATTGATAGTCCGCAGCTCCATATTTTTATTAATTTGCCCATCATATTACAATCATTAAATCATCCAGGGCGGCACGGTGGCGTAGTGGGTAGCGCTTCCGCCTCACAGCAAGAAGGTCCCGGGTTCGAATCTCGGCTCGGGGTGCCTTTCTGTGTGGAGTTTGCATGTTCTCCCCGTGTCCGCGTGGGTTTTCGCCGGGCGCTCCGGTTTCCTCCCACAGTCCAAAAACATGCATAGGTTAATTGGCCTGCGGACTAAATTGCCCCCGGTGCCCTGTGATGGACTGGCGTCCCGTCCTTGGTATAGCCATGCCTTGCGCCCTATGTCTGCCGGGATAGGCTCCGGCTCACCGCGACCCTGTACAGGATTAAGCGGTTTCTGAAAATGAATGAATGAATGAATAAATCATCCATTCATTCATTTTCATTCGTTCATCTGCTCTGGTGGAATTAGTTTTTTATAGTCGTAGAAATGACAGTACTCCAGATCACAGGTATTAGCTATGACAAAATCCATGTGGGTTCAAATGAATAAGGATCGAATGTTACTTCCTACTCGCTCGGGACTGAAGTACAGGCGGATGTGTGAAAAGGGTCTGTTATAATTATTATAATAATATCAATCTATATAGCGCCTTTCACCCGAGGGTCACAAAGCGCTGCACAAGGGCCGCGAAGAGGACGGCATGTCAACAACGAAAGAACATCTAGAAAATTACTTACACCGTGGACATATACAGCAATGGGTGCGGGCAAACCACTGGGAAGTCGTGCCACCGGCTCTAGTAACTGCCATGCTCTCACTAGATCTCTGGCTATGGACTGTCTCAACTACTGAGGCATCAAAGTTATAAATGTGTCTAATGATAACCATATATCTATTACAACCAAACATCACAGCTACTGGTGAGAGTTTAATGAAAAAACATACATGTATATAAAAACAGTTAAGAATTGCATTACCATTTGACAACGATATATAAAACAGTACAGTACTGCAGTATCTCACATTTTTAAAGCACATTGTATTTTAAAGTTCAGGAATTTTAGGCATTGTGGCGATCGGGTGGATAGAATAACACTAATGCTCTAGAATCTAGATAATTTTTCATTCATTCATTTTCAGAAACCGCTTAATCCTGTACAGGGTCGCGGTGAGCCGGAGCCTATCCCGGCAGACATAGGGCGCAAGGCATGGCTATACCAAGGACGGGACGCCAGTCCATCACAGGGCACCGGGGGCAATTTAGTCCGCAGGCCAATTAACCTATGCATGTTTTTGGACTGTGGGAGGAAACCGGAGCGCCCGGCAAAAACCCACGCGGACACGGGGAGAACATGCAAACTCCACACAGAAAGGCACCTCGAGCCGAGATTCGAACCCGGGACCTTCTTGCTATGAGGCGGAAGCGCTACCCACTACGCCACCGTGCCGCCCAATCTAGATAATAATAATTTCAATTTATAGATCTTCTTCTTAGCGATTCTTCGAAGCAGCGCGATGGTCAAATTACAGTTTCTCATTTTCTTACACAGCCCCTTGCATTTTCATTTATAGATGAAGTAACTTTACAGAATGTCTAATACAAACAAGCAAGGTCAATACCACGCTACTTTGCACTAGTCATTTTGCACATAATTTATAAACATCCAATTGTAATGTTTTAGCAAGATGTCTAACCCAAAAGGCTAAAGTAATAAGATTGAGACTGATTGAAGGATAAATTAACTGACATTAAAGGGGGAGTGAATACCTCAAATAAATTAAACTGGTTAACTTAAGTTTGGTACAGCTGACCAGAATCAAAGAGAACAGGACAATCCTAAATAAGTCAGCTATCTTGGCCCCAGTTTGTCTATAATTTTGGGTATCTGTACCTCGCAATTAAATAATACATTTGAAAATCATTGAATATATCATGAATAATAAATCATGGCCCCAATTCACATGGTACCTTAATAATCTATCTAATAATGTATAATGGCAATTAAATAGGCTACGTTGTGACGTCCACAATATTTGATGACTTGTAATTCAAAAAATTCCTCTTTTTCTTCTTATGAGAAATGACAGGATTGCGATCTACTTCGGGTCGCGAGCGAAAGACAAAAATCCTCTCTTGAGTTCCAGATGAATCCAGTATCATCGTTTCACTTTCCAAACTGGGCTCTGAGTGCTTCAACTGGGGTGGCAGCATTGCCTTATCTGAGTCATGAGAATGACGAGAAACGAGCTTGGCTGGCTGCAGTTGCGCCTCCTGTAAAATCCTAGAGTAAATTACAAAACAAATTAGCATGCAACAAAAAATATTTAATAGCACAAACATCATGTATTTAGTACACATTGTGAACATGTTCGATTTTTCTTATAGTATTATACAAATTTAGTCAAATTATTTCACTAAGGTAAAGTATTTATATCTAGAATCTGACATTGCTAAAACCGAACCCAGCAATGTTAGCATTAAATACATGTTATCACAGTTGCATGAGGGATTAATGAATATCAATTAAAGTTGACACTTTATAAACTATCATAAGCACATCTATCAACTACTGGTACATTTGCCTGCATATCATCTATCTGAAGTCTCCAGTTGTGCTTATCAATAAATAACATTCCTGGCCCAGGGCAAGACAAGGTATTACAATTTACCTTTGTTTTCTTCTTGGAGAGTCCACATTGGCGTTCTTTGGACATGAAGCAAAAATAGAAGCTCGGACATGTTCCAGCAGCCCTGATGCTGCCCTGAATGTAGCTTCATCCACCCTTTCTTTATGCACACCAACTACAGGGATTCTACGCACGTGCCACACATACTTGAGACATACTTATAACAGTTACTTATAAATACTTATAAGGTCTAAAAAATGTAAAAGTGCTAAATATATGTGTTATGAAAATTACAATTGTTATCGCTCTCCACAGTGTGGCCTTGAAATCACATGGCGGCTGTCGTGCCCTGCTAAGCAAGACCACCCTTCAATATTGTCGTTCGGGTGAATGTGTGCACTTAAAACACTAATACCTGTTAGGCTCAGAGCACGTGTTTGGATGAACAAGCCGAAGTAATTCATGAAGCTCCGTCTCGCTATGAAGAGGCAAAAGCAGGCAAAGAGCATGCTGCACAGCATTCCGTGGAATGTCAAACTTTTCCATGAGTTGGCTCAGAAATTCATATGCCTGTAGAACAGCGAGAACACCAAAAACAAAGTGGAGGCTTCATCATTAAAAGTAATTTAATAATAAACGAATTATCTTAAGTCCTTAAAGCATCTGTACATTGTGTTGGGTTATATTTACCCTACATCACCATGTCTCTCAATGTGGATAAGTGACTGGTGGGCTCAGGACTACTTCAGATATCACTCGCCTCTGATATTTGCTGTGGCTGGGAATCAAACTCAACATGCTAGGCACTGTGCCATTGCTCCTAAGGTCAGTTAATTTGCCACTGAAAAGCTCTAGGGTGTTTTCACCTGTATAGGGCTCTCAACATGCCGCATGTCCAAACACTGTGTAGGCCGAACAGTTTTGCCGAATGTCTCCAGTATGGCACGAATAAGCATGTCCACGGCCTGCTTCCTTTCCCTGTATAGCTCCTCGCTCTCCAACCGCTCCTCAAGAAGACAGGCCAGGGCACCAGTCAACTGCCCTTCCCTTGCACACACCGATGCACTACAAGCACTCTGCACATCCTGCTGCACCTGGTGTACGCACAAAGGATGTGAACACATTTATTAGGCTATATTATTATATTGCTTAATGTTATATAACAATGGGTGAGTGCACTGTGAAAAAATATTAGACATTATTTGAATATAGAGATGGCCTTCCTGTGAATCATTCTGGTATTTTGAGGACTAGAAATTCAGTTGATTGTACCAACCTCTCACATTACCTGTGTATTCCGTGTGGATTTGGAACATGCTCCCCAACATGTATTCTGCCTTGTAAGGGATATGCATATGACTGCCAGTCCCACCATCACGAACGCCACCACAAATCCTGCAAAATGCAGGCCATGGGGTGGTATGGTCTGCACAAAGGAAACAAATCAAGACCCCTAAATGCTTTGAATTACAATAGCAGTGTCTTAACTCTGAAATAAGCATGCTTTGAAATGTGATTTATACATATTAGAAAATGTTGCATAACGATCCTTAAGTACATATTTATTGAATAAATAGTGTGGGCACATGGTTGAAAGTGTTAAAATCACTTTCATAAAACAGAAGCAAATAATAATCGTAACTTTAACTACTGCATGAGAGACGTATGTGTGATGGATGTGATTGTTTAAATGCCTAAAATTCCATAAAGCAGATAAAACTGTATACATAATTTTAGTTCTCCATTGTACAAGCTACATAATGTATTTAGTACATAAGATAATATTGTGTACCCGAAACAATAGCCTGCCAAACATGTCAGTCTGTGGATAAGCAGAGGAATGGCAGTTACCGTTATTTTCATGAATAAAATAATGCTCATTACAAGGCAAGAGTGCTACAACAAATGTAATTGGATTGGATTTGGATTGATTTTTGAGCAGATATAGGTTTCCAGAATTATTGCATTTTTTTGTTATTCATGTAGAAAATTCACAATACCATTCCATGCACTGTACTTTAAAAAATGTATGGCAAAATATTGATCTCAGATGGCAAAATGTTGATCTCAGATGTCTCAGGCGAAGATATTTACCTGAAATTTGGCTATTTGCACTATGAAGAGTGTTGATGTTGCAATCTCAGCTGCAATACCAGACTGAAAGCACACACACCAAGCTATTTAATAACGATATACAGAAGATGAACACACCTATTGTACCATTAACCATTTTTAAGAGCAATATGCAGCATCAGAAAAGCAGTGAGCCAAAGTGAAGCAGAACAAGAGAAACAGATTGCATGCAACACATGATGCTCAAAGCAGGAAGCACACTCCGATTGCAATGTTTTCCGAATTTTTTTAATTACCCATAGCTACACAATTCCACACTATGTGGTTGAGATGGGTTTATAGAACGTGCCTACCTGTGTTCTCATCACAGAAGCTGGCAGTGAAATGTTCACTCCATCCATAGCCAGGGCAGGATCCAGAATAGCAATATATGACACCTCCGACACTGAGAACACAAAACAGAATCGTTAAACCGTAACGAATATAAAAAATAATTTTGATAATGCATTTATGATTTTACCATTTCTGTTGGAGAGGTCAATATCGAATTCCTGGTAGTCCTGGCTGGTTGATGTCTGCTTTGGCTGCAGCAGCTTGAGTCCTTGAATGTTGTCTCGAACCTGCAGTATTCTTCCTTTATCAGGAAAGAGACCATTTCCACCAACATACGTGACGGTGATAAAAATCTCCATGACGTCTCCATCAGTTTTCTTCTCCACCACCTTCAGGGCGCACATGATACATTCATTTTAAAAACCAAAGGGTCCAAAGCCTAAAGCAATAGCAGACTGTTCAGGCACATACTATGGATGGACAGGGTTCATGTTTACAAGTACTACATATTCAGAAATTAATAATCACAATACTATATACAACCCTGTGTCAATCCACTGCCGGATGAAGGCCTCTTCATGCAATATTGGTGGTAGACGGTTGACCATATTTTATCACAATGGTAGGTTTGGGCTATTAAAAAACAGTTCAGCTTATTACTCGACACTGGTGTTAGCTAAGGCCAGGAATTGAACTGAAGTAACCAGGTTCAGAGCAGTGCTAAACCACTATACCACCACGCATACTTTGTGTGTGGTGATATAGTAGCAAGTCACCGTTTTGTTCATAAAATGCATTACCACAAACAATTGGC